>VWZT01011767.1:198288-269762 GCA_013397055.1 Pachycephala philippinensis
TTCTGTCTAATAATAATGTTTTTACCTCAAAACCCACGTTTACAGTCAGATACTGCTAATTTCAATCCTTGTCTTTCCATTCCTCACCTCACAAGTCTCTCAGGACTACAGAGGGCCAGGTCCACTGGGGTAAATCTGGGATCAGCAGAGGAGACTAAAGCCCAAGCTGAGGCATCTGTTGGTGCTGGAGACAGGAGAAAGCAGAGGAAACTTCATTTTAATTTGTTTATTTGGAGCAGGGAGTGGGAAATACGTCCCATATCAAGGGACATGGAAATCTTTCACACAAGGCAGGCACAGCCCTGTTTTTCTGCATTACTGGTGTGTGGGGACATGGGAACAATTGTGTCTGGATGTTTCATCCCAAGCACTACCCTGGTTTTCCTTCAGCTCCCAAAGATTTGATGAACTTGTGGGTCTTTTCCAACCTCAATAATTCTAAGATTTTATGACTTTACCCCCGACTCCAGTGCAACCCTGCTGAAAAAAGCCCAGGAGCCTGTAAAGGCTTGGTGAAATGGCAATAAAGATCTCCAGGGATGTTCAAACTCACAAAATCAGCAACTCCACAGGAGTGTAGGAATGGCTTGAAATAATTGGAAGAGACTCAGAACATGCTGCTCAATACAGCTGCATATTCCTTCCCCAAATCCACTTTCTTTTTGCTCAGTAAGCGGGTTTGCTTCAAGCTGCACAGAAAACTTGGAAGACATCATGTCTTTCCTCCTGTCACTAAAATATTTAGTCAAATAGCACAATTGTGATATTTTTACATGCGTGTTGGAGTTGAAACCAGTTAAGGGTGTCGAACACTGAATATTGTAAAGGTTTGGGGGCAGAGACCCTTTTCTGCTTTGCCTTCCTTGAGGTTCTGCTGAAGCAGGGCATAGACAGGACAGAAATTTATAGATTATATTGTTATTTTAACAATTCATGACTCGTCTCCTGTGTTTCCCAGATATCTTGGTCTTCACAGATACATTTCACAGATATAAACCCGATAGTGAGGCACAACTGGAAGAAAATACAACCCAAAATCTGCAAACAAGTGTCCTTGTATTAGCAATGGTCCCACATTTAAACACAAGCATGGCCTCTCCTTAGGTCAAATGTGCTCATATTGACATTCAAGCCCTACACGGGTGGTTGGTAGGAGCTGGGGATGCACCTTCTCCATTTTCCAGAGTGGATAGCTCTCCATTGACAGGGATTTAGACAAATATGTGAAGAAATGTTTCACCAGAGCATATTTAAAAGGGTGTTTGGATGTGAATTCCAGCACAGAAAGGAGAAATGGTTCTAGGATTTGCTTGCTTGGGACTGACATTTAAAAGGAAAGGCTGATCACTAAAGCAGATGACAACCCAAAGCAGCCCGAGCTCATCAGAAATTCCAAGCACAACACGAAGCCACAAAAATAGTTTTGGTTTGGGTTAGGCTTTTTAGCAATTTCCAAGGGAATTTGGAACAATAGATTTTATACTAGTTTTCAGTGTCTGTCTTCATCACAATAACACGTATCTGTGAAGAGCAATCTTTCTTACTCGTTGAGTCAGATACTTTTGAGCTAAATATAACTGTGAAACACATGGAGAATATTGGGTGCCCAGTGGAAATGTCTCCAATGCAGAAAAAAACAGGGAAAACACCAAACTGGTTTGTGACAAGATGGTTTGGATACAGACCCTGGCTGGGCCACAGCTGGGTCCTTGTCCCAGGCTGAGAGAGCCAGCAGCACTCAGGACAGGGATGGATGGTTGGAAGAATCCCTGAAAGAGCATGTCCCTGTACCAAAAATGTCATGGACAAGGTGAGAAGTGCACAATTAGCTGATGTAAAAAGGAATAGGGTTTGTACCCGTCTGTCTTTTGGGTCTAACCATCTCTAGCTGCTTGTTCAAAGACAAGACAAAAGTAGAAAGGAAAAAAAAAAGGAAGAAGACACATAGACTAAGCCAGTTCCATCCCCTGCCCACAGGGAAGGAGGAAAAAGAGATTGTTCTGTCTCTTAAGCTCCCTGGTTATCCTCACTTGGGGGAGATGCTGGGATGGAGCCTGTTTTTCACTTAAGATGCTGTTTTTTGTCAGGCACGGCAGCGCAGACAAATGAAGCTGCAGAAGGTGCTGCCATCCCCCCGTGGGCACCATTCCAGAGGGAGCGTGTTCAGCCTGACAAAGCATCCTGCTCCCAATCCAACCCCAGACTCCAGCCCTAAGCGGGTTTGGTATATTTGCAGCGGAGATTTCAGTGAAGTCAGTGGTGAATATTCCCCCTCCCAAAAGCCAGAGTGGGAAGGTGTTTCCTAAATATGCATTTGCAGCCCAGAAAGCCAATCCAGAGCAGGGTGGGCAGCAGGAGAGGGAGGGATTCTGCCCCTCTGCTCCTCTCTGGGGAGACCCCACCTGCAGAGCTGCCTCCAGCCCTGGGGCCCAGCTTGGGAAGGACATGGAGCTGTTGGAGAGAGTCCAGAGGAGGCACCAGGATGATCAGAGGGATGGAGCAGCTCTGCTGGGAGGAAAGGCTGAGAGAATTGGGATTGTTCAGCCTGGAGAAGAGAAGCTTTGGGGTGACCTCATTGTGGCCTTCCAGTGCCTGAAGGGAGCCTACAAAAAAGGTGGAGAGGGACTATTTACAAGAGCCTGGAGTGACAGGACAAGAGGGAGTGGCTTTAAGCTGAAGAAGGGTGGTTTTAGACTAGTTTTTAGGAAGAAATTCTTCCCTGTGTGGGTGGTGAGGGCCTGGCACAGGTTACCCAGAGAAGCTGTGGCTGCCCCATCCCTGGAAGTGTCCAAGGCCAGGTTGGATGGGGCTTGGAGCAGCCTGGGGTAGGGGAAAGTGTCCCTGACATGGCAGAGGGTTGGAATGAGATGATCTTTAAGGTTTCTTCCAGCCCAGGCCATTCCATGATTCTATTCTGTGATTCTAAAAGTCATGTCCTCATGCACATGAAGGTTGTCTGCCTCACATCAAGCTCCTTCCACGAGACCAGGTTACTCAGAGCCCATCCAACCTGGCCTTGAACAGTTCCAGGAATTCTATCTGTTACTCTGTAGTTGTTTCTAGTCTGTTACTTATTCTGATTTATATTAAAATGTTATCTGGAGATCTAGAGCAATTTCTGGACCCCTCGAGGCACTGATCATGACAAGCTATTTCCTAAACCAAGACATGGGAATAACAGGTTTTCCATTTTTGCTGCCAATTCCTCAAGGTAAGCAAATAAATGAATAAGTTGGAGGCAGATCTTAAATGAAACTAAGAAAAACACAAGAAAATCAGCTGATTGAAAATGGAAAACAAACAAATAGATGAACAAGCCCGGCACATTTGAGTTTAAGTCAATGTTGTCTTCCACCCACAATGAATTTCTTCCTGTTGTTTTCAAGCTTTATAATGTGTTTCCTCAGCACAGCAGAAAAAATATCTAAATGAAACATCATTTCAAATTAAAAGAAATAAAAATAAAAAGGAAGGTTGTGGTTTTTTTTAGAAGAATAATAATAAAGAAATATTTTGGTTTTGTTTGTTTTTCTGCAGATGAAAAAATAATCAACCCCCTGTCAAAAATGCACACGGAGTTTTTATCAGTTTGGAATCTACCTTTTCCACCAAAACTCTTTCAGCTGGAAATTTTTGGACTGCCTTAGAGCAAGTCACAAAATAAACAAATCTGTGTCTGGGGAGCTGGAAGTGCAAACCTGTACTTCAGAGTAGCAGTCTCCTTATCCTAGTCATGATTCCAAGTTTTAAGTCACTGGCATGGAATAAAGGAACCACTTCCTCTGAAATTGTCTAACATCAGAGAAAAGTAACTTCTAGTGAACTACAAAATTCGTTCATTCATAAACTCATGGCTATTTAAAAAATATTGCGTGTTTCTGCAATTTTCAGGTACACTGTAACTTTAGGGGTGTGCCTTACTCCAGCGTGTACCCATGAATCCTGCATTGTTCTTTAATAATTTATGTTAATTAAGTATTCCAGAATCTCCTAATAGACAAATCATTGTCTGAAGCAGGAAATTAATCTTGTCAGAACTCTACTGATAAACTTCCTGTGAAGTGATATTGATACTCCCTTCTCCCAAACATCTGTTCCATGAGGGGCACTGGAGGATCGGGAACTTTCATGTCAATCCACCAAGTGCTAACACATGACAGGGAGCGGAAGCTTTGATTTTCCTTATGTATAAAGAAATGCAGATACAAAGTTTTGAACAAGTTGCCAGCCCTGGAATTCTTTACTGAACTTCGAGTATCTGAAAATCTCCTGACAGCTGCTCACCAGGAACCCTCGTTGGTCAATGGAAATAGTCATGGAATGGTTTGGGGTTGGAAGAAACCTAGGGATCATTGACTTCCACCCACCTGCCATGGCCAGGGACACCTTCCACTATTCCAGATTGCTCCAAACCCTCTCCAACCTGGCCTTGGACACTTCCAGGGATGGGACATCCACAGTTTCTCTGGGCAGCCTGTGCCAGGGCCTCACCACCCTCTGAGTAAAGAATTTCTCCCTAATATATGACCTGAAACTCTCCTCCTTTAGATTAAAACCACTCCCCCTTGTGCTTTCACTACCTGCCTGGATAAAATATCACTCCCTCTTTTTTATAAGCCCGGTTCAAGTCCTGAAAGGTCACAAGGAGTTGTCCCAAGGTGCTTCTCTTCTCCAAGCTGAAAAGAGATGAAGTTGACCTCTCCTGAAGCATGACTGTTCCACCCACCTTGATGCTCTGTCTTGAATCACCATCAAGGAGAGCTGACCTCTCTGTTGGTCTCAAACCAGCCGAGACCCAGCCCCTGGCTTTAGCCAGCACCATGCCAGGTGGGTGACATGGACCCTGTCCCCCCCTCACACAGTCTCTTGTTTCTGCACAGCTCTGCTTTGGGTTCATTTCTTCCTGCAAGTGCCAAGACACCTGAAAAAACAGCAACTCCTGCAGTGGATCTGTTCCCACCTGGTGTGACTGCTGATTAAAACAAAGGTATGCTCCTGTTACAAGCGCAAAATCTTCCCATTTTCTACTGAGTAAAGTACAGGAGAGCAGGGTTTCCATCTCTTCCTAAGGGCTGCCCTGACTGCCCATGAATTTTGCAAAGTGAGCCAGCAGAGCTGGTCAAAGGGACAGCTGGGGACGTTCTGCATGGCACAGCAGGGCCAGCAGCACCTGCTCACACCTGAAAGGCTGACCTGTGAGAAGAAATCCCTGGGGAGGGAAGGAAAAAAGCAGCCTGAGTATAAAACTGTGGAAGGAGAAGAGCTGTAAGGTGGATCAGTTGAGGGTTTCACCAGTGGACTCAAGGCAACATCTCAGGATGCTTTGTATTTTGACTGTAGAAACCAGCTTTCCGTCTCGTATCAAGTCCTCTGTGTTGCAGGTGCTGTATAAATATTTAAATTCAAAGACTCAGCACAAATCCAAAAAATCATCCAGTCTTCTGCTGAGACGCAGCAGGGAACCAGCTCAAATTGTGAGAGCAGCAGACTACAGCCCTCATCTCCTTACTGATGCATTTCCCACTAAACGCTTTAAAATCCTTCATGGTCTCAGGCATCTTCAGGAGTCCAAGAAAAAAAGGACAAAAAAAAAAAGATGAGGTTGCCTACAGATCATGACACCAATTATTGCTGCCCCAAATTCTTACTGCCGAGAGTTCAGATTTCTCCAAACCATAAATAAGCCCCAAAACTTCCCTGAAGTTAGCAAGTGACAGGATCAGGGAAGAGGATCAACCTCTCCCAAGCACTAATTGAAACTCGACAGGTTTCTGCTGCTATCACAGCAGCCCCGTTATTGATTTTCCAACGGGAACACTTGTCTCCCGAGCAAGGCTCTTGTATAGATAATAAGTCTGCTTAAAAAAAAAAAAATGAAAAAAGTATAAAAAATAAAAAATAATAATTGCCTCTCCGAGCCCTCGTTTTCTTTTCTATTCCAAATTCAATTGCAGATCTCTCTGATAGCTAATAATTTAACGGTCATTTATGTACAGTTTAGGGTCCATTGTTAGCGAATAAGCCGATTAGATTAGCTTGGGTCTTGCATTCATGTAAAACAAATATATATCAAAGCAATTAAATGTGCAGTTTAATCACTCTCCAGCTATGAAGAAGACAGTTGCCTGAAGGTCCCAGCGTTTTTCCTGCCTCCCATTCCCAGCTCCTGACGTCGATGGAGCGAGAGCCACTGGGTTTGGAAGCGCTTATCTAGCACAGAAATGTACACAAATTAATTATTGACCTCACTATCTCCCAGGTGGGGAGGATGAAGCCCTGAGGGAGAAGAGGTTTCTGCAAGATGGTGAAGGTGTCAGCAAGACAGGGAGTATTTTTATTTTTCCCTCGTTGCCCACATGTGCTTCTGCCCCACAAGGTTTGGTTTTTCCCTCACAGCCTTCTCCCACACAGGTGATTTAGTGCTGCTTAGCCCTGCTGAGGCCTGGCAGGTTTCCACACTGACAAGCGGAGGATGGGAGGCCACAGAAGAGTTGAATCTTTAATCAGCAGTTGCTACTCTGAGAAACGAGGGGGTGATCTCATCCGCCCTCTGGAAGAGACCCTGGAGGGAGATGAGTCCTGCAGAGGGTGCCTATTGCTTCTTGCTGACACAGGGGATCCAGAAAAATTCAGGTTCTTCCATCCAGGGCTACTCAAAGCCCAGGGAGACCACCAATCTCCCCCTGAGCAAAACCAGGGCCCCCTCTTTGTCCTCTTGTGGGGTCAGAGACAACTGACTTGGCACTGATTATTTATGAAATTTCCTCCATTATTTAGGAATATCCCAGGTAGCCACCCTTGGTTTAATGCTTCCCCTGCTGCACCCTCAGATCTATTTCCTTTCTCATTACATGACCAGAGGAGTTGATGCACGTTAACAATATAACATCTCTTTATGATGGAAAAATAGACTGGTTTGGGTTGGAAGGGACCTTCAAGACCATCCAGTTCTAACCCCCTACCATGGGCAGGGACACCTTCCACTATCCCAGGTTGCTCTAAGCCCCGTCCAGCCTGGCCTTGAACACTTCCAGGGATGGGGCAGCCACAGCTTTTCTGGGAAATCTGTGCCAGGGTGTCCCGTTCCACTATAAAAAGGGGAAGCCGGGAAGGATTCTTTTGATAGATTTTCTGACGAAAAATCAAGCACAAAAAATGGCAATATTATATCTGAGAACCATTTATTGAAAATAAAAAAAAGCAAACAAACAATCAAAGACAACCACCCAACCAAAACCCTAAGTGTTCCTATTAAGGGGTGAAGAGGACAGGAAAAAGGAGAAGAGAGGGAGAAAAGAGGAAGCGCGGGGCGGGGAGAAACAGAGGACAAGGGGGAAAGCGTTACCACCGCCGGCTATCTGCTGGCAGATGGAGCGTTCGTGTTGCGAACTGCGGTGCGTACGCTGGGCACGATCTGCAGACAGCGTTGGGCTGCGTGTCTCCTCCGTCGGCGATGGGGAACAGGCTGCTGTGGCCACACAGGGCGCGTTCTGGAGTGGCTCCAGGTTCTCAGAGTCTGGGCGCGACGGCTGCTGGTGGCGGCGGCTGCGGCTGGCTTCAAGCAGCGGCGACAGGCCGCTTGGCAGGCTGCGGGCCCGTGCCACGAGCGGCTGCTGCAGGCGGCAGCGGGGCTTGGAGCACGGGGAACACAGGAACATGGCGACGGTTCGAGCACGGGGAACACAGGAACACGGCGATGGTTCGAGCACGGGGAACACAGGAACATGGCGACGGTTCGAGCACGGGGAACACAGGAACACGGCGACGGCGGCGGCTGCGAGGCGCAGTCTCCGACGGCGGCTGCGGCTGGCTACAAGCGGCGGCTAGTTGATGGTAAAAACGGTGAAGCACGGCAAGGCAGGCACAAGTAGGGGTACAGGACCACAAGAAGGAAAAGGCGAGGTGGTGGTGGTGGGGGGAGAAAGGCTAAGCTATCCCTACATGTGGAGGGGCGGTCCCTGAGGTCCCTGCCTCCCACCCCTTGGACACCGCCTCCCCTTCTGGACTGTTCTGTGCCACTCGATGGCTGATAGGCCAAGGCTCTTTGTACCCTCCCCTCAATGTTCCCCATTGCTTTGTGTACCCCTGTTTCCTCCCACTATCTGTATCCCGGTTGGCTGTTCCCTCGGATCCCTCCTTTCCCCGCCCCCATACAAAAGTCTGTGCTCTGGGCTGATGCGGCGGAGTCTACGATCGTGCTGTAGGGAGTTTTCCGCCGATTCGGGTTCAGTAAAGGATCGTGGTAACTCTCCTCCTGCATCTTTTGCCTCCGGCTCTGTTTCCCCCCTGGCCGATTGACCCCCTCCCTGGGCTAGCCCCTGCCTAGACGGGAAACATCCCCGGAGCCTGCGTGGTTCTCACCGCCTCCCGTGGGGAACTGCGGGGCACAAGGCCTGGTGTAGGACTGGGGGTAGTGCCGGGGACTGCAGGGCTCGGCTGGGCCAGAGCCACCGCCGCCGACCGCTGCCCTCCCCATTCTGCCGCGGCTCCGCTGGGCGCCGGACCGTGACACCTGCAGGCGAGGGCGTGAGCTCTCTAGGAAACCCCAAGCAAGAATGGCATCGTGGTGTCGCAGCCAGTCGCTTTTATGCGTCCTCCAAACTCCTCCCGCAACCCGGCTTCGCGGGCATCCGGGTCCTTGCTTTCCCCAGCGAGCGAGTGCGTGTGTGTGGGCACAGGACCGGGAGGGGGGCCCTGTTTGCAGCCTGACCATGGAAGGCCTCCCTGCCCCGCCCCGGGGGGCCCTGCTCACAGTCCAACCATGGAAGGCCTCCCTGCCCTGCTGGCCGTCTATCCATGGAAGGCCTCCCTGCCCCGCCCCGGGGGCCCCTGCTAACAGTCAAACCATGGAAGGCCTCCCTGCCCTGCCCCGCCCAGGGGGNCCCCGCCCCGGGGGCCCTGCTCGCCGTCTATCCGTGGAAGGCCTCCCTGCCCTGCTCGCGGTCTACCCATGGAAGGCCTCCCTGCCCTGCTCGCGGTCTAACCATGGAAGGCCTCCCTGCCCTGCTCACAGTCCAACCATGGAAGGCCTCCCTGCCCTGCTCGCGGTCTAACCATGGAAGGCCTCCCTGCCCTGCTCACAGTCCAACCATGGAAGGCCTCCCTGCCCTGCTCGCGGTCTAACCATGGAAGGCCTCCCTGCCCTGCTCACAGTCCAACCATGGAAGGCCTCCCTGCCCTGCTCGCGGTCTAACCATGGAAGGCCTCCCTGCCCTGCTCACAGTCCAACCATGGAAGGCCTCCCTGCCCTGCTCGCGGTCTAACCATGGAAGGCCTCCCTGCCCTGCTCACAGTCCAACCATGGAAGGCCTCCCTGCCCTGCTCGCGGTCTAACCATGGAAGGCCTCCCTGCCCTGCTCACAGTCCAACCATGGAAGGCCTCCCTGCCCTGCTCGCGGTCTAACCATGGAAGGCCTCCCTGCCCTGCTCACAGTCCAACCATGGAAGGCCTCCCTGCCCTGCTCGCGGTCTAACCATGGAAGGCCTCCCTGCCCTGCTCACAGTCCAACCATGGAAGGCCTCCCTGCCCTGCTCGCGGTCTAACCATGGAAGGCCTCCCTGCCCTGCTCACAGTCCAACCATGGAAGGCCTCCCTGCCCTGCTCGCGGTCTAACCATGGAAGGCCTCCCTGCCCTGCTCACAGTCCAACCATGGAAGGCCTCCCTGCCCTGCTCGCGGTCTAACCATGGAAGGCCTCCCTGCCCTGCTCACAGTCCAACCATGGAAGGCCTCCCTGCCCTGCTCGCGGTCTAACCATGGAAGGCCTCCCTGCCCTGCTCACAGTCCAACCATGGAAGGCCTCCCTGCCCTGCTCGCGGTCTAACCATGGAAGGCCTCCCTGCCCTGCTCACAGTCCAACCATGGAAGGCCTCCCTGCCCTGCTCGCGGTCTAACCATGGAAGGCCTCCCTGCCCTGCTCACAGTCCAACCATGGAAGGCCTCCCTGCCCTGCTCGCGGTCTAACCATGGAAGGCCTCCCTGCCCTGCTCACAGTCCAACCATGGAAGGCCTCCCTGCCCTGCTCACAGTCTAACCATGGAAGGCCTCCCTGCCCCGAGCGGCTCCAGGCGAAGCCTCCCTGGGGCCAGGGCAACACAGTTCTCCTGTAGGAGTTTTCTTTGCCTCGTTTGTGACAGATGCTGAGGCATATACATATTGGTCCCTCTCACAGGGCTTCAAGGGTAGGAAATTACCTGCTGCTGTCTTGTCTCCTAATTGGAAGTGCACGTGATCTGAGGGTTTCTTACTCAAATGTTTTTATAATTTTTTTGTTATTCTGGTATCAACAATCCTCAGCTCATTCTGGTTTCCCTATCATCCATGCCTGGACTGATCCCAAAGCTTCCCTGGAGCCAGAAATCTTGAAGAGTTGCTTTGGGAAATAGGAATCAAAAGGGTTTCCTGAACAATTTGAAAAGTCCAGCTCCAGGTATCTCTTCATGTTAATCACTAGAAACTCTTTCTTGGCTGTCTACAACTGGTTTAGACATTTCTGCAGTCTAGGGAATGGAAGATTGAGAAAACAGACGAAGAAATTACGTCTTTGTAAAGGGAAGTGTCCCTGAAGGGTGTGGGAGAAGCCTTGGTTTATATCAGAGCAAGGACAACATACCCAGCAAAAAGCAACTCTTGTGGCGAGAACACCTCACAAGGGATTGGATGAGATGGAACAACCTCGAGTTGCACCAGGGGAGGTTTAGATTGGATATTAGGGAAAATTTCTTCACCCAAAGGGTTGACAGGCTGCTCAAGGAAGTGATGGAGTCACCGCCCCTGGAGGGGTTTAAAAGATGTGTAGATGTGGCACCTGGGAACCTGGTTTAGTGGTGGCCTTGTCAGTGCTGGGGGAATGGTTGGACTCGATGATGCCAGAGCTCCTTACAACCCAAATGATTCCATGATTCTCTACCATCACTTGTGTTACGTAGTAGCTCCAACTGGCTGCTCTTCTGCACAGGTCAGGGAGATAACATCACTTCCTTTATTGATAAGACCTGATTTTTGGGGAGCATCAGTGGTCAGTGTGCACCGACTGTATGGCTGAGAGCTGGGGTCTCAAATTCAAGTGATGGTGTCATTTTAGTGCGGGATTCACCTGACCTGCAGTTCTTCCCTGAGTATCTCATCCCAGTGGGCAGAGGAAAGCTGAAAGTTCCAGAGGATGATTCATTTGACTTTATTGTCAAATAAGTCTTCATGCTCAGGTGGTGCAATGATGGGACAAGTGGCCTGTACTCTGTCGCAGAGCAGAAAGTGGTGCTGAGAAGGAAGATCTCAAATCCCTGGATACATAACTGGTGTCATTTAAAGAACAAGGATGAACAAACAAAAGCCTTTAGAGAAGTAACAAAATTAGGCTTTTTAAAATATACAAACGAAGGACACTAGGACATGCTTCACTGGTGGTCTTCTGTTCAGTTCAACAAAGTGGTTTTGTTCAATCCCTGTGTATGTGCATTTGCAGTTGAAAATTCTTCAGCCATATCCTCTCAGACAAATCTGTGTTCTTCAGCTCTATTTCCTCCCAGTTGAAGCTGTTTTTTACTGATGGCATCTGCCCAGCTTCGCTCAGGATGTTAAACCCAGAGGAGCCAAATCAAACCACCTTTCCCAGCAAAATCCAGGCAACAAGCAGCTTTTTGCAAGCCTTGCAAATCAAGTCCAAGTGACTGATTTTGGAACAGCATTATGTCAAGCACTGTCCTATTTGTACGAGGCTTTTACGGAGCTGTCAGCTTTCTTCTTTCTCTTTTACACCGTCTTTCCAACACTGTCACTTCAGCTGAGCCTGGGAGCATGGAAATGCCAGGTAGCAGCAGTGGCAATTGTGTCACTGCGAGTGCAGAGCTGGTGGTGCTCTCAAAGCTGCACCAGGAATGAGGAGCTGGCTATGACACAAAAAATGTCAGGTGGGGCGAAATGTTTAAAGAAATTAAAAATTATCGTAAGAGGAAAGGCTGGGAGAGTTGGGGCTGTTCAGCCCAGGAAAGAGAAGGCTCTGGGTAGACCTCAAAACCCCTTCCAGTTCCTAAAGGGGTTCCAAGGGAGCTGGAGAGGGACTTTGGACAAGGCCATGGAATGACAGGATGAGAGGCAATGCCTTCCCACTGTCAGAGCGCAGGATTACTTGAGATATTGGGAATAAGTTCTTTACTCAGAGGGTGGTGAGTCACTGGCACAGGGTGCCCAGAGAAGTTGTGGCTGCCTTATATTTAGAAGTGTCCAAGGCCAGGTTGTATGGATACGAAAAAGGCCTCAGCAGGAAATTTCTTTAGCCTTTGCAGCACTTTGTGAAAGTTCTGTCTTTCCCATATAAAGAATTTAAAACAATGTTATAGTTTTGTAAATTTCTGCACCTGCAGTTACTTCTCAAGGACTGTTTTGGTTTTAACCAGAAATACATCTAGAAACGGATGTCTCAGAACTCAACCAATCACCCCAAGGGGTGGATGTCCAAGGGACCAATTACTTTATGCCATTCAACACGCTTCTGTGTATTAACATATAAAAGTTGTTGAATCTTTCATTAAACTTCCTTACTTCGGATCATCCTCTGACTGCTTGGACTCTATCCTTTTTTACCCGTTTGGGGTGCTACAGCAACAAGGTTGGACAGGGCTTGGAGTAACCTGGGATAGTGGAAGGTGTCCGTGCCCATGGCAGGGGGTTTGGAAGGAGGGGATGTCCAAGGTCCCTTCCAGCCCAGACCATCCTGTTATTCTGCAATGCCCTGAATGTGTGTGCCCTGTACCCAGCATTGAGGAACCACACCTGGAACACTGACCCATTCCAGGCTTCCCAGCAAAAGAGAGACAGGAACACTGGAGAAAGTCCATCGAAGGCCATGAAGGGAATGAAGGGACTGGGGCATCTCTCCCGTGAGAAAAGGCTGAGATCTGAGATTGTTCACCCTGGAGAAGAGCAGGTTTGGGAGATTTTCATTAATATCTGTAAATATCTGAAGGGAGACTGAGAAGACGCTCTTTTGAGTGGTACCTGAAAAAGGTGCCATAAACTGAAACATGAGAATTTCCTTCTGAACAGCAGGGAACACTTCTTTTTTGTGTTCAGGGTGACTGAGCACTGGCATAAGTTGCCCTCAGTGCTTCTGAAGTCTCTTGGAGATGTTAAAAAGACATCTGACATCATCCTGGACTATTGGCTGTAGGTGACCATGCTCCAGCAGGTGGGTTGGAGCAGATGACCTTCATAGGTCACTTCCAACTGCAACCATTCTGTGATTCTGTAATTCCGTGTGTCACTTGTTCCCTAAAGTGGAAGAGTTCAGTGTCCCCTGTGCTACACATGGCAAGACAACATAATTCAGCATAACTCAGCCCCTTCTCAAAGTGAGAACTCAGAAATGCCATACATTTATTGCTGAAAAGGCTCAATCCTCCCTTCCTCCCCATCCCATCTATTTTTCTCTGTCTTTACCCTTTCTTTCCCCCCTCACCCTGCGAATTCTGTGAATTTTCACAGGTGTTCATCAGGGGCAGGGCCACAGTTGAGTCTCAATCCCCAGAGCCACCTCGGTGTGCTCAGCACTGGGAGTGCTACCCCTGGGTATTTTCTTACACGGCAAATCCTGTAACAAGTCGAAATACAGGTCAGCTAAAAACACCGTGAAACCTGCCAAGCTCTTTATTAACTGTTACTCTCTGGCTTCAGGATGACTTGGGGGATTCAGTAAGTGGGTTAAGGAGTTTTCCCATCAAGGTCAGTGGCAAGAATCTGGTGCAAAGTGGTAATAGCCACAAGGAGTTTTCAGGCCAACAGGAAGTCAGTAAGTTTGGGTTTCAGCTCCTGCTGTGGGAATAAGAGCATTTTAAAAAGCCCCTAATAACTAAAATTTAGGGGTTTGGGTTTCTTTTATTTCTTTTTTTTTTTTGTTTTTGTCCCAGACAGGAAAATGTATGAATGATTGCAAACAGGACAGTTTTCTCCAAAGCAGTTTATGGAAAATGAAGGACAGGACAACTCCATTATGATGGGATGGCTTTGGTACTGTGCCTAGAGCCATGGGGCAGTGGTCCCTGCATGCTCTCCTTCATCTTTGCAAAGTCCCCATGATTATAAATGTCTGTGGAGTCCAAAGCATGTGTCCTACCATCACCGGGTTGAGTTTTAATACTGGAAAAACGTAGCTGGATCCTTTTCCTATTGAGGAAATTTTGGAAAAAAAAGCATTCCCAGACAGGAGGCTTTAGCACTGCCAGTGTTGAGAGATATTTTTCCATACAGTGATGTGAGGACACAATTTTCAGGGTCCTGTTGGTCTGGTTGTCTAAAAGGCATCTAAATCTTAAAACAAGGCAGACACTTCCCTTAGGTGGCTGATCACCTCATTTGCGTATTTATCATGGGGTGGGTTTGATCACACTCTGAGATGCAGACACAGAGGAGACGTTTAAAAGTATTTCCACTATTGGACTTGTCTGGGATCCACCCTTCTAATTTAAGCTGTCCATATTTTGTATTTTCATCAGATGCTCGCTGTAATCATGGACAGTAAGTCAAGACATTCAGTGAGGGTAGGAATGTGATTCATTAAACCTCAGAGATGCATCTTCTTTAGGATAAACCAAATCTTGTCCTGAACTTCTTCAGTGCCACTGACTAACCCTCCTGTGAGAAGAAAGAGAGCCTGGGCTGAATGGTTCAGTAGGCACTTCCTCCCATAAATGTGCAAATATTGGGATAAATGCCATCCCTGAAGATAAATCAGGTGAATAGGACCCTGAGAACAGGTCAATCTTCACTTCCTGGCCATGATGTTACCAATCTGGTAACCAGATGTTCTGAAGTCCTTGTTCTGTTGTAGTTGCAAGGCATTCCTGTTATAAAGGCAATAATTCCCCTGACAATGAGAACTGCACCCCACAGCTGTGAAAAAGATTTTGGGAAAGCTCTAGAATGGTCTATCTGTCACAGATCTCTTGGATTTTGGAAGCCAAGTTACAAGCATAGAAATTAAATTTAAACACACCCCAGACATGTCTTGATTCCACCCTGGCTTCTGAAGAGAATCCAGAGGTCTGATTTGACCTCCTTAAAACCTTAGGTGTCATTCCTGTGAGTGCACCATCACCACAGGGAGATGAACACGAGTTGAAGACTCATCTGACTGGAAGAGGGAAGAGGGTTGGTGTCAGAGATTCCCTTCTGTGCACAGCACTTGAGTGGCCTGGATTATCTTGCATCTGTGGACCTGTCAGGCCTGCCACCAAGCTCACCAGCCTGACACGGGCTGGCACACCAGCAAGGCATGGCCTTTTCATCCAAGCTTCTTGTTTTCCTGTTCCTTTGATTTACTCCAGGGTCACATATGGCTTGGCTGGATGCTGGGGTTTATTTCTGTCTGCACATATCCAGATATATCAATATTAATTGTTCTTTCACGGCTTTGGCTACTCCTCCTTTAGCAGAAAAAATATAAACTCCACCAGTGATGAATTCTTAGTTCATGCCCATAAATCAAGGCTGTGAATTCAACCCTGGATTATTATTGTTTGTTTACAGATGATCAGTTGGGAAGATGGAGAGGGACCCGAGCACTGCTGTCAGCAATATGTTGATGAGCTCCAGTGCCTTGCAGTGACGCTTCCAACCCTGCTTGTAATCTGTCAGGATGCCTACAAGGAAAAGCATCTGGCTCCAACTCAGCCTAGCAACGCTGAGCACGTCCTGACTTTAAAAAAGAACTTGAGAAACTCCCTTTGTCACTAATTTTTTAGGAATTTGCTTTGTCACTCTGTCCCGAGGAGCAGTTTACAGCTGCAATTTACTGCAGACATTATTCAATAGGTGCATCCCTGGATTTAACACTACCTTCAAAGGCACTTCATCAAGCTGGTCACTGACAGGCTTCCTTCAGTGACAAGAGCACCTAGGAGGAAAAGGAAAGGAAAAGGAACCAATACAAACATGTTGCTATGGAGAGAATGAATGGAATCCTCATTGTGCATTACATGGCTTAAAAAGCATAAAAATCTTTAAATGAGGGGAAAAAAAATGTGGGGAAGTTTGAAAGAGATTCAATATTTGAATTAACATCAGGCATGCATTCTTTTCATCAGAGGAGATGAAATCCAGGGTTTTTTTTTCTTTTAGCCTCCTCTCTCTCTCTTTTCTTTTTTTTTCCCAATAAAATAGCAGTCCAAAAATAGCAAGAGTGGGAAAAGTAAACTGGCAGGTATTAATTAGCTGGACAGGTAGCAAAAGTAAAACCTCCACAGTTACGTACTCTGGAAATTCCGGGGCGGAGTAGGAGGGGGCAATTCACATTTAAATATTTAACTCATTCGAGTTTTTTCCTCAGCTTTCTTATTGAGTTAAGAGGAAAGAAAAATGGGAATCGCTTGCATCCTTCTCTGATGAATTTCTTGTCTTTATTGACTTCTGATTTCTGCACCAAAATCAACATTTCCTGTAGGAACAGCCAGTGCTCTCACTACAATGTCCCAATGCCTCACTACTCCTTGCACGATATTATTCCTGGACCTGAGTGCCTTTGAAAACCAAGGCTTCAGGATATAAGTAGGAACACAGAAAACCAGGTTTTTGTTTAGCTCCCATTTCCTTCCACTACCCTTAGAGGAAACAAACTGGTTTTGCTCGTTCAGAAGCCCCTCAAGATCTTTTTAAATACTCACAAAAACCTTATTCTTCATGTCTTTCATGCTACAAATTCAAAGAATTTCAAAAGCACTCTTTTTTACCTGATATGAGAAGTAGACGCTGTTGAAGAGGCCAAGCATCAACTCCCCACCATTTCTGGTGGCAAAGTGCTTTCCCATAGATCCACAGCTCACTGGACACAACCTGTACTTCCACCAGGTCTACACTACTGGAACATGAGATATTGAGAAAAAATTCTCCCCTGTGAGGGTGGTGAGGCCCTGGCACAGATTGTCCAGAGAAGCTGTGGCTGCCCCATCCCTGGAAGTGTCCAAGGCCAGGTTGGACAGGGCTTGGAGCAACCTGGGATAGTGGGAGGTCTTCCTGCCCATGGCAGGGGAGTTGGTGCTAGACGAGCATTAAGGTCCCTTCCAACCCAAAATATTCTGTGATTCTGTGATTCTACTACAGAAGGTTCTTCCCATGACAGCTAAAAATTTTCTGCTTATCAATATTTCTGGTAAGGAAGGCAAGAGAAAGATATTTTTTTTCCTTACACAGTCCCATTGCTGTACATGATCTTTCAGGGGAGCAGAAGTCAAGTCTCTATGATCTTATCAGTTCTTGTTTTTTCTCTTTTTTTTTTCTCCACTGGTTGCCAAACAGGAATTCAGGTGTCAAGCTCCTCCAGAGAAGAACTAAAAGCAGGAGCTGATTAATGGACTATATGAACGTGAACCTGACTGAGGGCTTTGTAGTCTCTGATCCACCACCATGTCATCCACTGTCAGCCCTGAGCTGGAAATTATCCAGGGTTGTGGTTGATCAAAGACTGGGATTGAACAAGAAACCAAAAAAAAGTAGGACAGCACCACAGAGGGCTGATCGCCTTGAAATGATAACCAGATTATTTTTTTAATTTCTCAAGAGACATAATTGCGGAGGTCACCTTTCTTCCTTCTCAACATGTCAAAACAATTTCCTGAACTCTCTGTGGAACTGCCACCAAGGTTAATTTAGTGTCATAAGTCTACATTTCCCAAGTATCTTCTCCTGGAAACAATAAAATACAGTAGAAGCAAAGAATCAGATGAAATTAAAACATCCTAAGACTCATTGCACCTGTCTGTCTCATCCTTATTATCTGTAAAATAACCCGAGAGTGTTACAGAAGAGAGGAGTATAATTTGACATTATTAATATCATCAGTCAATCTTCACCCAGGCTGAGATGCACAAATGCCTGTGTTCCCAAAGACAGGAATGCTTTGCTGCTTTAGGAACACGAAGGCAAGAGTGACTGAAAACCTTGGAAAAACCCTGACACGGGAATTTCCCACTCTGCTGCTTGCTCATTAACACATTCCAGAGGAGAGAATAGAGCAGGGAGTGTTGATCAGACAGACCAAGAAATACCAGCTTTAAAGGTAGGATCTGTTTGTCCAGATTTTAGAAAAATCAGAGAAAATCAGCGAAAATTACCAGTGTGATCCAAGAGCTGATGCAGAAAGAGCCAAAGCCCTGGTAGCAGCAATGGGGGAGAGGATGAATTAACCCAGTTCTTCTGATAACATTTCAGACTGACAACATCTTTGACTTCTGGTTTTGCCTCTCATTACACTTTGCTTTCATCTCTTCCCTACAAGGAGGTCTAATCCCTTGGCCATGTTGCCAAGTCCTTTTCTTTAGATGAAAGATGGGACGAGAAACAACAGATGGATACAAACCAACGACGTGGTGCAGGGAAGTCATGAGACAATCTGGTGCCACCATGCTCGAGCTATTCCTCCTTACAGTTTTCCGCAGGCTCTAATTTCTGTAGACAGCTGCTTGGGGAAGGTTCTCAGAGGTAGGTGTGCCGTAACTCCCACAGCTTGGGAATCTCTGGGCTAGAGGAAAGAGGATATTTTTCCCTCCTTATGTTCCAGAACTCAGTAAAGTCCTACATCCTACACAGAGTACATCTCTGCTGAGATGTTTTTCTAATCCCACCTGCAGTCTCTCTCCATTCCTGTCCGTCCCCAGCACTGACAAGGCTCCTTGGAAGTCAATATTTCCATCAGAAATGACTGAGAGCTGCAGGAACCTCCCAGGAGGTCTGAAAGAGAAAAGAAACTCAAACTGTAATAAAAATAATCACTAGATATGAAAAACTTTTTTCAGCAGGCAATAGTCAATCTATGAGAAGGCTTCTGAGTAATCTCCTGAGAGAGTGAGATTCCATCAGGAACCACGGATTCTTCCCTCCTTGTGTCATGGTGAAAACTGCAAAACTGTCAGTGACATCAGTGCTATGAGAAAGGACAGCTGGACATGTCCCATGAGCCCCGTGACAATCATCTCTGTATTAAACATTGTTTGATTTTGCTGCTTGGGCTGAAAAGACAGCTTGGAAATCCTCCATGGGGCCACCAGCACCAGTGAGGGACAGGAGCCAGGAGATAAAAAGCTTGGAAAAGATGCAGTTCCTCCACCTCCAAGAAATTCAGTTGCTGTGCTTGAGGTTGTCATTGACTGCCACCAGACTTATCTTTTGATCTGTGGGCATCTTCTGAGCCCATGGGGGATGAGGGGATGTGACCTCCTTCTCATACAGAATAAAGAATGAAGCTATTTGCTATTACCCTGTTCTGTGTGCATTCAGAGAGTTGGTGGTTTGGGGATTTTTTGTTTGGTTTCTTTGGGTTTCTTTTTGAATTTTTGGTTTTTTTTTTTTTTTTTTTTTTTAATGTTTTCTTAAAAAATCATGTACTGCCAAGAGGTTTAATCATGGAATCACAGAATTATTTGGGTTGGAAGGCACCTTCAAGACCATCTAGTTCCAACTCCCCTGCCATGGAGAGGGACAGCTTCCACTATCCCAGGTTGCTCCAAGCTCCATCCAACCTGGCCTTGGACACTTCCAGGGATGGGGCAGCCACAGTTTCTCTGGGCACCCTGTGCCAGGGCCTCACCACCCTTCCCATAAACAATTTTTTCCTCCTAGCTAATCCAAACCTGTTCTTCTTCATCTTAAAGCCATGTGAAGCCACTTTTGTTGTCACCAATCACCTCCTTGTTTCTTAGCATCGTTTTCAGGAGGATTTTCTTCATGATCTTGTTGGGAAAAGAGATGACATTGACGAGACTGTAATTCCCTGGATCTTCCTTTTTCCGCCCTTTAAAACATGTGGGTTACGTGGGTTCCTTTTCCAGTCCGTGGGAGCAGTGCCAGACCAGGGAACTGAAGGTGGGTGAACTGTTTCAGGTGGTTGATGTTGGTGACACAGAGAGATCAACACATCAGGAGCTATTCACAAACATTCATGTGAGATTTGTCTGTCTTCACTTATCTCTGAGCTAATCCTGTGTCCAGGTTGGAATATAGGAGCTGTAATGCAAGAATCAATTAATGCTTCATCAAAGTACATTTTCAGAAGTGACCAATATTTATTCCATTGGGAAAACACAGTGCCTTTATTTCCCCTGATTTCCCCAAACACTCACTTCTGAAATTTTCTTATTAATATTCATATTTACAGGTTGATGACCCATTTAACTCCTGTACAAAATACAAGTTTTTCCTGCTTGTCCCACCCCCTCTTAGAGATGCTGCTGGGAAGGGCAAGCACAAATGAGCTTTCTGTGCTGGATCTTTTCCTGCTTTCATAACCTCACACCTTTCTGACAGGTGCAAAACCCCAGAGGGCGTCGAGATTAAATTGAAACACTTCCTAAAGCCTTGCAGAGGTGCTTATGTGAGAGGAACCACTGCTAAAATTTTCCACAGGCTGAACTCAATTTTTGCCATCAGTAACCACTCCTTTTCCAGTCAGAACAGCAACACAAGTTTAATTTATTTAGTTCAAAGGGTGTAAAGGCATTCGCTGAAGACTGAGTGAATGGCAAAACTGCAGTGCAAAAGTAATCTAAAAACTTGAAGAGACACTAAGGGGAGTTAAGTTCTTCCATGTAGATCCGAAACCTCCAGCAGAAATAGTGAGAAGTGATGCTGGGAGAAGCTAAAAGGTATTTTATCCCTACCTAAAAACACGTATCCCATTCATAATTCCGGTGTCTAGTCTTCAGGACTTGATCACCGAAGAGAGGCAGATATTAACACATAACATAGTATTAAAGACTAGAAATGTCTTTTTTTTTTTTGACTAGGCAAGCTGGGCCTTGATATTTGCACAGATTTAGCTCTTTTCATCCTCAGATGAGCAACATTTTTTTTCTGTATGTGAATCTGAAGGAGACTTGAGCAGACACTCCCATGGAGACACACCAGGCTCAAAGCTGTTCCCACGTGCTAAAAAACAGTGAAAAAATTCCACCTTTGCTGTCCTGCTCATTGGTGTGTCAAACTTTTTCATTCAGGGAGTCAGCATTTTATCTCAGAATTAATTGAAATGGAAGAGCTGCAGTGAGGGTTTCATCATCAGGAGGGAAAACAGACAATTTCCCAGACCAGAACAGATCAATTCAATGTCTGGCAGCCTAGAGGGTTGTTCTTCCTTAAAAAATCAACCCACTTTTCCTTCAGAGCAGCAGATGATCCAGTCATTAGCACTTGAGTCTGTGACAACCCTTCCTGGCTGATCCTCAGGGCTGTAGAAAACAGCACTGACAACTCTGATAGATTTTTTTCTTTTTGTGGGAAAGGACACATCATGGTTTACAAGAAATTGCGCTAGATGCCAATCAAGCCAAGAAATCTTGGAATTTTTGTAGTGAGGATAAGGTCAATATTCAAATCTTTTTTTCTGCAGCATGATATAGAAGCCTAAAAACACCCACCAAAAAACAAAACCAAAAACAAAAACCCAAACAAACTAAAAAGGAAACAGGGAAACAAGGAATCTGGTTTTCTGCTTTAGCAACCCAGAGGTTCCAACACACTCAAGAAAAAATATCTCTTAGGGATTCAGGACTGTTCTCTTGCTCCACTGCCTGCAGGATTTCCTGGGATCATCAGGGAATTGTTTCAGTTCAGTGCCTACAGTCTTGTAGGACACATCTGGGCCACGAGGACCAGACTTTTGTTATTGATTTATGGGATGGTTACTCAAGTCCCATAATGAGGGAACCATAAAAATTACAGAGACAGATACGACTCAACCCCTTCTCCACTGCTCATGGGCACAACACACCAGGACAACTCAAGGCCACTCAAATTTTAAAAGTTTGCCTTGGCCATAGGGACACAAGTGTCCCCCTTGTCTGTGCAACAGGCACAAACTCTTTTATCCATCAAAATATTCAGGAGAAGGCTTTAAAGATTTTGGGAAAGCTCAGTTTGCCCTGAGGGACACTGCAGGGAGTTGCACTGTCAGTAGGATCTGAGGGAAGCTGCTTTGTTTTGTTACCTGTAGATCTGAACCATCCTTGGGTAAGTGGCTGCCCAAGAAATGCTACCAAGAGCCAACCTGCTCTGGTGGAAGGTACAGATCAGAGTCTGGAGAGCTTCGGGACAATCCCAAAGCTGTGAAGATGATAATCAGAACCAACAGAAGTATTTTAAAGTACAATTGCAAAGAATAAGTGTCAGAGGAAAGAAGGTGAAGAGTAGAATTGAAGATTAATTTATTTTTTCCTCTTGCCTTGTAGCTTTGGAGGGCTATGAGTCAGAATGAAGTGTTATTCTCCTGAAAACACCTTTGGGGGACTGGCTACAGGTAGGCAAGAAAGGAATGACAGAGCTGGGAGAAAATCAGACCTTGCCTTCAATGAAGTTGGAGAACAAGACCCAGCTCCCAGGTTCTAAGTGAAATGTGAATGTGGGATGTCAGCAGGACTTTAGCTGATGAAAACGCTTCATAATTTATGTATTTCTTCTGTTCCATGGTACATCTTCCTTCAATCCAGCTGTTCCTTCATTAGACCAAATGCTGGTGCAAGTCTCTGTGGACAGGCTACATCTGGCTTATGAATATGTAATTACATTTCTCTGTGAGTGTCCAGGTAACTGTGACATTTGGTATCTAAGAAGATGATGTGTTATCTAGGTCAAGTTAAAAACAATCGAACAACAACAACAAAAAAAAGCTTTCTAGAATTAAAATAAAAACATGTTCTGGTCATCAGCTCTTCGGAGGATGTATTTTTGTTGACCTACCTTACTCAGTTCACTGTTCAGAAGAGAGAATGAAAGCGGAATAAATGCATGAAAGTGGTCTCAGAAATGTTTCATACAGAGAAACTTCTTAGGGGATTATGGGAACGTGGATTTGCCTCACATCCTTTCAAAATCCACCATGTTTATCACTTTCAAATGAACCTGTTTCAAAGCAGATTTGGAACTATTACTTTCACCAACATGCACAAAAGTAATAAAAAAATAAAACTAAGCTTTAAAATGCTTGGACAGTGTCAATTGTGTAAAAATTATGTTCAAACCTCTTGGTAGGACAAACTTTTTTGCAAAACCCTAAAAAGTAAAAGATTTCCAAATATATCAATTCAGAAGGAAGAGGAAGCTTCAGCCTTACATGTTTTGTCTAAAAGAGATCAAAGCAAGAATCTCAAATTTGGGCACTCTGAGATTTGAGAAGAATTGAACTCCAGATCTGACATTTGCAATTCTGACCCAGGTCTGTATTTCTCAGAAAAGTGTGATCTGAATTTCCTTCTCAAACCATGCCTCGAGGAGGCTGAGCTCTATTCCAAAGACCTCTGCTCTGCACCGTGGAAGCAAAAAGATTTCAGGCAAAAAATAAGAGTCTGAACCACCACCTGAGATTCATCTTACCTTTGCTGGAGGTCCTGAAGCTCATTATCATTTCCCTCCCACACACACACACAAGAATTTTTAATCTGGCGAGGAGCAGTGCCTGTGCTGCTGAGAACTGGAACTGAATGATGAGTTGAACTCGTCTAATCAAACCTGCTTTCCTGCACAACATCAAACTGCCTGCTCTGGCTGCCACATTCCTGCCATCTGCCCCTCTGGAAAATCTATTATGTCCACTACCACCCCTTTAATGATGTGGAAGGACTCATGGTCTGGGCGTCTGGAGGTAGGACCTGTGTTTCTCCTCAGCATTAGGAGCTCTGGGTGTGCACTCCCAAGTTCTTCTGCACAGAAATACAGAGAGGATGGATGGATGTGGCCTTTGTACCGAGGTCAATGTGGTTTTCTGGGCAGGCTGATGGGGTCTGACTCAAATCTGATTTCATTGTTATGATACCAAATGTCATTTAGCTAATCACGGCTCTAATTTTCACACAGCATCTTATGGCCACAGGGCAGACACGGAATTTCAGAGCTACTCCAAGGAAATAGGTGTGGGAGTTATCTGACCATGCATCTGCCCCCAAGGGAATTGAATAAAAGGGAAAAAGCTCCCAAAATGCAGCTGGAAACAGCTCAGCAGAAAGCTGGTGAGCAAAGGGGCAGGCACAGTCCTCTTGGGCAGGTACAGGGACACGTAGCTGGGGTCTGAGCTTGGATGGGGCTTGGAGCAACCTGCTCTGGTGGAAGGTGTCCCTGCCCACGGCAGGGAGGTGGAACTGGATGATCTCAAAGGTCCTGTCCAACAAAAACCATTCCGTGGTTCTCTGGTGGTAAACCAGTGCCTTCCTCCCCTCCCTAAATCAGTGCCTGGAGGAGGAACCCTCACTATCACCACATGCACACTCTTTATTATACAGCTCTGGATCCACCCCTCAGCTGCTTTGCCAAATATTCTCCCAATCCTTTCATTATCTTCCCTAGACAAAAATACTTCAATTTATGCCCTTGCTCATCACCAGCCTGACTTACCCCTGTGTTTATGCAGCTTGCAGCTCTGACCTTTCCAGTGACTCGAACATTTGTAGCATTTTCTTGCGTTAGAAGTTCCACAATCCCCTTTTCTGTCCCGTACTCGCTTGCCTTTATCTTTGCCTGGGCTTTTATTCTCCTAACCATCACCCCACAGGGGTCAGCAACCCCAGCCCTGGGCAAACCTTTTATAAAGGGCTTGAGAAACTCACAGTTGTTCCACCTTTTAAGTTTTATTGATCTCTATAAAAAGCTCAGCTGCTCTGTTAAGGGCGTTATGTGGATGAATGCACACAAATGATGATTCCAGCCAGAGGAGGGAAAAAAAATAAAAGGAATAATGTTGAATATTTTAAACTGTTCAACGGGTAAAAATTACGCACAAAATCAGAGTTGCACATTGGCTTCCAACCCTCATTCTCTTGTCACCAGGTTTTGAGGTGTCTTGCTGCTCCTCTCAGGAGTGGATTGGGGTCAGGAGAGAGATTTGATGGTGTTCAAGTGCCCAAAGACATGTGGAGATGCCTGGAGAAAACTTCAGACCTGTTTTCACCTGAGTTGCACCCAAATATTAAGGATCCAATCTTTAAAGATCCATCTGGAGATGACCATGGGAGGAACCACATTGTCCTTTCTTCTGTGTTCCACAGAGAGACATGGACATGAGAAATGATTCAGATTTAAGCTGGGCTGAGTCACCCCTGAAAGATGCTGAGCTTTTTTACCAAAAATCCCTCAAATCCTCATCACTAAAAGGATAATAAGCTCCCCATCCTTGCCTCTGTGTGTGTTCATCTCGTCTCCTCAGATGGCAGTTTGCTCAGGAAGGAATTATCTCTGACTAAGTATTTTCAAGTGGCGCAAAGCATAATGTAATTAATCACGTTTTGTTCAATGATATAAATTAGGAAAACAGCAACAAACATCCTGGAAGTTTAACAGGTTTTGTGTCTTGGAAGATTTGGCCTGAAAATCTTTCTCTGACCCTTAGGGAAGCTTTGGTGCAGGGTACATTCACCCAATCCAACATCCAACAAAAATATCCAATTCCACAACACATTCATGGCCACATTTTAGTAACACACAGAAACTCGCAGCAAAATAACAAAGAAAACAGTTCAGGTGGGCGCATCTGAGATGAAAGAGCAGAGGAAAAATATACACAATAGGTCTATAAAGAGACAATTAATTGAGGGAACAAACTGAAAAGAAATCAGTGCAGGTCCACCCCTGAGCTGTGCCTCTCAGATTCTGATTCTGCCTTTGTCGTGGTGTCACTGGCAACCACCAGGTGCCCCAGGGAGGTACTCAGCATAATTCAACCAGTTTGTTGTCATCAACAAGTGAGGTTAGGTGAGCTGTATGTTAGAATTATTTTATAGAGGATGAAAAAAACGCCACCTGTTCTCCAGGTATGTACAAAGAGAAAATTCCTTCAGCACCTTCCTCTTGCTCTGGGCAATTTAGCGGTTACAGAAGTTAGTAAAGCAAGCAGATTATCAATTGTGTCTTAATTTTTTCTCTGGAATAAAAAGCGAATCAATAGACAATTAACTAAAAATATACTGTAATAAAAATACCCTTTTTCAGTGCTAGAAAATATTGAAGTGCAATTTTCCTCCTGGAATAGAGTCAAACACCTCTTAACTTCCAGCTAAAGCAACACCATTTTATTGTCCCTTTTTCCTTCTGAGCTCTTCCCATGGTTGCTGTTCTGGGTTAGTCCTTGCTGTCCTTTATAGCAGGTCCACTTCTCTCCTCTATTCATATTCTCTTCTTGCTATCAACATCATAAAATCAGAGAATGGTTTGGGTTGGAAGGGACCTAAAAACCATCCAGTTCCACCCCTGCCGTGGACAGGGACACCTTCCACTAGACCAAATTGCTTAAGGCCCCATCCAACCTGGCCTTGAACATTTAATCAATATTTTCAGAGTCACCTTCCCAGGAAATCCATCTCAAACTGGATTGTTTCATCCCATTCCTCTCCCCAACAGCTCTGAATCCTTGGGCTAATTTCAGATAACTCTTGACAAACACAGGAAGCTGGAGGAGAGCCTCATGCAAAGAAGTGGCTGTTGCACGTCAGCTTTTATTGGATAATAAGGAGCCCACGTCTGAGAGGTACAATCAGAAAGGAATTTTGAACGTTCACCACTGAAAGGAAAGCTTTGATCATTCCCTGGGTCAATCAACAGAGAAATCCAGGGGATTTCACTGATCAAACAGGTTTGGGTTTGCAGCATCATCCTCCACCACTTTGAAAGGTGAAGCCGCTGCCAGATTAAGAAAATCAAAGAGTGATTTGTGTTGCCACCAAAAGGGACAGTCCCACTTGCTCTGGCGTCCCCGGTGGTGTGTTCTCACCGCCTCCCACGTGTCAGATCTGGCAAGTGTGGCCACACACAATGACTGCTCCACTCACTGATCCAGCATAAAACCACACGTTTTCCAAAAGAAGAGGCAGAGGGAAAGGTGATCCCATCTGTGCTCACATCCGTGGAGAGGATACTGTGCCTTTGGCTCAGCAGGCAGCAACTTAAGCCAAACGTAAAGTCACAAACTGGCAGTTCCCTGGACAACGACTGGTTCCCTTTTTCCTAAAACTGTGGATTTTTACACAAAGCCATGTGCACACACACTGGGAAAATTGTGGGAATTAGTGCTGGGAGGTGGAGCTGGTACAGAAAGAGCATTAATGTGATCTTGGGACCAGGGTGCTTCATTCCGTACCTTCTCTGACCGCATCCCATCTGCTCAACTCCCTCTCTGCAGTTTTCCCATGCTGATTTCCTGTGGGGACATCACCCTCGTGCAGGATTCAGCACCCAAGGAAGGTCTCTGCCAGCTTTCCCACCCCCGGGCACCACAAAAACCTCAAGGCCACAGTGAACATCAGTGATGCTTCAGCTGTCATGAGGTGTCCTGCAGTGTAAGAAAGGCCCTCATGGTGTGTTAAGGGATGGCTTGGAAAAATAACAACTTGAGGGGAAACGTGAGGGGCCAGAAGATGCAGAATAAGGTAATAATAATTTAAACTCCCTTCTAAAACAAGGAGCCCGTCACAAACACCAGGAGAGACCTTTTCATGCTAAGTTGTGGAAGCTCTTTGCTGGATGATGCTGCTGGTGCTTGCACAGATTTAAAAAGTGTTTGGATAAACTCACAGGGGAAAAATCCACATGGTGCTGCCTGGTACCATCACCCCAGCTCTCGTTCAGAAGGTCTCTGAGCCCTGCCCAGCTTGGGGTAGCCCAGGGATGTATTTTCAGTGCATTTACCCAGCTCTTGCCCTCCCCTTGACATCTGTTTCGGCAGCTCAGGGATGCACTGTCCCTTGCTCCAACCCATCCCTGCAGTGCCATCCCAGGGAAAGGCTCCTGCACACACATCTGAGGGATCACACAGTGGGAACTGGCTGATTTTCTTCCCCCAACTCACTTCGGGCTGCTCCCTTCCCCTCGGCAGCATCCCTCTCTCTCTCCCCTCTGCTCAGGACTCTCTTTCCTGAGCCAGAAGTGAAAACTCAGCCCCTCTGCACCCCCTGACTTGTCCTCCCCTTCCCTCCCCTCCTTCCCTCCCAACTTTCCCTGCTGCTGTCCCGTTTCCCACAGCGGGCAGCCCACTCCAGCAGAGAGATGCCAAACAAAGGGGCTGACGTTATTCTCCTTGCCCACCAGCTCCTCCAAGTTCTGCCAGAACTTTGGTATTAGAGCTGCTGGGATTTTTTAAAATTCCCTTTTAAACCCCGCCTGGAATTTGTGGAACAATTGTCATTAACAGGGAAGGATCTTGGTCTCTATTTAAGACTGCTGTGAATCAGAACGGAGAATGTTGAAATTCAGAGTGGGGCTGTCTCCCCCCTCCTTTCTACCCCATTTTTGTCCCTTTTCCTGCCCTTTCCTGGAGCTGGTGGGGCTTTCTGAGCCCAGGAAGGAGCAGGAGGAAGATCCATGTGAGGATGCAGCTAAACCTGCCCCACACACCTTGTGCCCACCGGCACCAGCAGCAGCTCCCCCACACCCCACGAAATGACAAAGGAACCTTGATTACTGACTCACCACGCCAGCTGAAGGAGAGGGGAGGGAGGGAAATAATGCATTTATAATAGTGGGCTCCGAGCCTGCTGGGAGATTGGCTGGCATTTCGGCAGCTGAGGGGGCTGCCCCGTGCCTGAGCTGTCGCACTGACTCACCTGCCACAGCAGCAGCTCTCAAAGGCACCTCGGCAGGAGTGGGAGAGGCAGAAGCAGGGGATGGAGGAAGATGCACACCCCACCGACGTGCAGAGGGAGGGTCTCTGCTCCCTCCCCTCCCAGTTCTACCCCACAGATGCACGTATCATTCACTCTCACTCAGTCTCACACTCACTTTCAGGTGTCACTCACTCTCCTTTACTCGGAAGCAGGACAAAAATTCCTGTTACTTCTCAGCCCCCCTCAGCTCCCCATCCGCGTTTGTCACAGGATAATACGGCATGGGGAAGTTCAAAAGTGAGAAATACAATTGTTGTATCTCACCTGCTGCCTCACTTCACCAAAATGTCACTTTTTTTTCTGTGCAGGAGCCCACAGAGCTGTTTTTCTGCTCCTTGGGACAGGAGAATTTTCTCCTCACCGGGGGCTGACCAGAACCATCCCTGTTGAGTCAGTGCAGTCCCTTACCCTGTATATGGAGTTAGGACACAAATTCTGAGTTTTTACAGGAGCTTCAAACTCCCTTTCCAATATACATAAGTGATTCCAGCACTGTGGATAAAATCAGTTTTTATTGAAACACCAACTACCATTTCTCTTTGGGAATTTCCCCAGTTTTTTAGGAGCATGGGGTGAGCTCCTCTTCCTGCCTTGGGTGCTGCTCCCTCTTTCTGCCATTCTACTCCTCTTTCCTTTTCCCCTTAATAATTTTCATGCTATATCTGCCCACTCCAGCCCATTTCCATCTATTATTCCCTCCATCCTTGCTGCTTCCTCCTGCTGTTGCAAGTCCCCTGTATGAAAAAAAAGACACCTGAGTATCTGCCCTTTGCATTGAAAAATCATCTGAAAATAAATGAGGGAAGGGGGAGCTCTCCTATGTTTTTTTACCGCTTTATTTCATGAGCAGGTAACTTCTGCATTAAAACTTTATCCACTGCTCAGGGCCCAATCCGCTCAGCTCACCACTAATGGCATCCCCAAAGGATTCAGTCTCTGCTCTGAAGGTGTGGGAACGCAGCCCTGAGTGGAAATGGAGAGCTTTGATATGGGGTTATCAAGAAATCAGTAAGGAAGGGTGAGGTAAAACGCCTCTAGGTCTGAGAAAGGAACATCAGTGGTGCAGAGGGGTGGCAGGTAAGAGGTAATTAGCAGGAAAAAGGTGGTGGATAACCAGGATGATCCTTTAGATTCCATCACCTGGCTGGTTAAAGCACCTCTTGTTCTTGCCATGCAGAGCCCAGCCTCACAATGAGGTTTCCGTGTGTGTTTGCAGCTCCCAAATGCTTCCAGATTAATAAGAATTCCGAATGATAATTGATAATTGTACATTCTAATAAACTTCCTCTCATCTCCAGTCCTCCCACAGCCCAGAAAGCACCAGAATCCCCGGAACATTATTATTCAGGACATGAAACCCTCAAAGGAGAAATCTAACAGTAGACAAGTTGCAAACCACAGGACTTCCATCCAACGCAAACAAAAGCTCAATGAGAGAGAAAGGAAAGAAACCACTAATTCCAGGGAATTTCGTTCCTCCTTCCGATTCTGTAAGCACATGGGTGAGGCTTTTTCCATTCTCCCTACACAGAGCACTCCAGTGTTTGATTTCTACCCTGAGGCCTTGTTTGCTGCCTTGCTTCTGAATCAGACTTGACTGGCACAAGTGTGATTGGGGAAAGCTCGCAGTTGGTTCACTCCTGGCAAAAAAGGAAAAGAAACAAAAAAGGAAAAAAAAATAGAGGAAGAAAAACCCCAACAACCCAGACGAAAGAAGGGAGGGAACACCATAAAGGAATTTTAAAATTTGGGGAAATGTTGGTAGCTCTATGTTCATTTCCAAGGGTTGCTCCTTTCATATCCAGTCAATACTGAGCTGGGAATAACTCCCCAGGATTGATGTGCACACTACACTGAGTTATTTAATTTCAGCTTGTACTGGAAAATCATTTCAGTGGCGTTTCCTGGTGACTGGTACTGTTCCTTCCACCTCTGACGCACTGGGTTTGGCTGGGAGGTTCTGCACAGAGGAGAGAATGGAATTAAAAACATTGGAGAAAAGTCAAAGTAGAGAGGAACTCTTCAAAAAGAGGGAATGGGGGAAGATGAGGCAGCCACACGGCAAAGGGAAAAGAAAAGAGATGGGTTTGTGCTGGGAAGTGTGGTTTAGCATCCAGAACTCAGCTGGTTTTCACTTGGGTCTTGTTTTTCTGGCTATTTTCTATGATTGTTGGTGGATGACGGCTTGAACACTTTCCTCTCCAGGCTCTGCTTTCATCTTCCCAAGCTGAGGGAGATGGGAGCTGCCCATGCTCTCCTGTGCCAGCTCCATGGTTTATATTGCATTGGAGATCTTACCAGAGGCCAATATCTCCACGTCAATATTTTAAATTGCTTCTCTGCTATGAAAAGTTATTTTTAGTGGAGGGAAGACCCTGGCTGGCAGCAGAGCAGCTCCCTTTGCTCAGCTCTGTGTGCCAACAGCCAGATTTGATAAGCAGAGCTGTACTTTTCTTCAGGGAGTCACAGGTCAGGCATTTTCCTGGTGGGGTACCAAGCTGGTCAGAAAGGAACAGTGGCACAGATGAGAACGGGGTGTTTTTGGGAGTCATGGATTTACCTCCGCTGCCTGGTTGAGTGCTTCTCCCACACCTTTGCTGCAGAGGAACAACCTCCTGGCTCTGCTGCCATGTCCTGTCCAGCATGGGGTTGTGGGGATCCATTCTGCATTCCCTCACAAATTCTGGGAATTGACCTCCCAGCAGTTCAAGGGAGGGGATTCTGCCCCTCTGCTCTGCTCAGGTGAGGCCCCACCTGCAGAGCTGCTCCAGCCCCAGGGCCCAGCACAGGAAGGACGTGGAACTACTGGAATGAGTCCAGGGGAGGCACCAGGATGATCAGAGGGATGGAGCAGCTCTGCTGGGAGGAAAGGCTGAGAGAATTGGGATTGTTCAGCCTGGAGAAGGGAAGGCTTCAGTGGCCTTCCAGTACTTGGAGAGAGCCCACAGGAAAGTTCTGGAGAGACCCTTTACAAGGATATGGAGTGACAGGACAAGGGGGAACGGCCCTGAGCTGAAAGAGGGCAGGTTTAGGTTAAATATCAGGAAGAAATTCTTCCCTGTGAGGGTGCTGAGGCCCTGGCACAGGTTGCCCAGAGAAGCTGTGGCTGCCCCATCCCTGGAAGTGTGCAAGGCCAGGTTGGACAGGGCTTGGAGCAACCTGGGATAGTGGAAAGTGTCCCTGCCCATGGAAGGGGGTTGGAACAAAATGGCCTTTAATGTCCCTTCCAACCCAAACCATTCCATGATTCTATGACCTTTTTCAATAATGTGATGAGTCTGGCCGTGTGACCCCAGTGACTGACATTGGTCCAAGGAAACCTGCAAGCAGCAAGTTCATGGAAAGGTGGCAGGGAAGCAGGAGTGCCTTTCCCTCCTCCTTTTCCCTGACCCGAGTTCTGAGCTGTGGGACCTAATTGCCATCCACTTTGCTGTCCATCCTTTACAGATCTCTTTCAGCAAGAATTGCTCCTTAGACTCTCTTTTACATTGCATTGACACATTTGAATTTATTCCTCCAAATCTCCTCACATCCAGCATAATTTCAGTCTTTCCTGCCACCAGTTCTCGATTATGAGCCAGCCCATCTACTTTTCTTCGTTTTCTCATTGGTTCAACCCTTAGTGCTTCAGGCACCTTTAAAAAAGAAGTCATGAATATGCTAAGAACTGACTTTATAAGTAAGATAATTAAAACCTCTACAGGTCCTGTCTCTATTCCATCCTCTGTGCTATGCCTGACCTTCTACTTTCAGTTTTTTTACCTGGTTTCCAGTCCACACATTAGTGGAAATAAATCCAAACTTCCCTAAATTAATGCTTTGAGCAAGGTTTGTGAGACACACGGGCTTTTTGACATTTTCTGGGTCTGGATTAACCCTTAATGCAGCAGAAAAATGTTCCTTAGATTAATTTGCTGGATTGTTGGTCCTCCTTCTCTTGATCTTTGTTGATGGGTGGTTCTTGTGGTGTTTTATTTTTTTCCTGCTGGATTTTCAGCTGGCTCCAGAGGAAGCCCAGGGTAGGAACGAAGTGTCAATCAGCTTCCCCACCAGCTAGCCTGTGAATAATCAAAGCTTTAGCCATGCATAACTTATAATAACATTTTATAAGGATGTCCTGGATGAGTACGGTGACAAAAAGCCCCCCAAGTCTCTCCTTTCCCAGCCCTCTCCCCAAGAAATCAATAAATCCTTTTAACCACCACAGCAGCAGCTCCCAAACCCTACAGAGGGACGCAGGGAGCTGACCTTCCTGCCTCTGCCGGTGTCAGAATCAGTGCCAGAAGTTCCTCTCCCACACACAGCACTCGGCTCTCCACTCCTTATCCCACTGGGAATGCAGGCACAGCACACGCCCCCGCAGCCATCGCAGGCAGCCGAACAGCAGGCAGGATGCTGTTACCTAGGCAATGGTTATCACAAGGCTCTGGGAAGGGAGTCGGGGGAGAGGTGCAGGACAATGCAGGACTGCTGGGAAAGGAGGAAAATAAAGGCAACACAAGAGATCAAAACTGAGATATAAGGCCTGAAGTGCTGTGGTAGGGGGCAGCAGCGGGGACAGGGAGATTGGGTGTTGGAATTTTTTTTTATTTTTTTTTTTTTAATTTGAAACACGGTTCTGAGATGGACAGAAATGCTTTGACTCTGATTTCTTGCCAGCCTGAGAAACGCTGCCAGCCTGTAGGTTTGGGATCCAACCTTTGCACAAGGGCAGGGTGCTGGTCAGACCCTCTGTGGTGCCGTGGCTGGTCAAGATTTTGGACCGAGGCTTGTCCTTCACACAGCTGGGCCTGAGGAAAATCCATAAGGACATGCTGCCTAAAGCTTTTTTTTTTTTAAGGTTTCCCCATAGCAAAAGTGGCTTTTCTCTTGCTGGTCTTCACCCCAGCCTCTGTCTTTTTAAACCAGCCCCAAAGGGAGCAACAATGAGTTCATAGCAAAACCTCCCCTAAAGAGAAATCCTTGTTAGGAAAGTTGATCCCAGGCATCAATACATGGATCACACAGGGATAACACAGGAGTGCTACTGCAGTGCTAATGAGCACATCTGGGAAGCCTCAGAGCCTTTCAGAGGCAACATCTGAACTGTTTCATGGTGTGTTTAAGAACAAATTGTTCCCTGTGAGGTTGGGGAGGCCCTGGCACAGGTTTTCCAGAGAAGCTGTGGCTGCCCCATCCTTGGAAGTGTCCAAGGCCAGGTTGAATGGGGCTTGGAGCAACCTGGGATAGGGGAAGATGTCGCTGTCCAGGGCAGGAGGTTGGAACAAGATGGGCTTTAAGGTCCCTTCCAGCCCAGGCCGTTCTGTGATTATGATTTCCTGATTTACAGCAGGACTGTTTAAGTGCCCTCTGCATGGAGCTCAGTGGGCATCATGTGAACGTGGGAGACAAAACAGGATGAAATCCTTCCCCTTCCTCCTCGAGCATTTGTGTGTGATGCTTGTGAAAGTAAAGGAAACACTGGGAAGTGGGGGAAGACAAAGCTCTGCTTGCAGGTTTTGTTGTCAGTTGTTTTCAAACCAACGAGAAAGGAAATGTGGAAAAGAGGGCTTTAAAAAGAAAAAGAGAAAAAACCAGAAAACACCCCACACACACTTAAAAAATAAAAAAATAAAATAAATACCTCCCCTCCCTGGCAGCTCAATGTCACAGGGTAGGGAGGCATTTTCCTTGCTTGCAGCATTTCCTGTGTCCGCCTTCCCACTGGGTCTTTCTGGATTTGTGAAAGGGAAAGGATGTTGTGCACAAAAGGGACCAAGCTGCCTGGGCGGAAAAGCGATGGGGGAGGACCAAAGAGGGGGAAAAAGGAGTCAGGAATAATAAAGGACGCACAAACATCTTGTGCTAAGTAGAGGGGTTTGGAGCACTTAAGCGTTTAAGCCCCTTGTTGGATTGTTTATCCTTGACCAAAACAGGAATTGCTGATTGGTGACCAAAACAGCATTTTGATGGTTACCAAGGGGGTGGAGAGAGGGAGGTGGGGTAGGAATGAGGCATTTTCTGTGCGTGGCTTTGAGGGAGATTCAGGATGGCAGGAAAAGAGAGGCCTTGTTAGCACAGCATCGGGGTGGTCCCTGTGATGGACAAAGCAGGCAGGAATCCTTGGCATGGCTCAGCTCCACCCCGGCTTTGCTGTGCAGTGAGGCAGGAATCCTCCAAAGGAGGAGAGAGCTCCTCCAAATCCTCCAAAGAGCCCGGAGAGAGCACTGGGATCCCTCCCGGAGTTAAAGTGAGCCTCAAATCTCTCACAGCCTGAGAGATTTGGGGAGTAAGAGGTTGTTTAAATTCAGGAGTGATGTAACAGCAGTGGCACTGAAGCACGGGGATTGGATTAGTGGTGTATGGCCTGAGTCAGGCTTTTGACACATCCAGCAGTCCTAGTTTCCAAGATGTCCAGAAACCCCCAGATCCAATGCCAAAGGACAGTCTGGAAGGTTCCTGAAATGGTGCTAGAAGAGGTTACCCTGTTAGAGTGATGTGCAGAGGTATTTTGTCCCCAGTGAACCCAGTAGTGTGGAAAAAGGTCTCTGTGTTGAGTTTAGTTTCTAATCCATGTCTCTTCCATGGTTTGCTACAGAATTTCAGTTCTACTTAACTCCAGCACACCAAAATTTGCCAGGCCAACGAGGAACAGCAGTGCATGATTGCAGAAACAAACTTCTATTTGGATGGACATTCCTGTCCACCTTGGATTTACTTGTTGTTGAACATTTCTTCCAGGAAAATTGCACTGGATGTAGATGATCTAAAAAACCAGACTTTTCCAGGCAAAGCTCTGGAACTGCCCAGGGAAGGGGTGGAGTCACCATTCCTGGGTGGATTTAAAAGAGGTTTAAAAGGATTTAGAAGGGGATGTGGTTTGGAGGTGGCTTGGCAGTGCTGGGTTGATGGTTGGACACGATGACATTAAAGATCTTTTCCAACCTTGATAATTATATGATTCCGTGATTCCACAGCTCTACCATTCAAAGATGCTATGAAGAGCTCACCAGCAAACACCATGAATTCCTGCCTGGAATATCACCCCTTTCTGTGAGATGGAAAGGTTTGCTGGAGCTTTCACAGTCTCAAAATGCATTTCCATACCATGCCTTTTAGACAGCGATGATTTAAGAACTTCTATTCTCTGCCATGAATCACTTTGCAAAGAAAACTCTGGCGAAATCTGAAAACCTTAATTTCAGTTCGAGGTTTGGAGCCTGGTTGTCCTCATCTCCCCCTGCAGTCCGTGGAAGAGATACCTCACTCCAGAGAGGGATGCAGGGACCTGGTCTTGTTTAGGTAGAAATGTTTGGGTAGGTGGGAAGCATTCAGCCCACATGAGGATGTCCATTCATCTCTGTTTTTAGCACTGGTACCAACCTGAAAGGACCTGAATCAAGGCTCATTGGATCATGTTTGCACTGACTTCTTTGTGCAATAGAGATGAAGCACCCAGGACAGGGCAGGAGAAGCAGAAATGTGCTCAAATAACTCATTCCAAGAGCTGCTCCACGGTCCTTAACCTTGGTGCATTCCTGCTGCCTTGACAAATCCTTGTCTCTGACTGTTAATCATATTAAGGGAACCCAGAAGTTGTTATCCCACCGTTAACCCTGGGCTGCGTGTTCTTTGCTTTGCTTGCAGAGTCTTTAAAGAGCGAGAAGATGCTGCATCTATTCAAACACCTCCGAGAAGCACCGTGAGTAAGCAGCCCTTAGTCCTTGCTGAGGAGTTTTGGAGAGCCAGTCCTTAAAAATGTAATTTATGGAGAGGAGTTTTGTGTTAGAACAGTCATCTCTGCTGAGCTCAGTCAGATGGGAAAGGAGGAAGCGCAAGTTGAAAAATAAATTCCAAAAAGATAAAGAAATAAAGGACAAGTTATATCAGCCAACGTAAGGGCCCAGTGAGTGGTCAAAGTGTTTGCATGTAAATGTTTGTGTCAGAAGCAAAATCTTAGAATGTGTGAGGAAGAACAACTATGAGGTTTCTTCCTGGGCAGGGAATGTGTCTCTGCTTTCGGCAGGGGATTGGAAATGGGTGATTTTTAATGGCCCTTCCAACCCAAACCATTCTGTGATTCTCGCTGCCAACATCTGCCAGGCTTCCCAGGCAAGACACAGGAGTACAAAACATTTACAACAAGTAGGCCAAACTGTTAGATTTCAAGCTGATAGAAGCTGACAATTTGCAGACATAACAGGTAAATTAGTTAAACCAGGAACATTTATCATAATCAGCCGTGGAGTGGGAGCAGTCCTCCAGGAGGAATAGCAAACACCCAAAGAAGGATGCTGTCAAAGTTTTTTAAGTATTTCCAGAAAAACAGCTGCTAAGAAAAAAAATAACAGACAGGGTTAGACAAAGACAGAAGAACACAGAGAAACACTGAGGTTGGGGCTGAGCATCAGCTCCAGCTCTTTCACTAAAAAAGAGATTCCTAAAACAGGGAGGTTACCAAAGTCTCAAATGTGACTGTGACCAACAGCCCAGAACATCCTTTCTATCTGGATCCATCCAGGCTATCTGGATCTGATCTGTGCCTTACAGATAATTATTGTGTGAAAAGTTCTAACTCATCTCTATATGATTGAAAAACCCCACAAAACAAAAATCATAGAAAACATCTTTTCTTTCTCCATTTTGTCTTCCTTTTAATCAGACACAAATAAAAAAGGTGCTGCCCTAAACACCGAAGGTTTGGCTGGAGCTGTTGAACCCTCAACTTGTGAAAGGGGCTGCAACTTCTCCATGGTGACACCAAAATATAAATTTAATTTCCCCCACGTGCCCATCACATCTCTCTGCCAAGGAGAACACACCTCACACACCTGGAGCCTCCAGCCCTCCTGCTTTCCTTCCTCTGCCTGAAATCTCAGCTCACTGAGAGCACTGATTCAATGTACACGTCTTTTTTTTTTCTGCTGATGTTGTTTTATCCCTTGTCTCTAATGGGAATGTATTATCTTTAACTCTTCTCAGAGCACTCAAGATGAGGAGAAAGCTGTTGAAAATAAATTAGACTAAAATAAACTCCGATTGGAAATGCTAAGTACTGCATGTTCCTGCTTTAGGAAAATGAAATACTTCATTCACATTCCTGAAACAGGACTTGGGACCATTTCAAGTGTTGTGACTTTTTTTAAATCCTCCAAAAATAGTGAGCGAGTGTTATAAATTCTTACTTTTTCTCATATGATAAGGAATGAATTCATTATTAACAGAGCTTTCCTCTCTATGCATTTAATCAGAGCTGGGCTTCATTAACTAAAATGAACACATATTACAAATGATTTTTGTCAAGTGCCTTTTTGACTGGTCACTGGGGACCACCCGAACACATCTACGCTGTAATTAATAATATCAAGATTGAAATGTTGTTGCACCTACCATACCTTTAAAGGTGATTTTGGCTTCCTGCTAAAAGCTGTGTTTAGTCTAATTTGGAAGAAAATCAGAGATACAAAGGATGGTTTGGGTTTAAAGGGACCTTAAAGAGCATCCAGTCACACCCCAGCCATGGGCAGGGACACCTTCCACTGTCCCAGGTTGCTCCAAGCCCCATCCAGCCTGGCCTTGGACATTTCCAGGGATGGAGCAGCCACAGCTTCAGGAATTTTCCAGGGATTTCTATAATTTACAAACAGGTAGAGGGACAGACTGAACTGGGGGATCCAGAGGTGATGTGGACTCCCCCTTCCTTTGTGTGTCGTTTGTGGTTCTGAATTTATTTTGCTCAGAGCTCCTGCTCCCTTCGTCTTTCCTCCAAGGACAGTACCCATGTAGATTAAGCTCAGACAAAACAGCAAAGTACAAGAAAATTGCACACTGCAAGGACCCTTCCTTCGGGAAATAACCTTCCAGAATGAGCCACAGGATTTTCAAGGGATAAAACAGGATATATGGGGGAGGAGGGTGAAATACCCTGGGGGTACAGAGGTTCCAGAGAAGTCCCTCTCCCATAACTCCATTTGTCCAACATATTTTCTCCTCTTCCCCCCCTCATTTACCCTACCCCATCTGGTCCCCTTAAAACATTTAAGTATTTCCTCTCTCCCCTCCCTGCCTGCTTCACCTTAAAACCCATGGTCTGCCCTTCCAGGTCACATTCCCCTCCTGAATTGTTCTTCTCCAAAGTTCCCCAGCTGGTCCTTGCCATCTCCATCCCTCTTTCTGCCATTCCCTGTGTCCTTGTCCTGACTAAAAGGCCTGGGGATGACCAACAGCTGCTGCAGCCTGAGACCTTGAAGTGAAAAGCTTTGAGAATAGAGCAGGGACATCTCATCTCTTTTGAGGTTGCCCCACAGGGGAGTCAGGTAGGGAGCAGGGAAATAAAAAAGCAGAAAGAAGCCTCTGTCACAGAGATTCTTTGCCCCTTACACCTTTTCCCTCTTATCCCTAAGGCTCCTCTACTCCTTTCTTACCAGACATAACAGAGAAGGGTAATGGGGTCGCTGTAGGGGGACTGTGTCCAGCTCCACAGCCTGATAACTTCTGCAGTGAGGTGAGGAAAAATGCACACAGAGCAAATTCCTGCTGAGATTTTGCTGTGTCACTCAGTGCAGTTGGCAGGAACACAACGCAGGTCTGAGAACCCTTGGATGGTTAAATCGCAATAAATACTGCTATGAAAAAGATGCTTGTAGGTGGTTTGAATCAGTTATGTTTTAGAATCATTAAAAAGAGATGAAAACGTTAATTAATGACTGTAATAAAGTCACCACTTACATCAGGCTCTTAGGATATTGTGTTTAGACGCCCTCCCCAAATTTAAAAGGGTGATGAAGATGATTGTCCCAAGCTTAGACAAGGAAAACACTGAAGGCAATGCTGCAAATTATTTCTTTTGTATCTCATCACACAGCTTCTGTTGTGGTGCTCACAAGTTGTTCCCGCCTAATTCTGTTAAGCTACAAGCTCTGACCTTTGAGTTTCTGACAAGCCCCACTTGTTTCACTGATACCCAGCCAAACCTACCCAATTTTTCACTTTGGGCCAGCTGACAGGGCCTGGGTCAGGCTGTGGCTGGGGAGCACTCCAGGTTCTCAGACCTGTCAAGTCCTATATTGAATGAGAGACTCCTCGTGCTGACTCTCTCACCTTGTGTTACCCTGGCTGGTGTAAAACTCTCTTCCAGCTCTGTCCTGCTCTGAGCTGCAGCCTCCTGAGCCGCAGGTGATGGTGCAGAGCAGGGGGCAGCTCTGGGTGCAGCAGGTGATGGTGCTCAGCAGAGCCATTCTAAATGCTGTCCCCTTCCCTGCTGCTGCTGAGATCCGGCCTCCCTCTCTGCAGGCACGGCTGTGCCCTTCCACCTTGCCTGCAGGAGGAGAGTGGGATGGACAACAGGGATGGTCAGACACTGGGATCATCTCTGAACACCCCTTTTCCTTTGTGCCAGAACTGTGAAAAGCCCCAGGGAGCACTGCTGAGGGAGAATCCAACAGCTTGGCCAAAGAGCCTCCCTTTCAGCCCCTCCACGCAGCAGTGTTTGCTATCCCCACATCTCCCACCCCTCCAAAGGGCAGAGACAAGCCTGATAATTCAGGGCTGTGTACCTTCAGCCCTCTGCCCATTGCTGTCCTTCTTTCCAAGTTGTTTCTTTCCCTGGAAAACTCCTCTTCAGCCCTTCCCAGGTTTCACTCATCATTGGTCAGAATAACAACCTTTGGTTTTGGTGAGGCCGTGGCACAGGTTCCCAGAGATGTTGTGGATTCCTCACGCCTGGAAGTGTTCAAGGCCAGTCTGGATGGGGCTCTGAGTAAGCTGGAAGATATCCCTGCTCATGGCAGGGGGTTGGAACAAGGTGATCTTCAAGGTCCTTTCCAAGCCAAACCTTTCTTTATTTGATGATTTTGTGATTTTGCTTGTAGTGCTCAAGCAGAGCTGTCTCTACCATGACTATTTCCAGTTGTTGCCATGAAAATCCAGAGAGAAATTCTGATTCCCAGAAAAAGTAGCTCAACTCTGGACATAGGACATGAACCCTTCCTTCCTACAATCTTTTTTTTTTTTTTTTTTTTCCCTGGGGAATACAAAGCCTTAGGTCATTGGATGAGCCTCACTTCACATCAAGGCAAATCCTGAAGCCCTCAATTAATTTTTGAACAGTCTTTATCCACTAGACTGGACTGTCTGCTTAAAAGACACATGAAAAAGAATCTTCTCAACTGTCAACTTTGCACCTCATTAGGAGCGGTGCAAACCAGAAGGAAAAAGAGACAAAAAAAGGACAGCAAATCTCTATTTCCAAAATAGCACTCAGTGCTTTAATGGATTCAAACACACAGCTCCAAGAACAAATGGTTGATTAAATTAAATCAGATTAAATAAACAAAAGAAACAAAGGGAAAGCACAGATAAGAATTTGGCTCTGTGACTGGTATTATTAGGCGGGGAAAAACAGTTAATTTAAATTTTAAGAAGGATGCTGTTTGTCAGGGTGGTTTCATTTGAACAGATCTATTCTGTCCATGACACGTTGCCAGATCTCCTCTTTGTGAAGCCAACAGGGAAAATCAGTGTTATTTTACCAGCCCTGTGCTACGGAGAGATTGGGATGTACTGACACGAAGTTTTCCTATCGGAAAGAGTGCTCTGGGCAGGATTTATTTCTGCTTTAAAGCATTTTGTACGTGGGCAGCCCACTGAAGCCTGCTGAAGGCACCTGGATCTCGATGTCCAAGGGTGCCCATGTTCCAGGGCCAGGGATTTACCCCAGCACCAGTTACCCAGCAGAGCTTTCACTGGTGCCAGTGCATGTCAAGGGATACTCAGGAGTAAAGTGAAACATCATCTGAGTCATACACATTCACTCAGCCTTACAATTTCTATTTTTTCTCAGCATTCCTGGTTTCTTAATGTACCTTTACCATTTTCACATCATGAGCCTGGAGTGCTTTTCCTCTTTCCTGGATGGAAACAGCTGAAGGTTTTCATTGCATGTCCTTGATGAAGATTCCTGGTTTGCAATTCTGCCTTTTCCCCCTCAAACACTCAGCCACAGGGGAATGTTACCAGCGGCCCATTCTGTTCTTTCTCCAACTCATCGATATTAATTAAAGAGGAATCTACCAGCATTGATTAGGAAAATGTTCCCATTAGCTGCACAAATGAACACCAAAGGAAAACCAGCAGGGACAGCCCTGTGGAGAGGATGCCACAGTCAACACAGTTCAGTTCTGAGAAGGGAACAATGAATGTTCTTGCTTATCAGCCACCCAAATATTCATGAGCAGCAGAATTAAAAGAAGATAGATTTTCTGCAGAATTGTGTGCACAGTATTTTGTAAACAACTCTGCCACAACACCCCCAGATCTCCTCTCATGCACAGAACCTTCTCCTCCTACTGAGGAACACGAAGGACCTTCCCAAGTCCCAGGTCTGGCAAAGAATCAGCTTTGCATATCCCTGCATCTCCAGGCCTCCATAACCCTCAAACTCCCCAAATCCCTCCAGTTCTTCCGGAGAACCCCAGAACTCCACCCACACTGTCTCCAGTCCCTCTCAGGCACCCTGAGGACCAGTTTAACAGGAAGCAGAAGAGGCAGTAATGCCCTCAGCACGGACACACAGTGACTGATGTGCCACCAGGGCAGGAGGAATGGGTAACTCTGGTTTTCTTGCTGAAACCCTGCCTTCCAAAGGCCCACAGATGAAGTCTTCTGTTCATTTCTAGGAACAAATTCTTGGGAATTTGAGTAGTTCTTTTAGTCTCATTGAAACTGGCAAGCAGACAGAAACAGTTCTAGAAGGGGGAAGCAAGACTGACAGTCAGCTAAGACAGATGGACAGTTGCAGTGTGATCATGTTAAAAATGAAAATCAAGGTAAAAACCCATTTCTGAAATTTATCCTGAGGTTCAGCTTCCTGTCACTTCATCCTGAAATGCAGTTAAATGGTTTTGAATCAGTTAAACTTCCAGTGGGATGGGATGGTGTGATCCCTGCGACTGCAGGCAGTGAAACGTGCACCCTGCTCCAGCTGAAGGATCCTCTCAGCACATCTCAGGGGAAAGGAGGGATTAAAACAAAAGCAGCATTTCAAAGCTTGAAATCTTCCAGGTGGCCACTGTTCCTAATCCCCTGATGTTAGCATTTTTCCTGGTGTCATAAGAAAGAGGCCACCCCAAAGTGTCACATGTTGTCTGCTCTGGAATCACTCCTGGTTGAGCTATCTGAGGTTCCAGATCTGGATAAACATCTGATCAACGTTCCAGAAAACCTGGGGATGAAAGCTGTCATCCTGAACTGAGGTGTCAGGAGCACAGGTGGGTCTACGATGAACCTCAGGAAACACAACAAGGCCAAATGCAAAGTCCCGTACCCAGGTCAGGGCAACCCTCAGTATCAACACAGACTAAAAATCAATTGCTTGAGAGCAGCCCCAAAAGGACGTGGGGACACTGGTGGATGAAAAGCAGGGCAGGAGCTGGCAATGTGAGCTTGCATTCCAGAAAGAAAATTGTAACTTGGGCTGCATCAAAAGCAATGTGGGCAGCAGGCTGAGGGAGGGGACTCTGCCCTTCTGCCCCGCCAGGAGAGTTGCATTCCAAAATAAGAGGGATGTGGAGCTGTTGGAGCGAGTCCAGATGAGGACACAAAGATGATCAGAGGGATGGAGCATCTCTCATATGGAGACAGGCTGAGAGAGTTGGGATTGTTCAGCCTAGAGAAGAGAAGGTTCCGGGGAAAATTTAGAGCCCCTTCAAGTGCCTGAGGGGCTCCAAGAAACCTGGAGAGGGACTTTGGACATGGGTATGTAGGGATATGACAAAGGGGAATGGCTTTCTACTGAAGGAGAGTGGGTTTAGATTATCAATTATTAGGAATAAATTCTTGACTGTGAGGGTGGTGAGGCCCTGGCACAGGTGTCCCAGAGAAGCTGTGGCTGCCCCATCCCTGGCAGTGTCCAAGGCCAGGTTGGATGGGATGTAACCCATCCCAGTAACCTGGGATGGTGGAAGGTGTCCCTGCCCATGGCAGGGGTTGGACAAGATGATCTTTGAAGGTCCTTTCCAACCCAAAGCACTCAATGTTTCAATGAGAGTGAGTCACCTCGTGTTCCCCATGCAGGACTTGGAGAGTGGGGACAAATTGTCCCTGCAGCTGCCTGTAACAGCTCAGGTCACTGATGAACTTCCACAGAATCCCTGCTGACTGCATGTCACTCTCAGAGAAACCCACATCCCAAACACACAATATGGGATTTTATCACCTCAGCACGGGCGTGTTTAAACTCTTCAAACACTGATAATAATCCAGAAGAGAGCAGGTCTTCTGTAGGTCTGTTGTTACCTCTGTTAGGCCTGTTCAGATCCCTTGGACTCCCTGGGAACTCCCGGAGTGCAAAACTTCCATGCATTCGAAGCAAACCCCAGCTCTGGATGAGGGTGAGATGCACCACACGTGTGGCACCCGAAGTTGTGGTGGGTTACAGATGTTTCAGGCAAGAATGAAACCTTCCTGCACTTTGCACAGTGGGATGTAAGTTGGGAATGCAGACCTGGCCGTATTATTTTTAGTCGATGATAATAATAATAATCACAAGGACTCAGATGTTTAAGTTCAGCCCTCGAGAGACTGCGACCACAGAAGTCTAACAGCAAGAAACAGCCCCATCTGCTTTCCCATCTGAAATTAGCTGGAAATAGTCTTGTTATCCACTCGGCCCGAGCATGTCATCCCAAACCGCTTCTCAGCATATGCTTTTCAAAATATATTAGCTTGGTTCTGCAAGGTTTTGGCAAAACATTTTCCATCATGATTTGCGAAGTCGTCAAAATCTCAACCTTCCTGAGGAATGTGCTGATTTCATTTTGACGTTGCTTAAAACCAGCTTTTACATAATATATTTCAGCATTTAGTTGGTAGAGTTATTCCATTTGAAATATATATTTAGGATACATTGTTTATTCTGATGTATTTTATGTTAGAAGCTTGTTTATTATATTCTCTTTTATTCAGCATTTATCCTCACATTTAATTTTATATTCACTTTCTTATTATAATTCCATATTCTACAGCTTTATCTAGTAAAAATGAAATACTAGAAGTCAAACAAGAATAAATGTTGGAATAGTTTCAGTGATATATTCTCATTGACCAAAAAATGTGATGCTTTTTTAAATGCACAAGAGGCAAAAATCAAAATATAGCATTATATTACAGATTGCAACGAAAAAAGAATATCAGAACTACTGAATTTCTCATAAAGCTGAGACTCAATAACTCTCCTGGCTCACCATACATGCTGATATATTTATTCAATCATGCAAATATAAAAGACTCTTTTCCTAATACTGACATTGCTTGTGTCATTAAAAATTGATTTACAAATATTTTTGCTTTGGTGAATAAACACTCCACTTGCTGTGATTTTTTTTTTTCTTTTTTTTCTTTTTTTTTTTTTTTTTTTTTTTTTTTTTTTTTTTTTTTTTTTTGGAATTACATCATTATTATTCCCGCGTGTTTGATGCTGCTTGTTTACACTGGCTGGATTTGGATCCTCTTCAATCTGACTCTAGATACATCCTGCTTCTCGTCAGAAGAGCTAAAGAGCACACAGATCCTGCCTAAGCACATGTGGCATGTGCTATTCCTTATCCTCGGGCTGGAAACATTGATTTTCACAGTGAGGGAGAAGCAGCAGAACACTGCAGATCTTGCTAATTATCCCTACACTGCAAATTGCGAAGGAGAAATAAAAGTCTGAGAAGGACCAAGCCCCGAGAGTTGTGCGAGATTTTCCTCTGCCTGTAATTCTTCAGCAAGTTTTTAGCTGACAAATGCATTTGGTCAGAGTCAGTGCTCACACATCACTGATGTTTTAGCCAAAATACGTGTGGTAAACCCATCTCCAGTTTCTCTTTCCTCACCCTGCTCACAGCAAACCTCTGAATCACAATAATCTGCCTTCCCCTCTCCCAATGAGCAGAGCATTAGGTAGAGATCTGCTTATGTTTGTGATTGCTTTTTAATGTCTTTTCACTACAGCAGATAGGACTGACGTCACCGAGGCTGCTGTTGTTATCTTTTGAGAGGATTACTAAACACATAATTGGTATCAGTTTCCCGTCCATTACTGATTTAGGAAGTTCAGTGGTATTTATACAAGTGGGGTTTTTTTTAAATATTCTGTGAGACAAAAGAACAAAAATGTCTGATTTCGTTAAGTTCCTCGGTGCTGAGGGGTTGTTTTGGATTGCCTCGGGTTGATTTTTGCTTTCATTTTCTGGATACTGAACGTTGTTTCACGTAACACTAAACTTTATGCAGATATTGAAAGGCCAAGAAAGTTGAATGCTGAGAAGAATCGATGCAGAAAGATGTCCAGGAAAGCCACTTCCAGCTGACAAGGGCTCTCCTGGTCTCTTTTTTTTTGTATGCACTTATAAATCCTCTGTTTTGCTTCCTTCTGATCTCCCTTGAAATTCCTTGTTTCCCAAAATTGCAGAGTAGGGTAGCATCCAGCCAATACTCCAGTGAGGATCTCAGACAGGCAGAGAAGCACAGACAACCACCACAGACAATTTTTAGGACCTCACACTGGAATTGCACAGCTTTTTCCATCCAACATGGACCAGTAGTAGCATCCAGAGCTTGTCCTGATTTATCTCAGCTCCTGCACCCACACCCTGGGGAAAAGGGACTTTATCTGGTCCAGAGGATGAGCATGGATTGGATGAGAGGGCAGAAGGAGGCTCTGATACATCCACAGTAAATCTAAGGGCATATCCAGATGTGACTTTTCCATTTCTCCATCCAAACCCAGCTTCCACCTAGGGTTTAACTTATAACACAAAGCTGCCTCTGAAGCAGACAAATCCAATTGCAAAAACATCCATATTCTGCTTGATCTTTTCTTAAAGATATTTAGAAGGGATCCTCTTCTATGTTAGACAGAGAGGAAAAGGGAAAAGACTGCAAAAATCGTAAAAACAAGCACCAACCCCTCAAGGCAGGATTGAAAATGTACAGAACCAGATGTGCCCACTGCAGAAACACCTTTGTGGAGCTCCAAGGTTCATCAAAGGCTGTCTGAGAGAAGCAGCAGGAGATCCCAGCAGCAGCAAGGACAGCTTAATGCAAAGCTTTATTTGTGTCTCCTCGTTCAATCTCACTTTGCAGTCTGGGGAGTGAAGTCCCAAACGTGTTTGACTCGTTTCCATTTCCATTTCTCAAAGCCAAGCTTTTCCCACTGTCTGATCCACTGGCAATATTTCCCCAGGGCAAACTGGAGCCACCTGCCCAAGATAACCCAGGAGGAATCCTCAAAAAAGGCACTCAACTGTGCTTTAATTTGTGGGACTGCTCCCTTTGGTCCCAAGCTGGTCCAGGCTGGTGCCTGGACTGTAAAAGACCAGAACTATTAACACTGATTTACATCCTGCCTCACCTCACAGAGCTGCAGGTTTGTATTTACCTCAGGATGGTGGAAGTGTCTTGTGCGCTGAATCATACTCAACTATTCCTCACAGGAACACTGAGCCTGCTTTTGAATTCACCACAGTGGTAATTTCCCATTACCTTGGATTTGGTAGGTGGAGATCTTGGATGTCTTTTCCAGCCTTAATGATTCTATGATTCTTTAAATGTTTCCATTGCACTGAGTATATCAGAACTCTTTTGCTGGCTCTTACCTCCCCCTTTACCTTGGTTTCCCTCACCTTTCAGAGTATTTGGATCATGGACACAGCCAATCAATCTCTCAGCCATACTGAGCTCTCAGGTTACTTTGCAGCCCTGGTCCTTGAGGTGTAATTTGGATGCAATCTCCTCCAAAGGAAATGGATTTGGTAGGAAGGCAAAATCAAAGAATCATTTGGGTTGGAAAAGAACTTTAAAATCATTGAGCCCAACCATTACCCCAGCACTGCCAATTCCACCACTAAGCCACATACCCAAGTGCCACATCTGCATGTCTTAAACACCTCCAGGGATGGTGACCCAGCCACTTCCCTGGGTCACAGTGACCACACTGAGGTCTTAACCCCGCTCTGAGCAAGGACAGTCCATAGTACCTTTGGAAAAAGTAAAAATTCCCTGAAGTGGTGTGCATACTGAGTTTTAAATCATATGAGCTGGGGACTTTTCCACTGCTCACCAGCTTCTGAGACCCCCAAATCATCCATTCAGCACAGGAGACTTTAATTCCCTGAGGGGTGAAGCTACAGGTAAATCATCTGTTCAACCAGGGAGAGGCTGCCCGTTAGAAAAAGGTGATAAATCATCCTCTGATTTAAAATCTGAATTTAATTTCAGACACATGCAGCAAAAAAAAGGGGAGGAGGAGAGATGGAGCATTAAGAAATTGCTATTTTGTCTCCAAAGCAATTGAGCAGCATGTAATGAGGACCAGCAGGGACAGATATCCAAGGATGCAGCGCAGTTTCCTGAAACATGAACAGATGGAAAGCAACTCCTGAGTGTTGCTGATGGCTCCACCCAGATGCCTTTATCCTGCTTCAGTGCTTCCCCTTCCAAATTCACCATTTCCAGGGAAGGACCGATACTGTAGCCCCACCCATGACATCACCTGGGAGAAGTTCTTGGAGGGAGCTATTGCCTGAACTACGACATGTCTTGGTTTGGGAGGCAATGGATGGTTTGTCCCCTGAGCAGAAAGTCATAGAAACATGAAATGGGTTGGAAGAGACCTAAAAGATCACAGAGTCACAGCTTCCTGCCATGGGCAGGGCACCTTCTGCTATCCCAGGTTGCTCCAAGCCCCATCCAGCCTGGCTTGAACACTTCCAGGGATGGGTCAGCCACAGCTTCTCTGGGCAACCTGTGCCAGGGCCTCAGCACCCTCCAGGGGTGGAAATCACCTGTGATGGTAGGACTCCTTCTGCCCTATCAAATTACTCAACTCCCCAGTTTACTCCCAAGTCCTGATATCTCCAAATCTGTGCCAGCACGAGCACAGACTGAGTCAGGGGTGGGACTCCCAGTGATTTTTCAGAAGAGGATCTGCAGGTAGCTGGACATGGGCTCATGTATGAACTGAAGAGCTTCCCCCGTCCTTGTCCTCACAGGAGAAAAGTTTGACCTTGAGAACAAGGACACTATAAAACTCAAACATCTTTACCTGTCTGTTTTTTTATTTGTTATTTTGTTGTTTTTCTTCCCTGTGAGAAGTAACATGAAACTGCTCATGTTATTTTTTTTTTCCTCACAAAATACTCTCTTGCAACCTGCCAAGGTGTCCTGGAGAAGGCCAAGGCTGGAACAAATTGGAATCTCCAGGTATCTAACAGTCATTTTAGCTTCTCCACATGGTCCTTTGCATTGCTGGAGTTTCTGCAGTCAGGTTGTTGATTCAGTTGACATCTCCAATAATTTCTGTTTCTTGAAGAAGTGGAAATGCTGAACCCTGTATGAACCACTGGTATATACAGTGGGTGCTGATCAGCAATGCCATGAGAGCAGGATCTGTCTGGGCAGCCTTTGGTGGGAAAAGCAAGACAACCATGAGCAAAACATTCCTCGAGAGTCATTTCTTTTCAACACATTCCAGTTTCCTGGCCCCACTGCTTCTGCATGAGCTGCTTCCATGTGAGTAAATGAGAAAATTCTGGTTCACGAATTACCACCAGCTAGTGGATGGCTCCTGTGCTCAGCAGCTACCCACTCACATGATGTCTGAAGCTGTGTGTATATTATTCCCTGAAGTACCAGGAATGTTCCTATACATCTAATTCAGCTCAGAATTTGCCGTGGTTTGTGCAGCGATTAATGGAAGGTCTGAGCTTATTTCGTGCTGCCGGCACTGTAATCAGTTTACTTGGGGATTCACATAGAGGATTAACAATTTTGCAAAGATTGTTACATCAGATACAGTTCCCAGTGGTAGAAATGCCATTTTTGACATGATTAACTGAAGGAAGTTGCAATTATAAATAGACATACATGGGGCTGGCAGGAACCAAGAAACTGAGTTGCAAGGGGATGCTCAAAGCTTGTTTTTACCCTACCTGATGGTTTCTGTCACTCTTAGGAGCACTGTGGTTCTTGGGCATTGCCCTGTATCTGTCAAACTCCTGGGACCAGGTATTTTGCCAGTGTAAATTTAAATCTCTGCCCAGTTTGCATTGGGAAAGGCCAGTTGATGTCTTCACACCAAAATATTGCACGTTGCATTGCAAATTGCCCGACACTTTAAGCAGAGAAGAACTCCAACTTATTTCATTGCTGTTACACCCACTTTCATGTGGTGTGAAGTGCAGCAGATTTCAGGATATTTCAGTTTAAAGGACTGAATTTTAATGAGACTATCTGTTAACCTCTCCAGTCCCAGCTATTTCAAACACTCTGTAATTCAATGCAAACTCCCTCTGACAACTATTTGGCCTCTTCAAAGAAATCCCTGCCTACTGAGAGGTCTAAGAAGGCTGTAAAATGTCCTTCATTATTCTTTGAGCACCATATAAAGGTGTCTTTGTCTGTATCTTGCTGAATAACACCGTGCCATGGGGATGGGCCCAGGTTTCAGATCAGCTGGGATCATGGAGCAAAGCTCCCTTGATATAGCACATGTCCAGAGTGATCCCTCATCCTCCCAGAAAGCTCCATGGAAAGTTTTTGGATGGAGGAGTTGATATCAAGCCATTTTTGGGAGCCCTCTCTGTATAGAAAAAAAAAGTCCTCTGTCATTCATTTGGATCACATAATGGATCTGAGCTTTAGTTGAGCTTCTCTGCTCTCCTGCAAACAAAAATAACAGCATCTTACACACAGATAAAAGGAAATGTAGGAGTAAAGAAAGCTGCCCAGCCCCTGATCGAGACACAACAATTTCAGAGCCTTTCTTCTTGCTTTTTCACTTCCAGGTCGCTTCCTGGACCTTTACGCACATTTTCTTCCATCAGTTTTTGCTTCAGTCACTGAAAAGAAAACAAAAAAACAAACAGAAACTCGATGGCCAAGGGTGATGCTGTTGAGCAGAGCCCGCCCTGCCAGCTTGCTATTTCTGGCTGGATCCTTTTAAACTTGTGGACGGCTCTGTAAGCCTTATTTACACTTATTTACCAAACTCCATCTGACAGAAAACACAGCAGCTTTCCTCCCCTCCTCTCCGTCGCTCTGCAGAAGGACTCACGCAGGCAGAACCACAGTGCCCACTGAATGGCAGAAAATGTGATGGGAATGGGTGTGAATCCTTGCTGCTACAGGAACAGAGGAGGAAAAGGAGCAATACGTGTTCAGACATTTTCGGAGAGACCTCTCTAAGCGACCCCTGCAGACTCAAATGAGGACAGCGATGTTTCACACTGGGTGAATAAAACACCCTCTTCTGATTCGGGTTTTTTTTTTTTTTCTAGAATGGAGGGTGGCCCACTTAGATGTGGGACAGAGCAGCTGTTTAGCAACACGGAGCAACACCCAAAATCAGTGCCAGGCAGAAATTCTGCAGAGAAATGAAATGCCTGGGAAAACTGAAGCAGGTAGGATGTGATTTCTCAGCAGTGTGCAGTCACAGCAGCCACAGGAACAGCACTAATCCAATAAAAAGCACTACCTGCTTTGCTGAGCTCAAGAGCACCCTCAGCGTTGTGATGGGACCCCAAAGTGAAAATAACATGAAGCCACTGCACCCCCAGACAGGTCCTAGAGCAGACCCCTCAGTTTTTGGGGTTTCTCTCTGCAGAGTTCATCACACATGGATGAGCTTCTGCAATATGGGAGTCCATGTGAGATAAATTCTTCCAACCCATGGCAGGGATCTCACAGCTTTTTCAGCCTTGAAAATAAAATTAAATTAACATGGCCCAAACGAATCACTAGAGAAGGGACAAGATGTGCCATCACTAAGCTTAGAACAGCCATGAATGAACCTGCAGAAGGATCATTAACATTTAAAATTTGGGCTTTGGAACAAGATGATCTTTATGGTCCCTTCCAACCCAAACCGTCCTAAGATTTTATGATTCTATGATTCATGGGTTCATCAGAACTTTCCTTGCTAAAAATTCTTAGGTCTTTTCCTGTACAGAACAACAGTGTCTTCATATCTCTCCCACAAGGGCTTTAGGGTTCCTTGTTACTTCAGGTGGGTGTAAACCCAGAGTAACTCTGATTACGGCAAGGAAAAGTCACAGGGAGATTCTCTGATTGATTCTTCTCCCTTTCCTTTCCTTTCCTTTCCTTTCCTTTCCTTTCCTTTCCTTTCCTTTCCTTTCCTTTCCTTTCCTTTCCTTTCCTTTCCTTTCCTTTCCTTTCCTTTCCTTTCCTTTCCTTTCCTTTCCTTTCCTTTCCTTTCCTTTCCTTTCCTTTCCTTTCCTTTCCTTTCCTTTCCTTTCCTTTCCTTTCCTTTCCTTTCCTTTCCTTTCCTTTCCTTTCCTTTCCTTTCCTTTCCTTTCCTTTCCTTTCCTTTCCTTTCCTTTCCTTTCCTTTCCTTTCCTTTCCTTTCCTTTCCTTTCCTTTCCTTTCCTTTCNTCCTCTCCTCTCCTCTCCTCTCCTCTTCTCCTTTCCCTCCCTCTTGCCTCCACAGCCTGATCATTGGAATCTCAGCCAGAGCTGGTACTTACCTGCATTTAAAACATGATTCCTTGTGGCATAAGGAGATTTGGATCTTTTGAAATCAGAAAGATGCTTTTGCTTTTATAGCACAGTGACTTTCAAAGGGAAACAGTGGCTGGTGGATTTTGAAACTACTCCACAGCACCTCACACGAGGATGGGAGAGTTGATGATAGAGTGATACATTAACCAGTGCAGGAAAGGCTGGAAGACACAGAAAAATAATAATTATGGTCCCTGGCATGACTTATTCCCTCTCTAGAAACTCTAGGAACTGCAGCAACTACCTCAACCCCTCGAAGGTCATTCCCTGCACATGATGCTTTCTCCAGGAGATCGTGTGGGAGAAGGATTTGAAGGATCAGGAGCTCCCTCTGCTCTCCTGGTCTGCACCCACTTGGCCAAGCTGAAGGATTTCACACACATCACAAGTCATCTTCCTGATGAGATCCCTGAGGAGAGCAGACAACGGATTTAATTTGAGAACAGCACCAGATAACTTTTTTAATAACCAATAACTAATGAAAAATGCACTGGCCAGAGAAATTGTGAAATCACAGAAACCCCTGGAATAAATAAATAAAAGCCTTGCTTTGCTGGACGCGTTTCTGTAGTGAAACCAACTGCAGTGAGACGGGGAACAACCTCGCCAGTAATGGATAACATTTATCACGTTCACGGATTCATGGAGCCATTCTGCACACCTGAGGCTGCTAACAACGTGGGGGACGGGGGGAGCTGCACTAAAGGCCAACATATGGCAGTAAATCTGGAACAGCTGAACACTGGGATAAATTCACAGTAATAATTCCAAATTTTTAGGGCCGCCACTTCCCAGTTGCCCTGTAAAGAAATAGCAGTGTAGGGGATTCAAAACGTCTTTTTATCGATGAGTTACATGGAAAAAAAAAAAGTGAAATTCAGTTTTAAGAGCAGATTTCCTGCAGCTATTCCAAATATTAGGCATCTTCTGTAAGGAAGGATTCTACAACAGCCAGGAGAAGCTGCCACATCTGGACATCACTTCCCACTTCACCTTCTGTTGGGAGCCTTGTCCACCCATCACACAGGGAAACAAATCTGTGTGACCATCACGGAGCTGGAAAAGGACACAGGGTTTAAATTACTAGATCACAGAAGAGAAAATTGATGTCTTAATTTTCATTTTACAGATTATTTGTACTGGCCCTCTGCTTGCTTTATTCCTGCAACTCTCAGAGGCATGCGAAGAAATAATTAAGGCATAATCTCTTCTTCCTTAGTAAAATATAGAGCAATAAATGGCTTCTAAGATTGATTAGGGGCTGGAGCAAAGCAAAAGCCTGGGGTAGATTTCGCCTTGCTGTTTCTCAGGATGATGCAAAGAAATTGAAGTCGAGCCTTCTGCAGGTAAATCACGGGCCCAAATTGGGAAAAAATAATCCCTGTGCACAGCTCCTTTCCTTGGGGTGACTGAATTGTTCTGTAGCGTTTCTGCTTTTTGTTGTCCAGAAAAACTGGAGCAAAATCAGTTTCTTTGAATGGATGACCACACTTCAAAGGAAAATATAACTGAAAAGCCAATGTGAAAGCCACACTGAAATATAAGATTTCTGAACCAGTGAAGAGGCTGGAAAACCACTTCTCTTTGCCCCGAAGCAGCACCAAAGAGTTGTGGGGCCAAGATTGATGCCAGAAACCAATCAGGAGGTTTGAATTCCTGGCTGAAGTGAAACGGTGGCCATGAATAATCCATGTAGGATGCAGAGGACACAAGGAAGGTCGCACAGGGCAGAAGTGGCTGCCAAGCAATGTAGGAGAAACCACTGAAAACGGGAAATCCCTTGCCCAGAAAGATGCTTCATCTTGCAGATTAACAAGTAATGGTGCCCTAGAACCAAACTGACTTTTCCTCTTTTCCTTTTCCCCTTACTTTTAATTTTTCTTTCTATTCCTTTTCAATTTTCTTTTTCTATTTCATTTTCTTTTCCATTTTTTTCCATTTTCTCTTTCACTTTTCACGTTTTCCTTTTTCCTTTCTCCCTTTCTTTATTTTTTCTTTTTTTTCCTTTTTCCTTTTTCTTTTCTTTTTCTTTTTTCTTTTTTTCCATTTTTTTTTCTCTTTTTCCTTTTTCTTTCCTCCTTTTTTTTTGTTTTGTTTTGTTTCCATTTTCCATTTTAAGAGTTTACAAAGTCATTCCATTCTAGAAAGTCTCACCAGCTGCCTGCCCACATGGCTGAATACCTGCTTTCCTGCCTTCTCCTCCCACTCTTGGGCTGGTTCCTGCTGCCCAGCTCCCTGCCTGAAGGCAAAAGTGTAAATGACAAAGTCTGTGGAGGCTGGCAAGCAAGGACCATCACTTAAATCCTTGCTGATAGACAAACAACGTTTTTATTGCAAAAATAAGTGTGAGAAATAGCCACATGAAAATTGCAATGTTAAAAATGAAAAAAGGATTATTCTCCTTAGAAAATCATCTTGGGTAAGTTTCTCCCCATTGCATGGATCACAGGGAATGATTTGTCTTGTGGGCAGAGGCAACTGCAAGATTGGCTGAGATTGGATTTAGATTTAGATTTAAAAGTTAGATTTAGAGATAGGGGATGCAGGAGCCAAATCTGAAGATGGGCGTGAGTGTGGCTGAGCATTCACAGCTCCCTCTTGGTGCCCACTGATGGCTCCACCCCCGGGCACACCTGTGTCAAGTACACTGATAGGATGATCCCCATTCTGTGATTTTGATGCTGTGTGATCCACAAGTTCATAGAAATCTGGGAATGTAGTGACCAGTGAGGTGTAAAGTGAAAATAAATAAACTCTGTTCCCAAGTTGTGCTGGTAGAGCAATGTTAGTGTGTGGCACAGACCTGCAGTTCTAAAAAGTGATCATGCAACGAGCAGTGACAGTCTGCCCCTTCTTGACCCCACAACAACCACAAAATGTGCTCAGGTGAAATATTTGATGCTTTACTTGTGGAAGGGATGATGCCCAAACCCAGGGAAAGCAGCTGCTCTGGAAGGTGAACGCTCTTCAAAAGCCACTTACAGCTTCACACTTCCCTCCCTCGTGTTCTTGTCATGTTTTCCTTCTTATCTGCAGGTCAGGTATTAATATGAAACAGTAAAGACAGAGGTAACTTCCTATTGATCTGGAAAATAAACTGGGAGACACAAAGTGGAGAGAACAAAAAGAAAAACCCTGCTGTGGTGCCTTTGAAAATTAACTCAACACCTGTGTTTGGACTTTCTCCTGCAGATTGGGGCAAAGGAGGAAGCTGAAAGGAGAAGAAAGATGTATAAAAGTAACTTTAAAGACATGTTTGTCCCAGATCCAAAAGGATGAGGACACCAGAAAGAGAGAGATTCATCTTGAAGCCTTCCTGGAGATTGATGGAAGCAATCTATTTTAACACAAGGAAAGCACTTGGATTTGATCAGTGGCGACTTAGAGATCTCCAAACTGAATCTAACTCCTGCTGTTTTCGTGATTGTTACTTCCTCCTCCTCCTCCTCCCGTTTCTGATTCCCATGAGAAGCCCACCAGGAGCAAACAAGGAGAGCCCAACTGCTGCTGGTGTAGCTCAGCTTCGCCCTGTGGGTCTGGGGGGACCTGATCTGAATTGCAAGATTGGGTTGCACAAACTCCAAGCAGAGGGGAAGGCTCAGACAGTCTGAGCTCATGAATTTACTCCCTGAGAGGAGGGAGACGCCTTGGTGAAGGGTATGGAGAGCTCAGTACAACTTGTAGATTTCTATCCACTCCTGCCAAACATATCTATGGCTCCACCTCACTGAACTGCATCAGTTAAAAACCCTTTGGCTCAGTGGTTTTTCAGCCCATAAGGGGTTTAATTTAGCATTGACTCCCATTAACTTCAGGGGATCCACACAAACTGTGCCAGCTGAGATCTGGCACTCAGTAGTCCATTAACCCCCTAGCCCAGGTAGGAAAATATTCCTACATCAGACCCACTGTCACCTCATTCCTCGTCTGCCCTTCTTCTAAATAACACCACCTCCACCATGATGGATTTACTCTATTGTGCCAGACAAAAGAATCCAGCCCTCTACTTGAAAAATGGGATTTGTTTTCTCTCTTGCTTTTCTTTCCCTCGAAGGCCCAACACTCTCCTGGCATTCTGAAGCGGGAATGAAACAAAACCAATTCAGGATCAGAGCACACGAGGAAAAGACAGTCAACCTGCAGAGGATCAAAGAGATCATTTCTCACAGAAGCATCCTCAGAAATGAGAAGTAATGAGCTGAGACATCCTCAACAGCTTTTCAGAATGCGAAGCATTGGGCAGCTGGTCAGGTGGAGAAAAAGAAATAACCAACCAACCCCTCTTTTTTCCCCCTTTTTTTCTCCTTTCCTTTTATTTTTAGCCAGAAGATGTGTTTAGTCCGGGGTGAACAAATCTGTCATGTTGGTGAGATTCTCCCTACCACAGCACCACTCTGAAAAGGACAGCTACTCCAAATGGGTCACTTCTGCCATCAGCCACGGGGTGAGCACAGCAGTGGCTGAACAGCGTGGGGTAAAAACCATGTAGGACAAGGATGAAGTGAAACCTTGCTCTGAAATGAAGCTGTGGGAGAAATGGAGCATGCAGCCAAAGCCAAAGCAATGAGCCCTTGAGTTCACAGCTCTGGGCCGTTTCTGTTCTGCTGCAACACTGGGCACATCTATGCCCTGAGATAGTCCAGGCTCAGGCTCACAGCTGTGTTCACTCAGCCTGAGAGGGTGGCAGGGGTTAGGATAGAAAAGTGTCACCCAAACTGAGAGTCTTCAGAGAGAAGGATGTCCCACCAAACTGGGGATGGTTTCAGCCATGTCATGATAGCTGAGGGAGGAGTTTCCACACCCACCAGTTTTAGGTTTTCACCTAGGTCATAGAACCATAGAATGGTTTGGGTTGGAAAGGACCTTCAAGATCATTTTATTACAATACTTCCACTTGCTCCAAGCCCCATCCATCCTGGGTTTGAACACTTCCAGGGACGGGGCATCCACAATTTCTCTGGGGAACCCGTTTCAGTTTCTCACCAGCCTCTAGTGACCTGAATCAAGAGATTTTCAGAGTCTCCTCCTACACCTGACAGTGAGAAACCATAGGTGGGCTTCGTCTTACCTGTCTTCAGGTGCCTGTGTCTGCACAGGATTTCTGGCCTCCTACAATAGAGGAGGTCAATCACCAGAGTCAGTAGAGGTGATGTCACAGGTCTGCTCATGCTCAGACAGATTCCTAAATTTTGTAAGACAAATCACGCCCTGAACTTGGCTCTGTGAAGACAATCTGGGGTGAATTGCTCAGGTGGAGACACCTGTATTGAAGGCATCCATCCAGGCCAGGTAGTTTTCACCTATAGAGGAGTGTTTGGAGCAGGGGTCTGCCTTGGATTTACTTTATTGGAACTGACTCCAAAGAAGACCTTGGGTGACCAGTTGGCTTCCTGTTTTGAACACAGAACTGTCACGCAGACATCAGCCAAAAATCAGAGCTCATCCTCTGACATCTGGTCTAGCACAGGCCACCAAAATCCTGTCAATAATGATTTTACTGGGAAAAAATTACCACAGTTCGCTCCTTGCACACGGGAATGACTGTGCTACCTAAATTGTGACGCATTTGCCACAGCACCTTAAAAGCTTCCAGACTCACAAATTTAAAAGGGGAGAGTTTTCTTTCTGAAATTCAGCTTTTGCTGTTTTTCTTAACAAGACATGTAATTTATTCCAGTATGACCCAACTACTCACCACACAAATGAGTAAGAGAGGAGTAAATATAATCATTCAAATGCAACTTTATGTAGATCAGTATAAGAAAACCACAGGAGAGATCCATTACAAAACTAAACTCTGAAATTCGAAATCACACATGGATCTTGAAGTATCCTGGGACTAGATCTGCCTGGATTGAGAGGGTGATTTCAACTTGCAGCCTTTATTTAGAAGAACTGAGCACTGATGTCCAGCCAGAGAGATGTGGATTCATGTTTATGAGCCGCCTGGCAAATACTTACGCACCTCCCACAAAAACCCTCTAATTAAATGTTAATTAAATGCTACACATTAGGCTTAGCAGACTCTCTGCTGCTGAGTTATATACATACACTGCAGACACTCTAATGAAATACTTGACTTTGATTTACGAACATGAATGCAGCTAGAACCGGGGCTCGCGCTGCTATCTAATTTTGCACAAAACAAAGGAGGCTGCCTTGCCTCTGCTAATGGTTCCAGCTTTTTAATGAATACTTCCAGCCATGATGTAATTACACAGTAACTTACAGGCAGGGAAGTGACACAAGCAGAGAAATGCCTTCCATGGAGGGGACCTCCTCTCCTGGCAGTGGGAATGGATTTTGCCGGGTCTCCAGCAGCAAAGGCCTTTCAGCCACCGCAGTGATCTCATTTCAGTCCTCGTTGCTCTGGCTGCCATCACAAAGCCTCACTTGATCTGAAGGGATGGAAACAGCAGGTGAGGCTCAGATTGTGTCATGCCCGTTACAGTCGAGATGATGAAGGGCCACGGGTGAAAATCATCAAGAGGAAATTAGAGGTGTCACTTCAGGAGTGAACTCGTTTATGCAGATGGCTCCTGATAGAGCTTCTCAAAGCCATGTTCACTCGTTTCACATACAAAATAATGAACACATTATTGACCTTTATTCAGCTTCAAAGTAAGCAAATATCACAGAATCACGGAATATTCTGAGGTGGAAGGGACCCACAAGGATCATTGAGTCCAACTCTTAAGTGAATGGCCCATACAGGGGTGAAACCTACAACATTATTAGCACTGTGCTCTAACCAACCTAATTCTGGCCTGAGTATGGAGTTACCTCAAGTTTGCCTCCTTTTTATTTTTATTTTCCACTTGACCCCAGTGCAGTCACTGACTGGCAAATTTAGAAAACAAACTCTGAAGTACTTCTTATTCCCAACAAGCGAGGTGCAGCCTGGCAATAGGACAATTGAAACTCTCTAGGATTTAGAATATTGCTCATTTTCTCCTGGGCTTTTTGGTAGAATTCTCCTTTGGTGTCCAGAAATGGAGGCAGATCCTGTCATGCCATGTATTACAACTCCTCAGTGATAACCAGCACCTGGCACAGGGTATGAATCCATGCGGTGTCCACAAAATACACTGGTAGAGGAAAAATATTTCTACAGTTTCCACAAAAAAGCCCTCCAAACCTCTGAGACTACTGAAAAGTATCCACCAGCCAGGAAAGCTTCCAGTTATCCTTCCCAAGGACTCTTCCTGGCTCTTTTGGCAATGGCCCACCCAGCAAAAATTCAGATTAAATGGCCCCATGAATTTCTGAGGCTTGTAATGACCTCAGGCAGAGTTTGTGCTGCTGCACTGATGTCAGTAACTGGAGTGGGACTTTCAATATTGGCTGTGGTATCTCCTCCCTCCACTGTGACTGAGTTCTTTTTAAGCTTATATCTCATTCTCCTTGAAAATGTGTAGATTATTTCTCAATGTGAAGAGAAGTATTGCTCTCCAAGCAAACCCAGCAATACAGAAAGAGAAACTTGAAAATAACAACCCTTGCTGAAGTGGCAGAAGGCTGAATTCACTCGTGTTGTGTAGTACTTTGAGATTCCCAGAATGGAAGACACGGCTGAAATGCACATTACTGTCTCAGGGACAAAAAAAGGAGAGATCAGATGAAATAATGATAAGAAAAGGCAAAATAAATGAGTTACTCGCCTCCCTGAGGGCAGGCTGTGCTGGTTTTATGAATGTGAGAACCTATTCTTGGCCTTACACAGGCATCTGTGAAAAATGTGCCGCTGTTGCATCCCTCTGCGTGCTCCCTGTCAGGAGCAGTGAGCGCGGTGAAATCCAGCGCACCTGACACGTCCTGCAGGGAGGCGTGAGGAGGGACTGACCACATCTTTCTGGAGGGCTCCGTGGGCACCGCAGCTGACTAAAGGACCAGCAAGGTCAGAGACTACCTTGGATGTAGTCCTAGAAAACCATCCAGGCGCACTAAATAAAACAGAAGCCAGTAGGCATCTGGGGAGAAGTGATCTTAATGCGTTTGGATCAGAGACGTCGTCGGCAGAAGGCTCAAGCAGCAAAGCTTGGGGCATAAAGACCATGGGAAGCTTTACCTTAAACTGAGGTCCTTACCTGTGAGGAAATAAAAAACAGATGCTAAAAACCTCTCATTATTCCATATTGCTAAGTGGGAGGGGGGGGGCTTTCCTTGAGAAGGCCCAGACACGACGACAGAAGAGGCTGTTGTAGGAAGAAGGCAGAAAAAATGGACATTCAGGGAGTTTAGCACAGAGCTGCAGAAGATCAGAACGTTCCATACCCATGGAGGAAAATTATTTTTAAGGTATCAGAAAACCTACTGTAGACTTCTCCTCCAGGATGAGAAGGTTCACAGCAGGCAGTGCCTCTACTCTGAGTTCAGAGGGCAGAGAAATGTTACCCCTTAGTTCCCGTAAATCACCCGCTTTCTTTTTGGCAAGACCAGGGGGAATTTTAAGGACTTGAATTCTTCAAGGGACACCTTATGCTGGTTTGGGCTCCAAAAGAAGTGCAGAATGTCATTATGGGGGCTCAAAAGGCACCTTAATTAACTATAGTCAGCCAGGAGTTGAACATGACATTGAACTCAACTGATGAGCTACAAAGACCAAATTATGCTGGTATTACCAAATTATGCTGTTTATTTAGGAAATTAGATTCTTGTTTCAGCCTAGCATTTGTGGGTTAAACTATTCCCCAGCCACAGGAGCTGAAAACATTGAATGAAGTTGACATAGTCCCAATCTAAAACCTATTAATCCCAAAGCTATGCCTGTTTCAAAATAGTCTTTGATTTTTGAGATTTATGGCCTAAATATTAAGAAATTCCATTAAGTTAAGGTAGGTTTTTTTCCCTCTAAAAATCATTAGTTCTTTCCTTCTCTGCATGGAAAAACTTACAATTTTTTGCCTTTGAAAGCATTATAATACATTGCTGGATCTCTGTCCTGTTTCCAGCCAGGACAGGGTTAGTTTCTTCTCAGTAGCTGTTCCAGTGCTGTGTTTTGAATCTGGAATCAGAATGGTGTTGATAACACACTGATGGGCTTTTTTTTTTTTTTTTTTTTTTTTTTTTTTTTGCTAAGTTGTGTTTAAAAAGTCAAGGACTTTTTCCTTGTCTCACGCTCTGTCAGAGGAGGTTTGGAAAAGGAACTGGGAGAGAGCATAGCTGGGACAGGTGACCCAAACTGGCCAAAGGCATATTCCACACCACAGAACATCCTCCCCAGTAGATAACTGGGAGGAGTTACTGGGAAGGGGCTGATCTTGGTTGGGGAAGGGGGGTCTGGCACTGGTCAGCGGGTGTGGAGCAATCCTATTCTGCATGACTTGTGCTTCCCTTTTTATTATAATGATTATAATTTAGCTTTATGACTGAGTTTTACTTTCTTTTCAGTTATTAAATTGTTGTTATCTCAACCTACAAGTTTCACTTTGATTCTTCTCCCCATTCCACCAGGGTGGGGTAGAGAAAGGGGAGGCTGAGCGAGTGGCTGCTTAATTTCCAGCTGGGCTTAAACCGTGACAATCACGAAGTCCTCAGAAGATGCATATAACTTATAGCGTATTTCCCTTAAACAGACTTCAAGAAGGTGAAGCAGTCAGTGGTTTTTAAAACTGGCTGGTCCTCCTACAGCCCAGACTGATCTACTTCCAGGGTGGAAAGAACTGAGAGAAGCAATTAAGGGTGATAAAATCTAAGTTGATTCTGCTGAAACCTAAATGTTAAACAGCACAATGAAAGTAAATGCTGCCTATCTGTCTGTTGAGGGGGACAGTGAGAAATTGAGCAGAAAACTATAAAACACGTAAGAAAATGGACAAGTGAGTTGTCCACTATGAGAGAAGTATGTGAAGAAGTCAACGGCCACCAGGACTTCAGGTTGGCCACCATGAAGTTAATTTTGTAGCAGCAGCAAAGACTCAAGCACAAAGCTGATGAGAGTTGGATTTGGCTGTCAGTGGCATGAGAGAACAGGGCAATGCTTTACCTGTAGAGCCTCATGGTCTGTGATCCACAGGGAGGAGTTATGGTTCCAGGGGGCTGGAAGTAGACGATGTTTCAGGTCTCTTCCAATGCAAAACATTCTGTGATTCCTCTCCCTGAAGACAAACGTGGATTTCACAAGTGAGCAAGCTCAAAACGTTGTACAAAGAGAAAGTCACTGGGCCCATGGATGTGGGAAATATTAAAATCCGGTTTCTTGGGAAACTGCATCTCACACTCTGTAGAGGATTATTCTAAAATTGTAGTTTGAATTCAATGTTATTGGATGTCAGACAGAAAGAGATTTTCTTAATGCCCAGCAGAGGAGAACAGCAGGGAAATCACAATCCAATAGTCAGGACCATTCTCCCAGTGGAACCAGCAACTCTGCCTCTCTTTACCTGGGATTCCATCCATTTTCACCCAATCTTGTGAGAATTTCATATTTTCCTTCTGTCAGATTTCGCTTGTATTGGCCAACAGGTCCAAAAGTCATGAGAGGGGAACAACAGACAGGTTTACATGTGCAGTGTCAGCTGATTAAGCCTAGAACTCGTCAGTGGTGAGTTATGACATCCAGAGCTGAGACGCTGCCAGGCCAAGGAAGATGCACTGAGGCAGAGCTCGTATTTGGTAAAACAAAACAAAACAAAACGAAAAAAAAACCCCAAAAAAACAAAACAGAAATATGTGTGTAAGTAGTCTGAAGTACAGGGGAAGAACTGAAAAGGAGATAAGACACAAGAAGCGTTTGGAAGAAGACACAAAGCTGGGAGGAATGGCTGCTACGCCATGGGACAAGAAAGTCATGGGAATTTTTGTGGGTGTTAAAACTGCCTTTTCTGTTTTAAGGGAGTAACCCGTGGCCTGCTCTAACAATAACACACTGAATCTTTCAAGTTGTCCACAACCAACTCTGCCCAGAGCTGGGATTACTTTAATAACAGAGGTGTCAGTTGCCTGAAGACAACCTGTGATTAGGCTTGGCTTCGTCACACCTACCTGTGAAATGGGCACCCACTAAACCCGCTGGTCGTGGCTCCTCCCTCACTCAGCAGAACAAGATCAGCACCCAGAGAGGTGATTCATCTTCCTCTCTCCCCACATCCCATCCCCCTCCCCGATTATGGTGGGGTGAATCACCCTGTGGAGGTATCACTCAAGCCCTAATAGATATTGAGGAACCCTACTTGATTGTCTTAACAAATGGTGCAATTCTTGGTTGGCTTAAAGTATAAATCCAGCCTAGAGCATGATTTGGTTGCTGCTATGGCTTCTCTCCCTCTGGGGGATGAGTTTTCTGGGTTTATGAGATGGGGATTTCCCCATCACAGCAGTATTCCAGGTGGCAGGAACAGCCTCCAATCCTAACAGAGCCCCACCCCTGCAGGAACAGCACAGCTTTATCCAACTCCATCTGAAAACTCGCTGTCACGAATGATCAAATCTCTTGGTATCGACAGGAAACCATTTAGAGCTGCAGGAAAGAAAAAGCCATCAGCTTTTTCACTGTGAAAGCCAATGCTTGTTTTTCCAGTGCTTGCTCTGGTGTGTGTTGTGTGGTTATCAAATTTTGGGGAATGAGGGAAGACACAGATGACTTCGGAGACTCATCTTCACTGCAATTTGCTTATACTCTGCATGAATAAATTCCATTCAAATGACCTTGAGAAAAATATTAATAATATGATAATGAGTCATTTGCATACACAGCTGAATATGTTGTCAATTCAAACACAAGAGTTTGTTCAGAGCTCTTTGTCAGCAAACAGAGAAACAGAACAAGTCACTGTGACAGTAACTCCTACATCGAACCCCCCAGCTGATATCTGAAAATATTGGTGACAAGCTTGACTTTTTGGTAATATTTTTTGAATGCCAGACCACAGAAAGAGGCATTTTAAAAATATTTCACACTGTTCAGAGCTTGATTCCACTCTATTTTCACTTTTCCTCTGCTGATGATTTCTTGCATGCTTTAGCTTTCCTAAACATCAGAAAAAATATTACCTGAGTGTAAGATATGACAAATTCATTTCAGTTGTGCTTTCATTAAAATCCACTTATATTTGAATTTAATTTTATCATCAATGAGTTATACACGAAGAACAAAGCATAAAACCAGCCTTGACCACACATTTTTAGGTATTTTAACTTCGCTGTACCTCTCCCTGAAACAGAGCTCTGATAATTTCTTCCAGGTGATTTAGAAACTTGAAAATTTCATCCAAAGTTGAAAAAAATCCACACTGTGGAGTTATCATTTTCATCTCCCTTCGTGGTGTAACTTTCCCCGTGGTGATCACATTTATTATGGGCATGGAAAGGACAATCTCAAACATGAAATATGTGCTTTGTGTGCTAAAAGGGCTCATTCCTCAAAGCTGAGAAAAATTTTGAGAGAAATTGACATAAGTGTAGACAGGAAATTGTGAATGAAAATTGAGAGTCTTTTAGGAATAATTTATTAGATGGCCCAAAGCCAAGCATCCACAATCAAGACAGGATAACTTTGACTAAAAAGCCATTAGAATTTCCTGATAAAGTGAAAGCCTCAAGTAGAAGTATCCATATATAGGCCTGTTATCTTTGAGTCTGTGGGCATTTATTATGGCTATTTGCTTCCTTACTTCTGTGTATACTGGACTTTTTTTTTCATGCAGATGGAAAAAAAATGCATTTATGTATTTTTTCATAGAATCAGAGGATGGTTTGGGTTGAAAAAAGACCTCTAAGATCAACGAGTCTAACTGTTAACCTAACACTGTCTTCTTCACCACTAAACTGTGTCCCCAAGTGCCACATCCACTTGGTTTTTGAACGCTTCCAGAGATGATGATTCCTCAACTTCCCTGTGCAGCTTGTTCCAATGCTTGACAACTCCTTCAGTGAAGCAATTTTTTTCCAATATCCAACCTTAGCATTGCCTGGTGCAACTTGAGCCATTTCCTCTTGTCCTGTCACTTCTTATCTAGGACTCTGTTATCAGTTTGCTCAAAGCCTCAGCAAAACTGGTTCTGAACCCTTCTTGTGATGGGGCATCCCCAGCTTCTCTGGGCAGCCTGGTCCAGCGTCTCACCACATTGCATTATCCAAATTTTCATCCACCAGCATTCCCACGTCCTTCTCCTCAGGGCTGCTCTCAATCCATGCATCCCCCAGTCTGTATTGATAACCAGGATGGCTTTCCCAGAGGTTCAGCACCTTGCACTTGACCTTTTTATGCACTTTTCTTTCATTATTTACTTTTCTTGGCATTTCTTTTTTTTTTTTTTTTTTTACTTAGAAATCCCAGATGAGAGGGCAAACACGAAAGGACGAAGTTTTAAGAAAGAATAAGTAAGGTGGGAAAACCTCAAACTGGCAGGAATCTGAGATAAGAATGAAGCCAAGAGTGTGAAAGTCTGAACTGTCTCCAAGTAATGCCGTTATGGAATATCCTGAGCTGGAAATGACCCACAAGGATCCTCAAAGTCCAACTCCTGGCCCTGCACAGGACACCTCCAATAACATCACCATGTGCCAGCATTACCCAAATCTTCTTGAACTCTGTCAGGCTGGGGCTGTGACCTCTGCCCTGGGGAGCTGTTCCAGTGCCTGACCACCCTCTGGGTGAGAAACTTTTTCCTGATATCCAACCTAAACCTCCCTAACACACCTTCAGGTCATTCCCTTGGGTCCTGTCACCAGAGAAGAGCTCAGTGTCTCCCCTCATGAGGATGTTGAAGACCACAATGAGGTCTCCCCTCAGTCTCGCCTTCTCCATGCTGAACCCAAGCGACCTCAGCTGCTCCTCAAGTCTTGGAGAAACATTTCTGTTCTATTTTAGGACATCTCAAAACTTGCTGAGATTTTCAGCCTTGGCGAGGTTAAGTTTCCACACACCTGGGGATACCAGAGACGTTTCAAAAGGCAATTAGGGCAGAAGTCAGTAGGAGTTATGGCCACAGCAATGGGTTATAGGGGTGGGGAAGTCCCATGGGACAACCCGGGCCCATTCCAGCAGCTTCATCCAGCCAAACGCCAAGAACAAGGAACATGGGCTGTGCTTAAGAGCAGAATATGATTTTCCAGCTCACAGGGGTTGCCAACAGGGATTTGGGAGCTGGATGGCAACCATCCATGGCCTCCCAACACAACACTGTGGCAAGAGCAGCCTTTGGCTGGGTGACCAAGGGAGAAGTGAGTGGGAGTGAAAAGCAGCTCCCTATTTACAGAGGAGTTGGTCAAGCTGGTATTGTTGAATTTGTGTCACTTTGTGGCTGATCTTTTTCAAAAGGTCACTGGAGGTTCTGGAAAATACTGCACTAGAAGTTAAGATGAAGAGAAAGTTTCCTTATTAAATGAGACATAAAGAGGTCATGCTGTTTATTGAAAAAATAATAAAAAAAGAAAAGCAGTGCCTAGGTTGTGGCACAGACCTACCTGCATCAGAGGAAATTGTGGCTGTTCAAGCTTTTCATTCTGGCAGAGAAAGGCAAAACAAATACCACAAGCAGAAAACCAAAGACAGAAAAACCCAAATTAGAGGAAAGACACACATTATTAACGGTGATTAATCACTGAAACAAACTGTCCAGGGAGGAGACAGAATCTCATCTCCTGATGTTTTCAGAGCAAATGTATTTGCTTTCTCAGGCAGGATGCTTTCAGTAAACATATGTTATCGATCCTGATACAGGAAGAACAAATAGAATTTAAGAAAGTGTTCAAAAATATGACTTAATGACCCTTATTCTCTTATCTCTTCTTCTAAAGCCTTTATGAGTCTATGAATTGTACCTAATTAGCTATATTCAGTCATTACAGAGATAATGAGAATGTCCTGGTTACATCAGAACCAAGATCATTTGCATAAAACAACTCCAAACAAGCACAAAAGTCTGCCAGACAAAAATTTACTATCAATTGTCAAGGGAAGGAGGGAAAATATCCTTTTTCTCTGCCTCATTGATCTTTATCCTCATTTTGTCTCAGGGAGTTTCTCCTGTCCAGGACATCTTTGGTCTGAGACACTCTGTGTTTCCACATCTGTCATTTTGCTTGCAAACCTTTTAAAAAATTGATATTGTCTTAAAATGTCTGATCTCCTCTGCTTGCTGTTTGTTGCAGAGGCTGCATGCAATGCCTGAGTTCCTTTTCAGTTTTGAGTGTTCAGCACTGCTTAAAAACATCCCTTAGTGGATGTCTCAGATGGCCACAAAGATAGTGGATATTCAGATGAGTAAAGGAAGAAAGTCATATATTGGTATTTGCTAGCACCACGAATATTAAGGGCTGTCATATAATGTCTGTGCAGGAGTTGGTTTATGTTAACGTGATCTCAGAGAGAATTACACATTCCTAAAATGATAGCATCACTGTTATTATTATGGCATTATTAAAAAATGCCAAAATTAGCATTTTAAGCCACTTTCTTCCCTTAACTAGCTAATCTTCACCCAGAACACTGCCCTGTAACAATATATAATGCAAAGTCTATCAGGCTGGGAACAGAATGATTCTGGGGGTTGGAACATTAATTAGGAGCAACAGGATTCTGATTTATTCTATTCCCATTCATCAACACGGCTTGGGTCCTCTTTTTCTGATCTGGGTTCTGTTGTTTACCTGCTTTTCTTTGGCTTGTTAGTAAAGCATCCAGGATTCCCAAGCAGTCTCCCACCTAAATACTGCCAGGCTTTGAATGGGTTCATTTCCAAGAGGAGATGAAAGCAGCACAGTTGTTCCAAAATGGGCATAGGCCAAAACATTCAATGCTCACAGCCAACTGCTCGTGAACTGTCTACACACCAAGAGTTATTGGCAGGCAGCGTATGGCAAATGTGCTGCTCTTCAGAAAACTGTGATCTCTTTGTGAGCCACTTTTAAGTAGATAAACGGACCAAATGGTTTGTTATGAATTATACACGCCATTCCTGTATGTCACCAGATGTGTTTCAGTGTAAAATCACCAGTCTGCAATGATTAGTTTATCAAGTTGGAGATGAGGAGAGCTTGGACAGGCATTTTCAGCTTGCTGGCTTTTAAACCCTTGCCAAGCTAAATCAAATTATGCCCAGATATCAAATTGTGCCTAATAAACTCAAGCGCTGATAATGAACACCTGTATTTTTCACTGCTATGTCCCAGTCTTGCAACAAAGATTCATTGGGAAGAGGAATTGTTGTGTGTGAGCAGAAAGTGACCACTGCAAATGCTCCAGTTCTTGCTGGCCACCACAATGTCATTGATGGCAAGTCAGAGGAGGAAGAGTGGTAAAAGGTTTGTCCCTGTGCTAAATACAGATGTGGATTTGTATCATCCCTTGCCATGCTTGGAGAGTATCCTTGTTCTCATGTGTAACTTCAGATCTTCATCACAGTAAATTTTGGCAATTTTTTTTCTAGATTTGTATCCTGTAATTCACTTCAGATCAAGTTTTACCCCTTCATTCTTGAATTCAGGGGATTATCCTACAGTTTAGGAATATGGATGGACAGTCACACATAAGCTTTTTGTCAGCTTCTTTATGTAGTTTTCTCTCCACAGCAAAAGAGTTCATGGAATTGTTTAGGTTGGAAAAGTAATCTAAGACCATTGAGTCCAACCTTTCTGCCAGCAATTCCAAAGCCACCACTAAACCAAGTCCTCAAGTGCCACACACATCTTTGGAATCCCTCCAGGGATGGGGACTGCGCCACTTCCCTGGGCAGCCTGTTCCAGTGTGTGACAACACTTTCCACGAGAAAAATGTTCTTAATGTCCAAACCCTATCCCCTGCTACAACTTGAGGCCCTTTCCTCTTGTCCTGTCCCTTGTTCCCTGGGAGAAGAGATCAACCCCCACCGGCTACACCCTTCTGTCGGGGAGTTGTAGACATTGAGGTGTCCCTGAGCCTCCTTTTCTCCAGACGGAGCCCTCCCAGCTCCCTCAGCTGCTCCTCATCAGCCTTGTGCTCCAGCCCCTTCCCCAGCTCTGTTCCCTTCTCTGGACACGCTCCAGCCCCTCAATGTCTTTCTTGTTGTGATGGGTCCAAAACTGACCCCAGGACTCGAGGTGTGGCCTCAGCAGAGAGGGACAGTCACTGCCCTGGTCCTGCTGGCCACACTATGGCTGATCCAAGCCAGGTGCCCTTGGCCTTCCTGCCCACCTGGGCACGTGCTGGCTCATGTTCAACCAAACCAACACCTCCAGGTCCTTCATCACCAGGAAGCTTTCCAGCCAAAGGAGTCTTTAGATGAGGTTTACCTCAGAGGGGAATAAGGTCAAGCAAAAACCACCTGGGGAGTTCATTGGGAAGGTCAGTGGGGAACTCAATCCCTGCAAAGCCAACTGTATAGAACACAGGAACATATAAAAAGCCCCAGCATTCCCTCTCTCTCGTGCCACACTTTCTGCTCCAATAGCAGGCTGATTGATGCCGGGGTGCTCACCCAGGCTGGAAGGTGAACTTTGTCTTCATGCTTACACAGCCTGATTTTAATTTAACGTTTCTCTTTCTCCCTTGTGGGTTCCTCTCCCTGCCCTGCTCTGTGAGTTCACTGAGTTTTATGAGTTATATGCTAATCATTCTGCCGGGGCTGGGCTCATCCATCATCTGGGCTCCAGCGGATGGATGGAGCTGGGTGGCTGCTCTCCTCACTCCACACCCCACAGCCTCCAGCAGTCTGGAGGAACAGGCTGGTGGGTAGGGTTGGACCTGATGGGAAAAGGGGAGGAGGCCCTGCTTGGCAGAGTAGAAAGGGCAATGGGACTCCCATTCCTTTCCATCATCTTGGAAGTGGATCTCCTCTCTCCACACAACTTTTCCTCAAGATAAAACGATCCTCCCGAAGTCCAGTGTGAGGATGGGGAGCTGGGGAGCTCCAGAAAACAGCGTCAGTGTCAGTGAACTGTCAGAATGTGCCTTGCTCATCGCAGCGCTTGGGTAACTGCCAAGGACCCTACAGTAATTCAGGTGAGTTTCCTCCCTGCTAAATGAGTTTACAGTGATGAATAGTGTCTTCTGGGTAATTTAATAATATTAATGGGATCTCATTAGGCTGGCATTCATTAACATTCTTGAAGGTGTATCCCCTGCTGGCAGTCTTTGGAAAGACTGGGATGGAAAAGGAAAACCAATATCCTAATTCATTCACATCCCTAAATACTTCCAATGAGGCAAAGGTTTTAAAGCACTTTGTTGGTTCAGTTTATTTAATTTACGTCGCTCTTTGTGTACTGTGGTTTTATTTCCTACACAGGCAGTAAAACCAATATTGTTTAGCCAAAAGTGCCCTCAAGAAAGACGATATTAGAATTAGAAATAGATATCAAATGGCCAGAATTATTATTATGACTATTATGATCCGAGAATCAGATGATGGAAATGCAATAATTTGCTCAAAATAAATGTCTTCAGAGCTCAAGTAACCTCTCTGTATGAGATAGCAGAGCTGATAGCACTGGTAGCTGCCACTGCTCCAGCTATTGAAAAGGGACTGGCAGAGAAAAGGTATTCAGTGTTTGTTTTGATCTCTCAGAACGAGATTGTCTCTTTGATTTGCATTAAATTACACGTCTCACTCTGTGGAACTCTCTTCTCTTTTTTTGCTCCACAGGACACATGAAGGTACAATCACCACCACCACCAACCAGAATAACAGGATCAGGACAAAGAATCATTCCAGAAATTAAGGTGCTGCCATGAGATCCACAGCGGCAAACTGAAAGGGATATTTAGGTTAAAATTTATACTTGAAAAGGAATCTCTCAAAATATATTTCTGTGCTTCATGTTCTCACTGGCCAGATCATAACATGGGGTGCAGTTTATTTTTCTGAGCAAATGACAGTTTTCTGCAGAATTTTTGTTTGGAGACCAGTGCAGGAGATATTAACTTTAACTCATGTGCTCCCTGATATTCACCTTATTGAATTTCTCCCAAATTTTCCTATTTACATCATTTGTCAGTACTTTTAAAGAAACCCTTATTCCCAGAAGCTCATACAGTCAACTGAAAAATGCCTCATTTTAGAGAGAATCTCTTATTTTCAGTAAATATTTACTTCTCTTTTTGAAAAAAACCCAAACAACTCATCCTTTATAAAACTGAAATTTCAACTTTTAAAATATTTTTAATTCTTTTTATGTTGTATGGTGATGAGTATAATTTTGGATGGCGAAGACTTAAACAAGCTGTTTCTGTGTTAGAATGCAAAAAAAAAGTGTAGACAAAAGAAGTGATATTTTTAATAAAATGCGTTATTCGATAAAAATACTCCCACATTTTTCATCACAAATTTCAGACAGATTTTTCTTTTTCTTTTTTTTTTTTTTTTTTTTTTTTTTACTCCCAGCTGTTTTTTTCTTCTG
>VWZT01011767.1:269805-285964 GCA_013397055.1 Pachycephala philippinensis
ATTTCACGCCATTTTTGCACCAGAAGAGTGAATAATTCAGCAGATTGGAGTAATGAATCATTTTCTCATCCCAAGGTGGCTGCTGCTCACGATGATTAATACTGATTTATACATTACTCATGACAGTCTCAACCAGGTCAGGGCCTCGCTGTGTGACATCCTGCATGGGAGACACTGAATAAACACTTCCTGCCCCAAATTGCTTCGAGTGTGAGGTTTTGTTCTTTTGGTCCTCGCCAGTGGGTGACTGCCCTCGGTGAGCAGCCAACCTTCACCCACGCCAGCCTTGGAAAAGAGTAGGGAAGAGACAAGGAGGGAGGGAAGAGAGGAAAGGAAAACGAAGAGGAGAGAAAAGGGGAAAGTTCATCTGATTGCATAAAAAACTCACCAGTTTATCCTACCTTTGATAAACACCAGTTACTCATTTTTTTTCAGCAGCTTCACCTCATGTCACCTGGAAAAGAAACTGCGTGAAGAGATGCTGTTCCAAACAAGGAACCCAGAAAGAGGCATTTCCAGGCCTCCTGACAGCGTTGTTGGGAGATGCAGTTACATTATTCAGCTCCCCACGCTGGGATGTGTTTAGGCTTTTTGACAGGCTGCAGTCCCTGGCCAGCAAGGAGCAGAGAGATGAAACACGGGTTATGCACAGCTCCATTTCTGGGCCTTTGGTAACCCTTTTAAAGAAAAAAACAGTGTGTTTTCAACATAGCAATGCCACCAATTACGTGATGGTCTCTGTGCCAAGGTAACACTTTGCACCCCGAAGAAGAGGTGAGCACTTGACAACTGTGATACAATCACACAAACATTCTCAAACAGCAAAATAGACTGGACTTTCTAATAGCAGGCTGTCTAGACATTAAAAAAAAGAAAGAAAAAAAAATCATATATTTGCTTGTAAGTAGAAATTAGGGCTTAGGACCTCCCATTTTCTCACAAACACTGAAGAAACCTGTTGCTGTTGTTATTGTTATTATTATTGCTGTTGTTTCATGATTATTGCTAGAAAATAATTGTGTTAATATTATTAAATTAAGCATTATTTTTATTATTCTGTCCCAAAAGCAGATTTTAGACATTATTGTTTTGATTCTGTCCCAAGCACAGATTAAACAGGCTATTGTCAAACAAAAAGGATAAAGGCACAAAAAAGAGGAAGCCTGTCTCTGTCTCCTGCTTTGGTCCGTGACACGGGACTGCCCTGCTCTCCTTGGTATCCCTCCAGCCCATCCAGATGCTGTTTCCACACTGAAACAGGGAAGGATGGGGTGGTTGGTACCTTTTGAAGAAGTGCTGCTTCACTTCTGATCCTTGTGTTGTGCCCAGATTTATCTCTGAACTCATCCAGCCTCACACATGACACCTGAGAGTGCTGTACTCAGTGGTGTGTGAGATACTTTTTAACCCAGAATCTCATCCTTCTGCCTTCTTTGATAGGTGTTTTATCCAGTCAGCTTTGGAGGGGTAAAAATTAAGCTCATGTAAATTCAAAATAGTAGAGTTTACCCACAATTCTCTTTCTCGTCCCTGTCACTCCATAGTGAGGAATGGGATTTCTTTTCAGGAATCCTCTGCGATTTTCTCCCCGAAGGGAAAAATTAACTCCAGGGAGCCTGACTCACACAAGCCCAGCTCAGATGTGGAGTGGTATCTGCAGACTGGGATCAAGCCTCATCTATAAATAGGACGCTTTAGCTGCAGAATAAAGTCCTTTTATCTGTGGGTGATGCCCCTGTAAAGGCATCGCCCTGGAGGAGCAAGATAACTTTATGATTCAAGAGTATCTGTCCCGAAATATTCAGGAGCTGTAGCTGAGGGGCTGCACCAGTGATGCATCGATACGGGCAGAGTGTCTCCTCCACTGCTTCCTGCTCAGCAAAGCATCATTCATCATCTTGTCCTACACCAGGGAGGGACAACCCAGCACTGCAAGTGCCTCTAGTCACTGATTAGAAAAACAGGGGTATTATTTCTTTTTTTTAAAAAAAAGGTAATTTCAGCCAGCACTTTCTGCCAGAGAGTCCAAAAGCAGTGGTGTCAATTTATCCTGGTCAGTAATTTCTCCCTAAAAAAAAAAAACAACTGTTGTTCCAAGTTCATTTACATACTCTAAACTCAGTGTGTCCTGTGCCTTTTTGGAATGGATGGGTCTGTGACTGCTTATTTGTTGTTTCTTATCATCTGTCTCCTTTCTTGGCACTATTTACAATTACAAGATTAAGATATTAAGATATTTTCTGGTTTTAAGATTTTGTTTCTTCTCAGTTTCTAGAATCGAATTTAACTTCTTTTTTTTTTTTTTTTTTGATGGTGTGTCTCCAGACCCCCTTCTCACTACTTTTCTCCAGGAAAATTTACCTGCAGATGCACATTTATCCATCATTGTTATGCAACGGTCCCATAAGAATCCTTTGCCAGCTACATTCCAAATGGAAATCTCATCCTCTCTCCTTGGCATTAACCCATAAACATCCTGTTGTCTGCTCCAATCTGTGCTACAGACTGTCCCCCTCTTGGGGGTTGGAACCAGATGATTTTTAGGGTCCCTTCCAACCCAAACCATTGTTTTTATGATTCTCTGCCTTCCTTCCTCTCCTGAATGCTCCAGCTTTAAACTCAAACCACCAGCAAACCAACACCAGCATTTTCTGTTGGCTCCTTCCCTGATATCTGTAGCAAACACCAATTCCTTGGCTGTCACACCTGCCCTGAATGTCCATCAGCTCCAGACAAGATTTCTCTCTGATCCACCCATCCAAATTGTGCCTTGGTTTTGCAGATTCACCCTGGCTATGAATCTACAACCTCCCCTTTCTGACCCTTCTCCCAAACCAGTGGGCCAAGGTCTTTTACATCTTCCCCGGGGCGTTTATCTCCGCATCCCTCACATGGAACATTGGGAAAGTCACTTCCTCAGGCTATTTTTACACATCTCTGTTGACTCCAGCAGTTCCCTGTGTACATAAAAGGTGCTGTGCAGTTTGTTAAACACTGTCTTGCTTCTCACCTCCCTGATCTTCTGCTGTCGAGGTGCAAAACCTTCCTCATGGATAAGATTCTATCCTACCCAGTAACCCTGAGGCCTTCTCTGGTGTGAGCATCATCTTGAGAGCCCAGCAGGCACCGAGCCCTGAGATTCAGGGCAGGATTCATCTCACCAATCCTGCAAAGCCTATCACAGAGTCATCTACACCACAGCTCATTGCCTGGAGGTTCCCTGTACAGTCAGTGGGAAAAAAAGAAAGAAGATACTCCAGGGTCCAACTGACCCACTTTATTTTGGGATGACTCTTCCTAATGACAAAAGGAATTGTACACAGCTCTGAAATGCTCCACTGACTGCATCGACTGGATCTCTCCCAATTAGCTGAGGGCAGGTGTTTCCTGTGAAGACATCACATGTAGATGAAACCTGCTTATATTACCGAGTGTAAAACGAATTTACTGCTGTCAAGAGCACCACTTTTTTTTCTTCCACAGTGAGGTGAAAGCATTTAGCTCCCTTGCAGGAAGAAGCCACTGGCAAGGTGTAGGCTCTGAATACCAATCCAGAAATAACACTTAAAGAACTGACTGCTTCCTTGGGAATGGAAGTGCGGATGGAAAATTTATGTGCATTCAGCCCGGGCCTTTTATTCAGCATCCACAACAATTTCCACACAGGACGTTTTGGGTTAATTAGGTCAGCTCAGATTAGTCACAGCTCTCTTAACGAATGTTTTTAAATAGGTTTCCCTCCTTAGGGCTCTGTGGAATTAGTAAGCGTCTCGTCAAAATACATGGACATAGCAGCCTTTTCTGGGCTAGGGCTTTAGAAAGTTTATTTAGAGAAAGCTATTTAAAAAATCCAAGTTCTAGTTCAGCTCCCCGTGAGCACGAGGAAATAAATGGTGTCCCTGTAGTGCAAAGATGTGTCCCTGGAAGTAAACAAAATAAGGGATACTTGCCATCTCTGCCCTTTGACTTCAGACCTCCGGACCAGACTGATGGCAGGTTGCCCACAGACTCAATAAAATGTGTCCATTATTGCAGTCTGTAAAGTAGAGCACTGAGGTCACGCTGCCCTGCAGGAAATACTCAGAGGACGGGAAAAAAGGTCTCTTTTTCTGGTTTGTGGTTTTTTTTCCCCCTTTTTTTTTAATGTGAATGCTGTTTCATGTCACCCATGCCAGCCACCCCTTGTCCCCAGCCATCACACTGACCACTGCAACTCAGACATTTCCTGAATTGATGGAAAAGGTTTTGTGGGCTGTTATAAGCCCACTGGCGACCTTCATGTGTGCTCCCCAGTGTGGCCCATAAATGTCGGGTTCCGGACACCACAAATCCCTTTGGAACCATCTCTAAAGGAACTGCAGTGGTCCCCATGTTAATGGTTGGGCACGGACACAGTCGGGAGCTATGGAATATCCTTCAAACCTGGCTACTATCAAAGCCATCAAAGATTCTCAGTTACAACGGTCCTCCTGCTGTCTGAGCTGATCTTGAAATGTTCCAGCACGGGCAGGAGTTTGCCAAGTGGGCATTAGGGCTGGGTGAGCGTGTTGTCCTCATGGCACACTCTCTCTGGGTGGATAGACCGGTGGCCATGCCAGCTCTGGCCAGCCAGGGCTCTCCCCTACCTTGTTGTGCTTTGTCTCACTCCCACAGAAACACAATCAGTGATGGTCAAGGCCATTCCAGGTGTAATTGATGTGTCTCTAAACCAAGAACACCTTGTCTATGTTCTGGAGGAGAAAAAGAGAAGGAAAAGTTAAAAATGTGAAGCTTGGACACTATTTAACCCATTGCCCATTTCTGTTCCCTCTGGCCCTTTGGGTAACCCATGCCTCTAATTCCTCTTTTCATCCTGCTAGGAACCTTCCCAGATTCCCTTCAGCTTTCACTGAGATAAGTGATCCAGAAACTGTTCCCGGTGCTTTGCCCTTGGCCCTCAGCATTGGCCTAAGAAGGTTGTGTCCATCTCATCCTCAGGGATGGAAACAGGACATGGGGGCTGTTAATGCTTCCTGAGGTAGTAGATGAGGAGATAATCAAACAATCTTCTCTCCTGGGGTCTTCCAGCCCACTCACAGTGGCCCAAGAATCTAGGGAAGAATATCCCTCAGCCTGAGAAGGAATTGTCAGTCTTGGCCTCATTGTGGGTCTCTCTCTGATGTTTAACTCCACCCACGTGCTGCTTGCAACCTTTCCAAGGCATCCTTTAACGTGTGTGTGTTCTCTTCCAGTAACTGTGATCCTGTGAATATTTTTGTTCCCAAATGGAGAAGAGAAGTGTCCTTCTCCCAAATACAGCCTGAGTTACAACCTCTTCTGAGGGAGATGCTATGTGGAGGTGAATAAAAGAGATTAAATGCATTGCCTTGATGGGGAAAATTTGAAGTGACTAAATATGAACAAAGTAAATATGAGTAAAGTAAATATGATCAGTACTTTCCAGGAACAAGAGATTCTTGGGATAGAGGGGGGCAATGCAGACCCTGAGTGCAGCTCTTCCCTGCTGCCTCCCTGTGGATGGACACCTGTGCACAACATCACAAGGAAAAAAGGCTCCAAGAATTATTTCTGCTGGGGCTCTCTCCCAGAGCAGAGGAGAAACACTCCTGAAATCTCCTCTGGGAGTAATCCCTCTAGAGGTTCATGTTCTGGGATTGCATAGCTGCAATCCTCAATAACCCCTGCTGGGAACATTTCAGACCCCCAGTGTTTATGTGAAGGTGATTTATCAAGCCCCAAACACTCCTGAACCCTGGCAGAGAGCTGGATGTGCTCCTCTTCCAAAACATTCCAACAGGACACAGAAGAGAGGGGAGTCTACAAGAATCAACTCCCTTTCCAAATGGAACCTACAGAAGAGTGAACGTTCTTCCATCCTGGCTCCTAAAACATTTGAAACAACACAAGGGCAAAAAACTGCCTTTGAAAGAACATTTTCACTCGGATTCATTGCAGCAGGGAGAGGGGCCCTCTGGAACTGACACTGCTCCCAAATCCACTGCACACTTCAGGGGTCATTTTCACAGGAGGGAGCCAAAGAACTCAGATACCTCCACTCCTTCGTGCTACAGGTGCCTTCAGCACGGCAAAATAACATCAAATAAAAAGAGAAAGTAAAATGCATAAATAAAACGCACAGAGATAACATGATAAGAACTGATGTTCCAAAAATATGCAGCACCATTTATGCAGCCCTAAAAGTTATGGCCACCATTATTGTGAGCTGAAGTGGTTCCCTGAGTTTAGCTTTACATCTACCTTGTTTAATAGTGGCTGCTCCTATTACCTGCTGGTAATGGTGCACAGATCACAATAAAAGAGCTTGGGGGAGTCCTGGGCAGCAGAGATGGGAGAGAAAAGAGGGATATCTCCAGAGGTACTGGAGTCCTTTGTCACCTTCTGGCAAATAGAAATGTTGTAACTTCTAAAATAAATTTCTGCTTGTCTCCCTGGATCATGCACTGCCATGAAATTGCACAGGTTTAGTGCAAAGTTTGGTAAACATAGACAAGATATTACAGCTCAGCAGCTGTGTGTGAACCCCTGGGCAGCAGGCACAAAACAGCCCAGGAAAAGGCTTTTGGAGCAGCCCCCGAGTGCTGCAAAACCCACCTGAAGCTCCTCAAGGGATCAGGCACTGGATGCAGGTGCCTCATTCCAGCTCCTGTTGTGAATCTGACACTTCCCAGACCCTGTTTCAGATTTTGTGTTCTCAGACACACCAGGGTGCACTGCCACCAGGAACGACAGGAGGGACACCTCGGGAAACTGGTTGGAAACATCTCAGGGGTGTATGTTCTAGCTGGGAAATCAGCTCTGGGATCTACTGCTGGGAAGGCAAAGGAAGCGTGGAAGCAGGGAGGGGGGAAAAGCAGAATACATCCTGGTAAAGAAAAGTCTTCAAATGATCATAATTTGGGTACCTGAGCCCTGATCCTGCCCCTCAGCTTTATCATCTTCCTCCCTTCTTGTATCAGCAGAAAGGAGGGAAGGGCTGATGTAACCTTCAGGGCTGTTGGACAGAGAAATGGACATTTTGGGGAGGGTTCTTTGGTCCCCTTAGACTCCCTCATATTCTCATTCTGAATTTTCCTCCAAGACTTCTGTAAAGGGCAGTTCCTTCGTTGTTGTCGGTCGTAAAGAGAATTTTTGGGATAGGGTAGGAATGCACCTGGCCACTAAAGACCCTCCAGACACCAACATCTGGGTGTTTTTGGCCTAGGACTGATGTGATTTGAAGACCTGGAGGGCCGTTACACGATGGGGTGAGGTGTCAGTCACCAAGAGAACAGCCAGAAGAGTTTAAACCCCCCTTGAATGTGCACTGAATACTCTGAACTCTCACATGCAGATGAAAGATAGGGAGAAGCTCCTAAAAAATATCTTGATATCAAGTTAGAGTAAAACTTTGAGCCTGTTGTAAACTGAAAGCCCCTTGAAATGGCTTGATGACCTTATAGGTATTTTCCTGCCTAAATGATTCTGATCATAAAGTCACAGCCAGTTTTTGGTGGGGATTCACAGGTAGTGGTACAGTGAGAAAATGTTTGGGGGCTTATTTCAAGTGGATGGGATAAAGCCAGTGATGAAGACACAAGGACTGGTGGGGATAGCAAATGGTCCATGAGAGACACTTGGGAAACAAAGTTTACATTAAACGGAGCTCCTACATCCTCCTCTGAAAACTGGGTGTTTCTTGACGTTGAGTAAAAACCCTGTTAAGAGCCCTCTGTCTTCCAGACTGCTTCCACTTGACCTTGGTTATTAACCACCCCTGGGGAGTTTGGGAAGTCCTCTGAATACCTGCAACCGAGGCAGAGAATTTCAGAGCTTTCCATGTTGTAAAAAAAGTGACAGGAGGGGTGTGAAAACAAGCCACACATGCTGTTTTCATGGCTGAGACTTGATGTGCCTTGGATTCAGGAGGAGTCCTGATGAATACTCATCCTGCACTCACCAAATTAAATTAGGCTGCTTAAAATTAAAAATACATATTTATTTTAGCTAGTCTGGGTATTTCAGAACGAACTGAAAAGGAAAAAGGATGGAATATTACAAATGAGACAATTAAGCAAAGCGAGCAGGAGAAATCGTATAAATTACAGTCGTGTGATGAACACAGGGCTTTGATGCAAGGGAGGGGAGCTGGCAAGGATTCCAGAGATGGAGAGTGGTGGGGACGGGTGGTGGGAAAGGACTGAAAGTAGAAAGAAAAAAAAAAATCAACTCAGAGAAAATCCATTAGTATTGATTTAAGGAGGTAATCAAGGGGAAAGAGTCTCAAACGGGCAGGATGGAGCGTTACTGGTAACACATGAATGCTGTGGTGCTCGGGGCCTCACACAGCTCTTTCAGCTGCACAATTTTACTCCTGGGAGAGCCTTGATCCATCCCTGGCACCTCCTGACCTGGCCGGATTCCCAGCACCTGCCAGGTGTGATGAAGCTCCCGAGTGTGAAAAAGGATTAGCTCAGACCTGAAAGCTCTTCCCTCGGACAATGCTCAGGATGGAACCAGGAGCAAATGGAAAGGGCGGGACGGAGGGTGGTTGCTGCAGTCGGAGAGAAGCCAATGGGAGAAGAAACAACTTTCAGAGCAGCATCTTGCCAAATTTTGGTATTTTTGTAGCAAGTAAAATTCCCAAAAAATCTAGAGAAGAAGGCAAAGTTGGCTTTGGACAGTATTCAGAGCTTGCTGGAAACTAGAGATGCTCAGCACATCGAAGAATCCGGCCCCAGATACGTGAACTCTTCCTGAATGCAGAGCAAACAAGATTATCTGGTGAATACACTGAAAATATTTCCAAAGCACAGAAATTTCACCGATGTGAAGAAGATCCTGGTTAATGTGGGCAGGGACACCTTCCACCAGACCAGGTTACTCCAAGACCCACCCAACCTCTCCTTGAACACTTCCAGCCACAGCTTCTCTGTGCCAGGGCCTCACCACCCTCACAGGGAAGAATTTAATTTCCATCGTATGTGGAATTAAATGGGTGGTTGTGCAATTTCTATGCATGTTTAAAATATATGGTTTACATTTATTTCTTGAACAATTCAGCACAGTAATATTTTGGTCACAACCAAATCAAATCTCTTTGGGATTAGTTTTTCAAAGGAAAAAATAATTTCCATGCAGAGGCTTGGGCTGTCAGTGGAGGAGATTTAGAGACTGTTGAGCAGGGTGCGAGCTGGATTAAAGCAGTGTATGGGCCTTCCATACTGATTTTTACTTCATCCAGCATCAGGCAGGCATTTTCACCTTTCACAAGTCCTATTGTAGCTACAAAATCCCAAAGTCCTGTTTTCCGCTGCACCCAACGCTGCCCTATCCCTGGAATTGTTCAAAGCCAGGTTGGACAAGGCTTGGAGAAGCTTGGTCTAGTGGAAGGTGTCCCTGCTTATGGCAAAAAAACTGAAATCTGATGGTCTTAAAGGTCCTTTCTAACCCAAATCATTTTATGATTCAATGAAACACTCCTACAGAAACCCTTTTTAATCCTCCATATGAGTGTTTTGTGTTTGATTTTTGATTTTTTTTTTTAATCCTGTGGATCACTGCCGTGGGAAGTAGATCTGATTGACTCTGGCTGTGTTAGAGATGAAAGGGCATTTAAGTTCTCCTTCAGTTTCTCTTGGCAGGCGGTTCTTTGCAGAGCTGTTATCTGTAGGTCTGAGATCAGAGGTCTGATTGATCACTGAATATCAGTGCTCTTGAATACAACATTCACTTTCCTTGAGAGCTTCCTGCAAACCCCAGTTTAGCTATGTACTGCAGAATTATATATCTAAATACATACATAACTGCTATATAATTGCAAAGTGGTTATTATTAAGGGGAGAAGAGAATTGCTGTATCCATCTAAATAATATGCTGGTAACTGTCAAAAGAGCAAATACACTTTCTGCTAACAGGGTTTTTCTAATTCGGAGAGGAAGAATAACAGGGCTGGAGGCTGGAAGACATTTAGCAGCAAATACGGAAATGGGTTTGTTTGTTCTCCTCCTTTGTTCTGCTAAATTCTCGGTGCTTTGCTGCCCGCCTGCTTTCCAAAGCTCCGAAGCACTTCCACCCTGCAGCAAGCTCTGAAAGCAATTTCACATGGCCAGCAGAGCCGAAGGAGGGAGTGAAGGGGAAACAGATTGACTTTTCAATGCCAGAAAATGGAACAGGGCACGGAGAGAGACCTGAGAGACAGGGAGGTGTCATGAACCGAGACAGCAGCTGCAGGTCTGTGTCTCCTAAGGCCTGGCTTTCCCTCCCTTTAACTGGTTTGTGCTGATATATATAGATATATATAGATATATATATGTTCATTTGGACATTTGGGTGTCTTTTGGGGACAAATACTTTGTGGAAAAAATATTCTCACACTCCGAATGCTTCTGATGAGTCCAGGTCCGAGTCCTCAACACAAGAAAGACGTGGACCTGTTGGAGCAGATCCAGAGGAGGCCATGAAGATGATCCTAGGTTTGGAGCTCCTCTGCTCTGGAGCCAGGCTGGGAGAGCTGGGGATGTTCACCTGGAGAAGAGAAGGCTCCAGGGAGACCTTAGAACCCCTTCCAGTGCCTAAAAGGTCTCCAAGAGAAAGGGAGAGGGACTTTAGACAAGGGCTGGAGTGACAGGACAAGGGACGTTGGTTTTAAACTGAAAGACAGCAGGTTTAGATTGGATATTTGAAAGAAATTCTTCCCTGTGAGAGTGGTGAGTCCCTGGCACAGGTTGCCCAGAGAAGTTGTGGATGCCCCAACCCTGTGAGAGTCAGGTTGGATGGAGCCCTGAGCAACCTGATCCAGTGAGTGGCATCCTGCCCATGGCAGGGGATTTGAAACAAATGATCTTCAAGGTGCCTTCCAACCCAAACCATTCCATGATTTTATGATTCTATGGCAAGGGAATTATATTCCATGCAACAAAAACCTCTTGTTGCTCAGGTGGGTTTCTGCCCACCCCACATGCCAACGGAAAGTAGAGACATTTCACACTTCATCAGCTGAAAGCCACACAAGAAACAAGCTGAGACTTAAACTCTGCTCAAGCAGATGAATGATAATGTTTTCTTCTGGGTCTGCATTGTACACTTCTATTTTTATATCAGATTTTTTCTGTTCAAAACAGGACACAATGTTGATCAAAAAGGGAGTTTTTATACATTTTTAATACTTTTTTTTAAAGTTTTTTTTGCTTACATAGAGTGTTCAGGAAGGCAAGGGAAGCAATACTGCAGTGGAGCAGCGTGTGTTTACAGATTGAGGCAGATAAAAGGTGCTGTCAATCATTTTGCTTCATGAGCAACAGAAGGCTGAATGAGTGCTCAGGAGAATTTATGGGTGTTCTCTGTGATTAAATTGCCACACATCCAGTGCTACGTCAGAGCACTGAAATGAAGCAACAATAATGGGAAGGCACTAAAGAGATGTCCAGCTCAGATCCAGACATGGTCTAACACAAGTGGTCAGTGTTGTACCTCATCTAACAGCCCCTGACCCTTCTTAGGCTATTTTGTCCTCCTCAACACCTCTTCTCCATGTTTCAGCATCTTCCTGATATTTCAGGAAGGGATATCCCAAAGGTGAAGAATGAAAGGAGTGAATCGAATGTGAGATCCTTTGACACATGGTGGGACTTGCAGGGATGTGCAGCACAGTCCCTGTGTATATGAAAAGAGAAATTCCATGGGAGAACTGAGGTCCTGTGATGTGAGGACCTGCAAGGTCCAAGCTGGTGATGATGCTCATGTTTTGGATCTGGTGGATTTGCAGGATGTTGATACCTGCAGTGAGGAGGGATATTTAAAGCTTATTGGACATATTAGACCAATTTGAGGTCAGCCACAAGGAGATGCCAGAGGGAAACTGCCTGTGGTACTGTTTTGGACAAAAGAGTTAACATTCATCTCATTTAACTTCAGATTTCTGTGCTACAGAATTCTCCCCTCTCAGTTCAACACTGAGAATCCCTACAGCCACTGGAGAGACCCAAAAATTTCTCAGTGCTTCTCACCAGTCCTTAGGGAGACCCTGAAGTACATCTGAAGAACTGTGTTCCAAAAGTACCTGTTAATTCCCATTATGCACAAAAAGAATTTTCATCAGTAGCTCAGAAGCAGAAGTACCTCTTGTACCTGCATAAAACCAGGCAAGATCAATCCCACCTCAGGAGACATCTGATGAAAAGGAAATTCTTGAAGCAGCTACACAGGGATGGAAATTGAAAGGGCAGATGACAGTACCAGGGCCACGAGCTGGTGGGAATCCCCAACCAGCTGGAGGATAAGGAGAATCCCTCACAAGAGCCATGGGAGGGGTAGAAGAGAGCAATCATGGAAATTAAAAGAGAACAAGGAGAGTCCATGATGAGTAAAGAGCAAATGGAGCGCTGATCTTAGCTTTGGCTTGGGAAAGGCCATTGGAGGTTTCTGAACGAGCTATTTCAGTGCTTGGGGCAGGCACTGGAATACAGATTTGTGGGTGGAATTGGCAGAGGGGAGATCCGTACCTTGAAAACAAATGGTCAGGGAGGTTGAAGACGAGTGGTAACAAATGAAACACCTTTTCCTTTCGGAAAAACAAATAAAATAAAGCATTCCAATCCATTATCACAAATATATATGTGAAATACTAAATAAAAGTGGGGTCAGGTACATATCATCTTTCTGTTCAGTAGCTCACCTTTTGAAAATCACTGATAGCACAGATGTGGGCCAAACTCTGGAATAACGGCTGGACTTGGGAAAAGGACTAGGTAGAAATTTCCCCACAAACATAAGCTGGATTTTTCAAACTTTATCAGAACAGCTTTGTTCAAATGGTCCCCAATGTGGGTGTCATCAGTTATATCCCATCCCTGGGGATGTTCAAGGCCAGGCTGGATGGGGCACTGACCAACCAGGTCTAGTGGCAGGTGTCCCTGCCCATGGCAGGGGGATTGGAACAAGATGATCTCTGAGTTCCCTTCCAATGCAAATCATCCTGTGATTCTATGATTCCATTTTAAATAGTTTTGGGAGACAGTTTTCAGCAGTGTTCTTGTCATTGAAGACCTTGTTCAAGAGTAGAAGGATGAGAATCCACTCACTGACTGTGGCACCAATTGCCTCTGTAGTACCAGCTTAAACTTATTAAAAACCACCTGCCTCAGTTTCCAGTTGATAAACAGGTGTAAAATTGTTCTTTGTCCTGCTTGTTCAGGTTAGAAGTGTTCTGGGTTACTTTAGGATGTACAGAAGTACAGTCCTGATCTCTTCTGAGGTCCTGGAAGCATCTTGTTATAACCAACAACCCCAATTTCTTGCAATTTTACTAAAAAGACTTTTTCTGCTTCTGCCTATCTCCATATCCATACGCATGAAAATTAATCCTGCCGAAAGAAAAAGGGGGGGAAAAAAAGGCAGAGAGAGGGGGTGATAAAAATTCCGTGCATCAAACTGACTCTTCTTGATTTACAGTGGGTAATTATCATTCTTCACGCATGGCTGGTCTCCTGTTGAGAGAAGGCAGAGCAGGTGGAGCGGTGCTTGTCCGAAATCCTTCCTCCCGATAATCGCCTCCACCTGCACACTCCCCACACGCCTGCAGCAGAGAGGAATTGTCAGGACCAGACAGAAGGACAGGTGGGAAAGATAGATGGAGGTAGCTGTACAAAGACACCTGGAAAAGTTGGGTTAGCCCATACTTGAAATGTTCCTAAACATCCACTTTTGCATTTAATGTGCCATGGCAATGGTTCTGTCTGGTAACTGAGGGGGTAAAAAAAAAACAGCAGTAAAATTAAAGGCCATAAAAACTAGTATGAAATGATAATTGGAATAATTCAGGTAATGGATTAAGACTATTCCAAGTACCATGATCTAAATCTGAATGGTGAGGGAGGGGGAAGAGGGGAGTAAACTAATAGAATTTGGAATTGATTTTCAAAGAATACCAAAAATTATTGCTGGTAAAATTTACAAGCACCGTAGATCACGCTTGCTGCTGCCTTGTTTGTAACAGAAATATCCAATTCCAAAATGAATTGGTCTCTGCTCAAACTAACTCTTGCTGATGGTGGCAAGTTATTAATTAAATGACAATTTTGCGCTGTTCGTTTTGAAAGTCTATGGAAAGATAACCCGAAGTTCTCAGTTTCTGAAATGAGTGAGGAGAGGCGAACAAGAGCAGACTTTTTAAAGACTTCAGGGATAGGAAAGAAAAAAAAAAATCCCTTCAGGGATACGCTCACCAGGACAGGATTTTATCACATAAGCTCTCCACGGTAGGATTTTATCACACAGCTTGAGTTTGGCTCAGGCCTTGTAGCTGTAGATGTCTGCAGATTCAAGACTGAACATGTCAAAGCAAGTTGTCTGTATAATTAATGAAGAGATATAGGCACTTTTAAGGAGTGAGTCACCTGACCTTTTTTTATAAATCTGCTTCATGATCCAATGAATCATGTCCTAAATTCCACTGTCTGTGTTGACTAGCTGTCCATTTACTGACTCAATTTATTCCCCATTCATTTTGACAGAGATGTTTATTTAATCAGATGTACTCCAAGCCAGGAAATGTAAGAAATTACCTCTTTATAACTCCCATTTCATGCTCTTAGCCTAAGTGTTCATGATCTCCAGCTGTCACGGACAGGGGAGTGGGGCTGATGGAAAGGGAACAGGTCTGGCAGACCTCTTTAAATCATGTTTCTGAGTAATTGGCTCAAATTCTGAGTACCAAGGTCTAGGGGAAGGTTCTCCACCTATGGCAGGGAGGTTGGAATGAAGTGATCTCTGAGGTTTGTTCCAAGTCAAACCATTCCATGATTCTGTGATTCTCCACCAAGTCATCTACATTTAGAATCTGGAAATCTGATGTTGTGCCAATGAAGAGAAAATGCCACCTCTGTAGGGAAGCAGAGATAAGGGTCCCAGTTTCCATTTCCACAACTGCCCTCTCTCCATGAAAATCCAGACCAGAACTGGGCTCACAATACCTCATCAAAGTCATTTCACAGAATCATTGTAGAATCATAGAATCTCCAAGGTTGGAAAAGACCTCCAAGATCATCAAGTCCCACCAGCTCCCAACAGTAGCTTCAGGTTTCTGATGGGACGATCACACATTGACTAAACCATCTCTGCTCCTTTTTCCTGAGGGCATGAGCACAGCAAGGGCACCTACCCTGGAAGGCTTTGCTATAATTAGGATAAATTTACTGGGAGTTTGTTTCCTGCTGTCTTTAGAGAGTCTGAGCCTAAAGGCCCAGGTTTTGGCAGCAAGGACATGTGGTGTTCACTCTGTGGAAGGATCCCATGTGGGAATCTCCACTTCAGATCACGCTGCAGGTTTACTCTGATGTTCGAAGTAGAATTATAGAATTATCGAATCATGGAGTGCTTTGGGTTGGAGAGGACCCTCAAGATCATCTCATTCCAATCCCCTTCCATGAGCAGGGACACCTGCCACTAGATCAGGTTAACCAGAACCTGGTCCAGCCTGGCCTTGAACACAAGTAGAATTGGAATGTTCTTAGTGCATTTTCTAATGGTCACAGCTCCTCATGCTTCAGAGGTCTTCCTCCTTCCCCATCCAAACAGCCAAAGAGCAGGAGAGCCAGCTCAGAGCACAAAACTCCTTGGAATGTGGGACTGGGAAGGAAGAAGGGGACAGTTTCACTCATAAACCAGCCACTCTGATTATTTTGTGGCCAGGATGAGTCCAGCCTTTCTGGTGAGACCCCCATGCACAGAAATGTGGGGTGAGGGAAATAAGGACACCATAAAATGTGCCACCTTTTGAGTGGAGAGCAGCAGGGGAAGGATGCAAAGGGGTGAAAGGAATTACAGCATGAAAAATTGCTTTCTTTGACAGAATTATAAAATTATTGGGTGAAGGGAAATTTGCAGATTTAATATGCCAGTTAATGACTTGACATTTGAAACAGTCTCACGCAAAGCACTGCTCATGATATTAATTGATATTGTCTGTGAGAGGACTGCTGAGTTTAAAATTGGTGGGAGCATAGAAAACAAAGGATAACCTTTATCCAGGCTGGTGTGCACCCACAGAGAGGTCTCAATAAACTTCAGTTTTGGTAAAAAGCACTATTAATGTCTTTAATAAAATATTCAAATTTAAGAAGTTCTTTAGCCTTCCTTTTTTTTTTTTCCCCCCCTTAAAAAA
>VWZT01011767.1:285989-316937 GCA_013397055.1 Pachycephala philippinensis
AAAAAAAAAAAAAACAGATAGAAAAATCAAGCCATTGGGAACTTAAAGTGATTCACTGTATGCAGAATTTGCAACATTTCCCCTCTCTTGGTGACTGAGGCAACAATCACAGCAGAAGACTGATGGAGACCTCCCAGCTCTGGTCCCTTTAGCTCTAGTGACTGGAGGAGATGCCTCACGCAAGTATCTGAGAGGACAAAAATTCATATTTGCCATTTCCTGAGAAATCAAGGGATAAAGAAATCTTTATTTTTGTGATACACAAAATCAACTCCAGACTGGCAACCAGCTCAGCCAACCAGAAACTCCTCAGTGTGGGTATCTTCATGTGGCCACAGGTAACACAGTGACCATAGGAAATTTAATTAGTATGACCCAAAAATTCTTCTTCCCTGTGGGAGGGCAGTGACCTTGTCCATGCTGTACAAAAGGAGAAATAGTTCAAAGGAAATAAATCCCCTGTGCAAACACAGCAAGAAGATAAATGAGACAGAGATGGACAAGCGCCAGACCTCCAGAATCCAAACCCAGTGCCTTAATAGCAGCATGTCCTGCTTGGGGATATAAGGTACCTGTGAGTCACAAGGAGCTGTCACTTGGATCACAACGTGAATCAATGTCAGATCAATCTGCTTAAAAGCCTTATTAGCAATATGGAAGGCAGAGGTTGGAGAATCCTAATGGCCACTGCGGGTTTGAGACTGGTACAGAAATCAAGACATCTCTCACAAGTGAAGAAACACCAAAATGGGTTTAATTTCTCAGGAATTAAAGTTGGGTCAGGAAGCCTGTGGGGAAAGCCTTAGAATAATAGAATCAGAGAATGGTTTGGGTTGGAAGGGACCTTAAAGATCATTTAGTTTCAATTCCCTGACATGGGCAGGGACACCTCCCTCTATCCCAGGGTTCTCCAAGCCTTGCCCAACCTGGCCTTGGACACTTCCAGGGATGGGGCAGCCACAGCTTCTCTGGACAACCTGTGCCAGGGCCTCACCACCCTCACAGGGAAGAATTTCCTCCTAATATCCAATCTAAATCCACCCTCTTTCAGGTTAAGGCCATTCCCCCTTGTCCTGTCACTCCATGCCCTTGGGATAAATCCCTCTCCAGCCTTCCTGTAGGCTGCCTTTAGGCACTGGAAGGGGCTCCACGGTCTCCCTGAAGCCTTCTCTTCTCCAGGTTGAACAGCCCCAGCTGTCCCAGCCTGGCTCCAGAGCAAAGGTGCTCCAGCCCTGTGATCAGCTTAGTGGCCTCCCCTGGACTTGTTCCAAAAGGTCCAAGTCTTTCTTGTGTTGATGATGTGCAAGAAATGTGTGAGAAACACCAGTCCTGGGTGCTCTGCACGAGTGTTTCTGGTGAGGAATTGAGCTCATATGAGAAAAGAGCTGTGGTGAAGAGCCCAGCTTGAGTGTCTCTGCCAAACACCACCAGGACCTCTCTTTGGAGAAGTCAGAGACTGAAATCCAGCAAAGACTACAAGCAGGGAGTCAGGAGAAATCTAACTGTAGGACAAGTTAGGTAACAGCCTGTATTTTTTTTTTTTCTTCCCAATGACACAGCACTGTAAAAGCCACTGCTATTGCACAAGATGTTCAGTAAAACACAATAAACCCCTCATTGTGAGCGACCTGAAAAATGCTGATTAGAGACTCAAAAGCAGTGTAATAACTTGAGATGAAAAAGGAAAGTGATAACAACGGAGCTGAATAATGATATCTGAAGTGCTGAGAAGCCATCCAGGAAAAAAAAAAATGAAGGTATCAATTAAAAGGCCGCACACTTTGGGACAGAAAGGAAAAAAATAGCAGTGGTATGTGACCCAATGATAGATGGAGATGGCTTATGATGCCTAAGAAAAAGTGTACAGTGAGTGTTTCTTTTTATCCCTTTGGAATAACAATAACGGTGGAAAATTAATATCACCTTTGGGTGTCAAAGCCTTTGCAGTTGTTCAGAAACCAAGAGCATTTTAATGCATATCTGCTGACAGAAATACATTGAATGTTTAGGCAGAGTGATTTGCACCCTGAAATTCTGAAATACAGTGGCAAATGGGTGCGTTACATTTGGGGTCAGCCTTTGAGAAGACTTCAAATGTAGGAGAAAAGTGTGGGAGTGTGGATGTCACATGGCTGATGGAGTGGAATTAAACTGCTCTGGGCTAGCAAAGCTGCCTTGTGCATTCTTCTGCAGAGGAACAAACCTTCCCAAAGCATTTGATGCAGCAGTGATGACAAAATCAGCAGATGGAGATATTGGTAAAACACATGGCAAATAGATGAAATAGATAATCAATAACAACTAATCCTCAGTGGGGAAAAGAGGAGTTTTAGAGGGATGCAGAGGGGTGATTTCTCCACCTGATCTATACAACATGTACACCAACAAAAAGAGCATTAGCAAATATTGATAAATAATGGATAAATAATAACAAAATTATTCAGTGAAATGTTCTATGAAGAAGAGCAGTCCAGCCCTGGAGATTGCTCCCTCCATATCTGGATAAGCCATTGACCATGAACTCCCAATGCAATACTGTGGCAAAAAGACTTAATTCAGTTCTTGCTTTTAGAGTGGTGAATATGAATAGGAATTTATTGATGTCTCTTGTTTCTCTCTTGCTCCTCTTTACTTTAATTTTTTTTTATCTTTTGGCACAGGCAAAGAGGAATTCAGAAAGAAGGAAAGGATGGGTAAAATTCATATTGAATGCTGATGGATTTTTCAAAAGGTTTCTCCAGATATCACTAAAACCAGGAAAATGTGAAAATTACAAACAGTCGTGTTTTGTGTTTGTTTGAGGAAAAAAGTCGTTTTTATCTAAAAGAAAACTTTAAAAGAAAATATTGCAAATAGCTCTATTTAGGACTCTGGAAGCAAGACTGAACTTAATGCCGAGGAAGGCTCTGTAGAAAGTAAATGAGGCACCAAAAGACTTTCTAGCTGCTCCATTAGCCCTCTTTCATCTTCTCCATCTATGACACAGCCAACAGAGACACCCTGAGAGTCTCAGAGCAGGGTTTTTACTGGCTTGCAGGGGGATGCTATCAACTAACTGTGGTACAAACCATCCAATTTGCACTGAACTCTCCCAGCCCAGTTAATTTCTGCTATAACGGGACAGACAGACGCTTCAGAGGGATTTATCATTTCTTTCCTTCCATCCAGAAAAACACAGGAACGAAGGGCACAGAGCCACTGCCAAGAAGTTGGACGGTTGTCATTTAAACTGTAATTCACCCAGAGCCGCTGGAGAAGCGTCAGCCTTGGTGGGCCTGGAGTTGCAGGATTAATGGAGCTGAAGTGGAGCTGAAGCTTTTTGCATGCAATTCAGGAGATGTCTAGACTTTGTGAGAAACCTGCTAAATTAGAGTGGCAGGATTTCGGGAACAGGGAAGCTCTTCTTGCTCTTGGCAAGAGGATCGGTTGGTGGAGGCGGGGGAAGCTGTGGGATTGATGGCTGGGGGGGTGTCTGTGTTTGGAGAGTGTTGGAGCAGTTGGCAAAGTGAGGCATTATCTGACTCAGGACTCCTGTCTCTAAATAGCAGTGGGGTATGCCCAGAAGGAAAATAATTTGGGGGCATCTCTGGTGAAAATAATGGCCCTATGGCAAAACTGCTGTGGACCCTGCAACAGCTGAGGAGGGAGGAAGAAGAACTGTAAAGGCTGATGGATCAGAGAAATAATTTTAAGGTCTCCTTTCCACAGGAAACCATCCTGCTTTATCTTGATTTCTGTTCAGGCTTTCCTCAGGTGAGGTTTTCCAACAAGCAGAAGAAAAACAAGTCCCCAGAAGCCATCTAGACCAAAGTAGTGACACAAATGGCTGCCCCATGAGATCTGGTGGAGGTCTCTATAAAACAGCACGCGTAGTAATCTTCCAGATTAATCTGGCCAGGAATTTCCACTGCTTCAGCCTGCATTTGGTACTTGAATTCCCTCTCTCTTTCCCCTCATCCCTGCTTATTTCTCAGACTGGTGTTATTATCCTGGTTTCTGTGCAAGTTCCAAATCTACTGTTTATCAGGACCAATTATATCAGACAATTGCTGCTGTTCTCCCAGGACAGGATGATGGGTCTTGGGAGCAGGAGAGAAGCAGCAGAGGTTACGAGTCGGCAGTGATGCCTAAAGAGGCCAACCTAGAAACAGAGACTAGACAGGAGTAAGGGAATAAAGGTGGATATTTATTTGAAAGGCCTTCAGAGGCACACCCTGCGCAGGCCAAAGGCTGCACCCAAGATGGACCCCGAGTCACGAGTTCTTCACACTTTTATAGCTTTGCTCCATTTGCATCTCAACCCAATTTCACCAATTAAACTTTAGCTAATGATGGAATTTCCCCTCAGCTTGCCCCCCTTCTCAAGATGCTGGGTTACACATTTTGGGCCTAGGCCGGGCTGGGTGTCCTTGGAGAGCAGCCTGGAGAGGCTTTGTTCTGTCTGTCTCAGCATGAGAGAGCAGCAGCTCCCAGGCTGCAGGACACTGCAGAGTTACACACTGGGAATAGAGAATTTGAAAGATATAAAAGCTAAAACGTAAGGCATCAGCAGTAGAAAGGCTCTGGATAGTGTTTCAAATGACATTTTCCTGGGGACGATAAGGAAGTGGGGTGAAGATGGACGTGAAAAAGTGGGTGCCTGCAGAGGGACAGTGCTTGTCACGCTGTCACAGCGAAGGTGTGCATCCACGAGGAACATTCAGGAACCTGCCAAGACATCCATGCAGGAGAAAAGCTTGCAAGACTTGATGCCTTAGGTTTTAACTTTTATATTTTTCAAATCCTGCATTCCCAGTGTGTAACTCTGCAGTGTCCTGCAGCCTGTGAGCTGCTGCTCTCTCATGCTGAGACAGACAGAACAAAGCCTCTCCAGGCTGCTCTCCAAGGACACCCAGCCCGGCCTAGGCCCAAAATGTGTAACCCAGCATCTTGAGAAGGGGGGCAAGCTGAGGGGAAATTCCATCATTAGCTAAAGTTTAATTGGTGAAATTGGGTTGAGATGCAAATGGACCAAAGCTATAAAAGTGTGAAGAACTCGTGACTCGGGGTCCATCTTGGGTGTAGCCTTTGGCCTGCCCAGGGTGTGCCTCTGAAGGCCTTTCAAATAAATATCCACCTTTATTCCCTTACTCCTGTCTAGTCTCTGTTTCTAGGTTGGCCTCTTTAGGTATCAGACTCACCCACTCAACTTTGCCCGCAGATTCCCATCCAGTTTCCGAGCCCTAGAAAGGTCTCTAAACCAGCCATGGTTCTGAGCACCTCGCTTCAAAAAATGTGGAGCACTGGCAAAAGCTGATTAAGGGAGTGCAGGGAGAAGACAGAGGCCTTGGAGCACCTTCCAGTGCCTAAAGGGGGCTTATAAGAAGGATGGAAAGGGACTTTCCATAAGGACAAAGGGAAATAGCTTTGGACTGAAGGAGGGGAGATTTACATTTGGTATCAGGAAGAAATTGTTTATTATAAGATTGGTGAAGTACTGGCACAGCTTGGTTAGAGAGGTTGTGGACTCCATGGAAGCGCTCAAGGCCAGGTTGGATGGGGGTGGAATGAGATGATCTTTAAGGTCCCTTCCAGTCCAAACCATTCTAGGATTCTAAAAGAATTAAGTGTCAGAAAATTGCCTTCAAGATGTCTTGGCCAAGTGATGCTTGGCCTTCTAACAGCGTGAAATCATGAACCTGAGATGACCCTGTAGTTGCCAGAGCTTCTTTTCTGGGGGTTGGAAAATGAAGTGAGAGGGAAGAGGATGGCAATGGGGGTTTCTGTGGAGCTAAAAAAAGCAGTGAAAGATGTCATTACACCCATTTTGGCTGCTTTGCACAATTTGTGCTCTGGCTGGGGGTGGGAGCCCAGGCAATGAGGAGATTAAAGCTGGTAATCACAGGGAGGAGAACATTTGAGGGCCTGACAGACCCACATAGTCTCATCTACCACAGAAACTGGTCATTTCCTAAATCTTTTATAGAAGACACCAGGGAATGGGTCTCTTTTTTCACCACCTGCTCTCATTCTGTCACTGCTCTTTTAATTTTCTTTATCTATAACATTAATAATCCTAAAGGTATTTTTAGTGGGTTCCCTAGGAGATATATCTCTTCCAGTCTATGTGTTTCCTTGAATACCAACAGTTGAATATCCTGATATCATAATTATCTGCTAAAAATGATCTAACTTTTTTTCCCCATAAAGAGTTTCCCACTGAAAATAGCCAATAAAATTTGTTTTCTAAATTACCTCCATCCTGTGAAAGTGCCTGTGACAGAAAATAGTTTTTAAAATGTCATTTGTTGCTGCTAAATTTTCAAATTAACTGCAACTTTAATGAGAATTATTGCTCCAGACAATCCCATATGAGATCTTCCTAACTTTTATCTGTTGATATTTGCCAGCTACGATCATCTTTCATAAATCAGAGTGCAGTAGCTTTAAGTGTGAAAGCTCATTTGCTTGTTTGTTTACCAAAAATAAGTAAAGAGGAGCTTCGTTTTTTTTACTGAACAGGCATTTATTCAGCAAAGCATTCAAACCTCTGCTGTTCTTTGCAGTTTTCTCATCGTGCCCAACTTGAACAACTGCAAATTTTGTCACATTGCTGGCACCTATTTTTGCATCCACCTTCTTGAAAGCCACCCCTCGTTATCACAGCGCTCACAACAGGGCACACTCACAGCAAGAATCACAGAAGGGTTTGGGTTGGAAGGGACCAAGACCATCTGCTAAGGACACCTTCCACTATCCCAGGTTGCTCCAAGTCCCATCCAACCTGGCCTTGGACACTGCCAGGGATGGGAATTCCACAGCTTCTCTGGGCAACCTGTGCCAGGGCCTCAGCACCCTCACAGGGAAGAATTTCTTCCCGATAGCTAATCTAAGTCTACCCTTCTTCACCTTAAAGTCATTGCCCCTTGTCCTGTCCCTCCAGGCCCTTGTCCAAAATCCCTCTCCAGGTCTCTTGGAGACCCTTTAAGCACTGGAAGGAGCTCTAAGGTCTCCTTGGAACCTTCTCTGCTCCAGGCTGAACAATCCCAGTTCTCCCAGCCTGGCTCCATGAAAGATGTGGTCTCTTAAACATCTCTGAGCCCATGCCAGGACTGCAACTCTTCTCCCAAGGCCACACAGATTCATAACAGTCTTATGCACAACAGTACCTCAAAGCTTTCTCTTTTTTTTGGTAATCCAAATAAATCCACCATGACTTCAGCTCACAACCCTTTGCAGTGGATTCTTTTTGATTATTGAGATATGGTTTTCCCCTCCAGAGGACATTGTTTTATTTTCTCTATTGCACCACTGCAACCAATTTTCCTTCTATGGAAATAATAATATCTTCCTGGACAGCTCATTTGATACCTTTTTTTAATGTGTTTGGTTTTTTNATCATGAAATCATGAAATTATAGAATGGTTTGTGTTGGAAGGGACCTTAAACATGATTCAGTTCCAACCTTCCTGCCATGGGCAGTGAACCTTCCACTGGACAATATTCTATGCCAGAATAACTACAATTAGTAATTCCAGGAGCAAACTGGAACCCAGAAATATCCTTTCAGCATACTCTGCATGAAAAAAGTCTATTGCCTCTCATTGCTATTATATTAATTCATTGCATTCAGACCACAGCAGCATCCAGACACTATATCAACATCCTGCTAAAGGACAAACCCTTCCCCAAAGAGCTTAATACTGTACCAGTTTTATCATATTGCTGAACATCAATTATGCTCCAGCTGCTCTCTCCACAAAGGTAATAACTCTGTTCTTTACAGGCAGGGTCTCAGGCAACTTTCTCATATCTCAAATAAAAAGTCTTTAGAAAACCGATCTGATTCCAGATTATTACAGGACTGGGGAAAAACTGACCTTGCACTTTTAAGAATATGGCTTAAAGAGGAGTATGAAATAACACCCAAACTTGTTGTCCAGGGAGAGCCTATTTTTGCTCTTCCCTCACCCCCCTTCCACAAAGCTTTTTCCACCTGATATTTCCTGGGCAGGCAAAGACTTGCAGGAGAAGGAAGCAGGAACAGGTAGCACAGGGGAGATAAGACGGCAGTGATATAAAATGAAGGTACAAGGTGCCTCCAGCCCTGCATAATCAATGCCCTAAATCAGCCAAAACATTCTGCCCAGGTTCAGAAAAAGCAACACTTTCAGGAGGCGCTTTGTTTGGCTTCTGCTTGGCCAGGGAGAAATTTGACAGTTTGGAGCAGTAGCTCAAACTAACAAGTGTCTGTGTCCTCACTCTGCGGGAGAGGCAACAAGCAGGCAGTGAATTTATGTGCTGGTGAAAAGCACCTTATTATTTTCAGCAGTAAATTAGACTCTGCAGACGAAGAGCTCGCATACTTTGGCTCACAAGCATCACTGCACACTCGCATGTGAGAGTGCAAACTTACCAATATTGAAATGTTTGCATAACAGCAGAGATGAGCCCTGAGAAATGCATTCATAGAAGGAGATCAAGATCATCAAGATCATCTCATTCCAACCCCCTGCCATAGGCAGGGACACCTTCCACTATCCCAGGTTGCTCCAAGCCCTCCAGCCTGGCCTGGGACACTTTCAGGGATGAGGCAGCCACAGCTTCTCCAAGAAATCTGCACCAGGCCCTCACCACCCTCACAGTCAAGAATTTTTTCCTAATATCCAATCTGTAAATGTAAACCTGAACTCTTGGATTAAAGCCATTACCTCTTGTCCTATCATTCACAAGGTCGTGTAGAGTTAAGAGTAAATCCTTGGATAAACATGGAAATCAGTAATGCAAAATCTCAAACAACTGCAATGCAGCTGCCAGGCTGTGGTGAACCATCTTTTTCTAATAGCAATAACCAAAACAGTGACTTCCTCAAAACAGGGGATTCATTAAAACATGGGATGGTTTCCTTCAAGAAAAATTATTATTTATTTATCCTAATAACTATTCAGACTTATTCCTTCAGACGTCTGCAAATTCCAGAACTTGCAAGGATAGGAACAAGTTGATGCTCATCTCTGGACAGCAGTGGCTACATCCTTCAACTCACATAATTAAAGGAAATGCTTATTTTCAGAAGCACAAGGCTCAGATCTGTGGTTCTTTCAGCACAGTCCCACCTGTCAGCTGGCTGTGGTAGCTATCAGACTGTATTGTTTCCATGTTCACTCTGGCTCGGGCTCAATCACAGAAAATCCCAGTGGATTGGGGTACGAGCGCACTCAAAACCAGTCCCCGCAGCTGAGCTCGTGGGGTCTCTGCTCCCCTGGCTCTGTGTCTTGGGGTGACTTTATGGTGTGTATCCCATATCGTCGTGGTATGAATCCTGCGCCTGTCTGTGTCCTTAAAATTGGGTGCGAGAGAAAAAAAAAAGCCAGATGAACTTTTTCAAAGCAGTTCTGTGCTCCAAGGACACTGCTCTCTCGCTGTGTGTTTCTGCGGGAGCGGAGCAGAGGAAGCACCCTTCTTGCTTTTTCGGCTCTGCTTCTTCGGAGAGAGACGGAGAGTCAAACTTTGTTTTCCTGGGACTTTGGTTTCTTCTTCTTCTCTTCTGGACTTGTTCAGAACATCAGAACCTCACGGGGAGGCCGTACCCGGGTCCGGAGGAGGGCCCCACGCCGACCCAGCTCTGAGGAGGAGGAGAGAGACCACAATCACAGAAGGGCTCTAAAATCTTCCAGGTTTTTTCTCTCCACAGCGAGAGATTTTTAGTATTTAGCATTATTATTCTTTTTCTGTGTGTTTGTTAAATAAATATTTTTTTCTCCTTCACTTTCCTCCAAGGAAGATTCATTTCTTTCCCGAACCTGGTGGGAGAGGGGCGGCTGTAACTCGCCTTATATCAGAGGATATTTTCCTCCAAATTTGGCCCAAATCGCCACACTCTGCTCAAGGACCTCTGCTATCTCAGATTCCTACAGTGGTGGAGGAGATGCTGGAAGGTGACTCAGTAAAGGAAGCCATAATTCCCAAGTGTACAGATTCCATTATCCTCACCAGCATTCAACTCATTCAACAATGCCCAAACAGCCAAAAGGAGCTGGTGGCTGCAGAAGGACACATTAGCATCAATATGTGGCTTTAAGTGCTTTTTGCTTTGTTTTGCACCACAACAGCTTTCCTACATATGGCAGAGCTCATCCCAATGATTGATCTGCCTCATTTGACTTCTCAGTTCCACAGCTGATGAAGATTTTGGGGAGGAAGTCCATGCAAGCATCAGAGAGAGGCAAATTGGGTTTTCATGGCCCCATGCTACTTTATCCAATTACGCTTCCCCGTGCGAGGGCATCCCACTGGGGGCTCACCCTTGGATTCACTCTTCTTAATGACATTCAATCATTTTGTGCTGAAGACAGTCATTTTCATAGCTGCTTGCATAATAAATTCAGAGTTACATGCTCACTGGTTCTCTAATTACACCCCATCCCTGCAAAACAAAATGATTAAACTGAGTTTTCACTGAAAAAAAATGTGAGTCAGCACTTTTATTTTACTGATAAAGTTTGGCCATGTTTGGTTTTGTTTGATATTTTCTTCTGCAAATTGGAAGCTTGCATTTAGAGGTTAAAACATAGAAAATGATTGGGCCAGTGGATAATTGTCCACTGAGTTTGTAGGACATTCTGAATTTCACTCCTGGCCTCAAATGGTCTCAGTGACCTTGGGAAAGTCAATCTGCATCAAGTTTGGAGTTTGTGATGCTTGGTTATGCAGAGGTAGCAGGACTCATGTAAACTAAAAGAGTTTCAGGCATGGAGACACCAAAAAAAAATATAAGGAAATCATTCAGTGAGTGGTAGATAATGGAACATGAACTGTTCATCTATATTTAGATCAGTCCAATCACACACCTTGACATCAGAGAAGTCAATCTGGGAAGCTCCAGAGGAGGTGGTGGAAACCATCAGACCTACAATCACAGTGATTAGGCTTTCTTCTATTTTAAGTAACCAGTGCTGAGGTTTGCAAGTGGCTGCTGGCTCAGAGGTTTTCTGGGCCTCTTGGGTTGACAGATGTTATTGAAATCGACTCTGCAGTGGGTGGTACAGGTTGAGGATGTAATTTTGGGTGTAGAGCCACTGGAATTGGTCATCCCAGGTGTTGATTGTGCCAGCTGATTGCAAGACATGAGATAAACGTAGCTCAGATTCTAAATACAGTTGAGCATGGGAAAAAATAACCAAAGGGACAGACACAAATAATAGAGCTCCATTAGGAGGGATCTGCCAGCCTTCCTAACACATCCCACAATGTCCTAGCAGTCTTCTGCAAACGGCCCCAAAGCCCTCCAGCACTCCTGGGGGCAGGAGCTTGGAGATCTAGGACAGAATTGTCCCAGCGAAGGGAGAAAATATTCCTATGGCCTTGCTGTGGTTACCGAACCACTTCCCTCATGCCATTCAAGGGAATATTTTCATTTAATTATTTGTGTACACAACCAAGAAACTAGGAAAAAAAGAGATGGATCTCTAATTTAAAGGTTTTCCATGCATAAGCAAGTGATAGGCTTTCCTCTCCAACCCGAAAATTTTGGTTAAAATCACCTGTGCCATCAAAATTAAATCTTATCCTAGGCACAAGCCACACATGCCAAAACAGTTTCTATTGCAGCTCAGGAAGACTTTTCCAAAATATCATTAAATTATCTCACGTGGCTACAGCCAGGAGTGTGTCTGTGGTAGCAGAGAGCTCAGTGAGGGTTTTATCCCCTAAAATCAATTTAGTTTTCCTAGAAAAAACTACTGCAGTGTGTGTACCTGACCAAGTCTCTTTGGTACAACCCGCTGCAAAGGCTTGGCCTGAGATGGGATTCATCCCACCTGACACATGGGACAGGTTCTGTCTGATCAAATAAAGATGGAGACGAGATGATCAATGTCCTAAAAACCCCTGGCTCTGCTGACTCACTCTTCCTTGACCTTAAAGGGAGCCAGCACCGATGGCCTCAGATATTGGCACTTCCAGAACAGAAACCTCTGTTTACTCATCCAAATCCTGCCCTAAGCAAGTCCAGCTCTTGTTTCCACTCCCACACAGATCTTACCTGCCCTTACACGTCCATTTTGCTTCTCTCAGCCCTGGCAAAGACGTGGTTACATTGGTAGACATTGACACGGAAAAAAAACCCATCTCCTCCTGCTGGCAGAGAGCTTGACCTGTACAATCTGCATCTGTGGGCTCAGTGAGCATAAACCGAGACCAACAAGCCTGATATAACTCAGGCAAATGGGTCAAAACACAGGAGTTTGGCCTCTGGAAGGGCAGGTGGTACATCCTCTGTGGGGACGTCACCTTGGGCTGCAGTTGGTGGTGGTGGCAATGCTGAAATGGTTTTGCTCGTCCCCTCTGTGTCTCACTGCAGATCTCCTCCCTGAACCTCACACTCCCAGCTCCTTCATTTTTAAGACCCTACTGGAAAGCTCCGCAGTCCTTCAGGGCACGTCAATAAATGAACAAAGTGAGTGTGATCGTTGCTGTGTGGATGGAGAATTTATGCCACCACTGTTTGTTTCCTCCTGCTGGATTCTGTCACCTCCCATCCCTCATCTTTGTTGCCTTCCGATGTTGTAAATTCTTCCCGGCACAGAACTTGCTCTCTAATTTTTCTGTTAAATGTCTAGTCTACAAATGAGTCCCAGCCATCCTCATTAACAATACTTTGTACTTATTCCTTCATAAACTGATGGATGAGAAGCTCCATAAAAGCGCAAAAAAAATATATTATTTCCCCCAAGAGGAGGGTTTGCAAAGTCATTGCTCAAAGGAAGCCAGCAGACTTTCCCATCTAACTCAAATCCACCACAGCACAACTCTGTCGCCAGAAGCATATCTTGTTTTCCTCTCCTCTTTTTTTTTTTTTTTATTTTACTTTATCTGCTGGTTGATTCACTTATGAAATTAAAGGAGATTATAATTTTAACTCTTTGGTTTTAGAGCCACAAGCAAGGAAAGCTACGAGAGCTGCCATCTGCAAATTGCAAGAGACATAAAACAGTGTAAAATAAAGGGAAAAATAAGTGTTTTCCACTTAGCAATATACTTCAGCAGAAGATTAATTTTCTGTCTGACACTTGATGCTTATTGTTTGCAAACTCCAGATCTGCAACTGCAAATCAAGCTCAAAAGCAACATCTAATCAAAGAGGAGATAATTTAGCAAGAAACCACTCAGATCTGTCTTCCTTTCAGGTTATCCACGTGCATGCACATGGAAACAAAGATCCACTAATCTGAAATGTATCTGTGTCCCTGGCAGCCTCCTCGGACAAACTGTGACTCACTGACCTTTATTTCAGGTGGGGAAAGAGGTGCTGATGCCCTTCCACAAAGACTCAAGGAAACACCCAGTCCTTGAGCTCTGCCAGCTCACATCCCAGAGGGATGCACCCAAACGGAAACAGAAGAGAAACTAAAAGAGGGAGCAAGTGAAAAGGAGATCTTTTTCCTGGTTTTTAAGGTGTGATGGTTCAGGCAAGAAGCTGACACGGCGATCTGGGAAATTCCTCTTCCCCCACCCTTCCATACATGTAAGATGTCATTAAAAGTGTGAACCCGCAGTACAGCCCTCAGCACACTGCAGAAAAAGAACATTTTTTTTTTAAATCTAGACTTGTTTGAACCCTATTAAATCTTTGCTTCACTGGTTCTAAGCCCGTCCAAGTCAACCTGAATGATTATTGTTATTATTAACAGAGTGCAAAGTGAGAAAAGAGAGGATTTTTTATTTAAATAGGTTATTCTGCCTGCAGCTGGCTGTGCTGCAGAGGCCTGGCACCAGTTCATATTACGGGCATTACCAATTCCTCTGAGCTTTTCATGGGAGAAGCTTGCTCTGACATTCTCATCGACTCTTCTCTCCCCTATTTATCACCCCTAGATTGGATGATGTCCTCTCACAGCAATAACTGCAGTTTTAGAAGCCATCTATGCACTTTTGTCCTCGTGTTGGGACTTTTCTGTGGGATTTCTGTTTCCTGCTGTTTACCAAATAAATAATTTTTGTGATTTCAATGAGACTTTCCTCTCCTTTCCTACCTAATAAAGTCAGCTGTGGCTGTCTAAATCTGTAAGAATTCAGCTGGAAAACCTTAAATAAGAGTACATTAAAATAAAAATACTGTGTCTGATCAAAAAACAATTTCAGACCATGTTTCAACTGAGCATGGTTACAGAGTGCAAAAGCAAGGCAGCCAGGCTCTGACAGTAAACAGTGTTTTAATAAACCTCAACAGATTTTTTTCCATGATTTTTTCCCCAGAAACAGCCCCATCCCATGCCAAGGAATGCCACAGCTCAACCACACACTGCCAGTGAAGAACCTGCTCAATTTCCCCATCCCTGCTCCACGCCCATCATGACTTTAGCCTGAACAAAACCCTCCCCAAAATGTCTTTTTCCAGACTGAAATGTGCACATCTATCTAATCCTTTCCCGTGCTGCTGCAGCTGTTCCTTATCATCCTTCTGGCATCTTCTCAGAGCCTTTTCCAGGGCCACTAAAGCCTTTTGAGAGGGGAGGACAAGCACCAGACACAATATTCAAGCTGCAGGTCCAAAATGCATTTCTTCAGTGGCATTACGATGATTTCTGTTTGGTTTTCTATTCCCTCCTTAATAATCCTTAACATTCAATTTCCTCTTTTGATTGCTACAGAACAATGAGCTCGTAATTTCATTCAACTGTTCATTATAAGACCCAAATGCCATTCCTGGGCAGCAATAATCAGCTCAGAGCCCATCACCATGCACAGAGTTGGAACTGTTGTTTTCCTGGTGTGCAGTGCTTGGATTTAATGCCAGTGAATTCCACCCAATGTTTTATTAACCAGCAATCAAAAATTCTTCATGGGTGGTGTCAGGAAGCTCCAAGTCTGGGCTGATCCACAAGGGAAAGTGGGATGAAACACAGGGGCAACAGCAAGGCAGGCAAAGACTTCCCCAGCAGGGTGAAGGAATTTTGTAGATCCATGGAATTATTAAGGTTGGAAAAGACCTCCAAGATCGTTAACCAATCACTGAACCATGATCCATTGCTAAACCCTGTCCCTAAATACCACACCTATACCTATTTTGAACACTTCCAGGGATGGGGATTCCTCCACTTCCCTGGGCAGCCTGTTCCAACACTTGACCACCCTTTCAGTGAAGAAAGTTTCCCATTATCCAATTTAAACCTTCCCTGGAGCAAACTGAGGCCCTTATTCCCGATATGTGGGACTTTCTGAACAGAATTCACTGCCCCCTCACTGCTCCCTTGGGGAGAGAGCTGGAATGTGATCCTTTCTGGTCCAACCACTCCTTCTTATTTTCTCTGCTGGTGCAGCCTTATTTAAAGGTGGGTGTTTGAGCCTTGCAGTCTAATCGAGCAGTGTACAGCCTGCCCAGCTGACAGCGATAATTTGGTATCAAAAGTTTGCAGCTCCTCTCAATGTAATGATGTGTGATGTACCAGATCCCAGGGTGTTTCTACTAAAGTATCTCAGAGATATTTGCTATCCATGCCAGGGAGTGTTACAGAAAAAACCTGAATGCTCCTGACTCTTTAACCAAGACAAGTAGAAAATCTTTCCATGTAGCCAGCTAAAGTTACGTATAAATTAATTCCCTACAAATTTAGCCACTTGAGACGGATTATATCAGGACTTTTTCAGGCTGGACTCCAGGAATCCTTCAAGGAAGGACTGTGCATGATGTCTTCTGCTCAATGACATTGCCAGAGGTTCAAATGAAGTCTTCACTTGGTAGCAGACTTGTCTGCCAAGCTGGAAGGTGGGATAAGTCTGGATGCCAAAAACGAGGTACAACCAAGACTTCCATCAGGTTGCCCAGAGATATTGTGGAGTCTCCCTCAGTGGGGATATTCAAGAAGTGCCTGGATGCAATCCTGTGCCCTGTGCTCTGGGATCACCCTGTTTGAGCAGGAAGGTTGGACCCCACTCTGGTCCCTTCCAGCCTGACCCATTCTGTGATTCTGTGTCACCAGGGCCCCTCTTGTTGTTGGTGCAGGGATTCCAGACCAGTTCCACACAGCAGGGCAGGGAAAAGCTTTGGCAAACAGAGGCACAAACAGTGGTCAGAGCAGCTTCCACACGAAAAAAGTGCTGGTGAGATCTGCTTCTATAAAAACCTCATATTGTTCCCGCTCCAGTAATAACACAAGATTCCCCCCAGGGGAAGCAGAACAACATTGCCCCAGCACTGTTTAAAGGGATTTGGGAGAACAGGTAGGGAAATTATTCTTATCATAAGAAAGTGCACAAGGAGACAGGCATTTGGAAATGTGCTGAAAGTTGGGTTATTGCAATGCTGTTACTAATGACTACAATACATCATTTCAACTTGTTGACTTTTCTTTCTTTAATTTCCAGATTATCCGGCTGTTGCTTATCCTCCGCCCATTATGGGAGTAAACAGAGACATCATGTGCTTGAGCTGCAAAAAAGTTACTTTCAGCAGAAATTAACTTGTGTGGGTTTTTCATGGGTTTGTTTGTTTGTTCTGTGGTTTGTTGGTTGTTTTTTTTAAAGAAAAGAAAATCTCTCAGCTTCACCTTTCCGTTTTACCTTCAATTTCCTCTTTCAATTTTCTTTTGCAATTTCACCTTTGTAACTTTTCAATGATTTCAGAAAGTATTATTTCTATTCTAGAAATAAAAGAAATGCTGGCAGAGGGCAGATGAAATCTCTTGCATAAAGTTGAAGTGGAAGTCTCTGAGAGGTGTCAGAGGGGAAGCTGATACTTGGGAGTTCCAGCTCAAGCACTCAATATGACTGAAATGATGGGATCTGACCAGATTCCAGCAAGAGGGGATTTTTTTCACACCTTACTGAGACGTCAGGCATAGGAATCTTCTGGGATTGCTTTGGGAAATCTGACTTTCTTTTCCTTTAGAATCATAGAACGGTTTGTGTTGGAAGAGATCTTAAAGATCATCTCATTCCACCCCCTGCCATGGGTAGGGACACCTTCCACTATCTCAGGTTCTCCAAGCCCCATCCAACCTGGCCTTGGACACTTCCAGGGATGGGAGACCACAGCTTCTCTGGGCACCCTGTGCCAGGGCCTCACCACCCTCACAGGAAAAAATTTCTTCCTGATATCAAATCTAAATCTGGTCCAAAGACCCTTCCCCCAGGGTCTTGAAGAAGTCCTGCAATGCACTATCAACCTCAGCTGCAATAACCGAGTGCAACGCTTTTTCAGGTGAATAGCTCAAGGAAATATAGCAAAATCTCCCCAGAAAACCTCAATAAGACTCCAGTGGTCTTGGCAAGACTGCCCAAAGTTCCTCTGTAAAATATACAGAAGGTCTGGATCTATCTGCTACTTTTTCCTTCTTTCCTTTGGAAGACACCCCAGTGGGTTGTAACTGAATGATTTTTAGGGTCCTTTTCAACCCAAACCATTCTGTGATTTTGTGATTCTTTTTCTCCCAGAAAAGCTCTCACTTTTTTTTTTCAGGGAGCAGCTCTGTTTTGAAAGGGCCATGAATCACATCCATCAATCTTCAGGAGAAAAATAATCAACAGATGGTTATTTAAGATCACATGGTGCCACTCAGATCAGGAGATGCAGAAGGAAACCAACTCTCTTTCCCTCTTGCTTATACTTTTCTGAAGTCAAGTGTTCAGTCATATCCAGCCTGGGAGGAAACACGAACACCAGTGCTTTGTGTGGGGTACCAAAATCAGGCCACAAAGCTCCAGCCTCAATCAGGGAAAAGTTTCTACCCCTACTAACTTGAATAAGAAAAAGAGGAGTGTTTTCAGGTCACATGAAAGAAATAGTGGATTGCTGAAGGCCAAATAGATTGATCTCAATATTTGGTGTGCGACCTGCAGCTGCCTCTCAACCCGGCATCTTCCATTCCCAACAACATCAGCAAGGCCACATCCATTTTTAATGCCAACGGGTGAGGGGGAGAACCCGCAAAATGCAAATCAGACATCTCTTATGGAGCTATTTTAGGTTAGCTATTAGGATTATTTTATTATTATATAATTTATTTATGTTATTTTATTATTAATTATATTATTCTATTTTATATAATATTATTTAATTATTGTATTACTTTAAATTAGATGCTAGGATGAAATTCTTCCCTGTGAGGGTGGTGAGGCCCTGGCACAGGTTGCCCAGAGAAGCTGTGGATCCCCATCCCTAGGAGTGTCCAAGGCCAGGTTGGACAGGGCTTGGAGCAACCTCGGATAGTGGAAGGTGTCCCTGCCCATGGCAGGGCACTGGAATGAGATGATCCTTAAGATTCCTTCCAGCCCAAACCATTCCATGATTCCATGACATTTTCATCTGAGCTTGCAGTGAGCCTCAGAGGTGCTAACAAACGAACCATCACAGTAAGGGGTTAACTTAGAAAATTACTGCAAATTCTGACTATTTTTGCTTTGGGCAGATTATTTTTAAACCCCAGACCATTACAAAAGATGGACTCTGTCCTTAGACATCTATTATCCTGCTTTGGCTTATGTTTATACAAAACCAGACCTGTCCAAGAGGGGAACTCAGGGCACGACAGCATTTTCTCCCTGCCTTGGAGCCAGCCGCAACTCAAGTTGCCAATGGTCTCTTGATATCCTGGAGAAAAATGTTTTCGGGTTCTTTTTACGTCAGAGTATCCAAGTCTAGGCAAGTGAATTCATTCTCCATGACAACAAGAAGCCACTTGATGCTATTACAACAGCTAAAAATTGAACTGTTCAAAAAGTGATGGCCCTCTGTTGAAAAACTCTTAAGCAGGTGGTGGGATTTGAGATAAGCATTTTTGTTTCATTGGTGTTTTGGGTTTTTTTTTTTTTCCTGAGAAAAAAAAAAGCAACTGTAGCTACAAGAATTTTCTCTCAAAAATATTTTTTCAAAGACCTTTTCTGAGCTGCTGTCTAAAGAAGGAAGAAGTTCATGGTCTGGAATGCAGAGACAAGGTGCTGTAAAAACCTGTCACTGAAATGTTCTTAATGTTGTGTGGACAGATACAACAATACCCCCCCACACACCAAAAAAAACCCAAAACCTCCCCAAAAAACCAAAGCAAAATACAGTATCTAGAAGGCCAGAAGGAGACCTGTAGAATTGCTTGCTTAGGGGAAATAAAGCATGTTCAAGGGATATTTTTGAGCCATTTCTTGGGAAAATAATCTTTCAATTTCCAGCAGATCTTAGAAATAAATATATGTCCTGCAATTCCATGTCCTTCATTTATTCCATTACACAAATGAAGGATGAGGAGCACTTCCTGGATACATCATTGTACCTTGGCCATTTTTTTCAGCCAGAGTTTCCTACCTGAATATGGAAAACCTTCAAGTCGCAAGTATTTAACCCCAACCTGCCACCTGCTCTTCCCACAACTGTGGGGTGAACGCTGCAATTGTAGAGCCCCTCAGAGCCTTCCCAACATTTTTTGTCCTGCTCTTGGGAATGACGTTTTTGCTTCCTTCATCCTTTATCATCTCCCAGTGACTCTCTGCTTCAAAATGCACCTTGGAACAGGACAAAAATTCATTCCAGATAATCACTCCGAGTTCCCAAAGCCCACCTGAATCACCCCAACATCAGTGTCTGTCATGAGTAATGCATGGGATGGAACCACACAGTCTGTTCTGAAGACACTGAAACCATGGAAACACTCCTGACGTGAGCTGCTCCTTGGGATAATCAGAGGAAAGGGTGGCTGAAGGAAGGTTGTCTTGTCCTCCTCTGTTGCCCCAGGCCAGATCATTATAAAATATGGAAGGTTTCAGGTGTCAGACTTGAGCCTCGGAAGGTTGTTGACGGTTTTGGTTAACAGAAAAATTTAAACAAGTTCAGAAACGGGCAATCATGGAGTTCCCTCGAAGAAATCTAAACACTTTGAAGTGAGAGCATGGATATTGGGATGAAATTCTTCTCTGAGTGGGAGGGGAGGCCCTGGCACAGGTTGCTCAGAGAATCTGTGGTTGCCCCATCCCTGGAAGTGTTCAAGGCCAGGTTGGATGGGGCTTGGAGCAACCTGGGATAGTGGGAGGTGTCCTCGCCTATGTCAGGGGGTTGGAATGAGGTGACATTTAAGGTCCCTTCCCACCCAAACCATTCTGTGTTTCTCTGATCTCTGGTCTGACTCCATGGGACCAAACCACCTTCACAACCTTCGGCTGACCTGGGAGGCACAGGAAAGAAGTTCTTCCTCATGTCCTTGTAGAACTTCCTGTTCATCAGTTCCTGCCTGTTCCTCTTGTGCCATTGCTGGGCCCCACGGAGCAGAGCCAGGTCCCTGCTCTGAGCCCTCCGGCAGGGGGGCTGGAGCCAGAGATGAGATCTCCTCTCGTTTGCTTCTTTTCAAGGCTAAAGAGCCATGCTCATGATGGACCATAACAAGAACAGCTTAGATTTAATATCCCACTCCTCAATGTTCCCACTCCCCCCAGTCTCAAAATCAATCTTTCCATCCCTTAGCATCTTCTTTTCCATGCTCAGAACAGAACACCCACTCCCAACACACCTGGTGCCTCTTCCATCTATTTGGAAGTGTTTCTTCTGCCCCCCCCCCACTTTTGGGGCACATTTAAATGATCTAGAACAGCCAGTGCATCTGAAATCCACATGATTTGGCGTGGAAGCAGCAGCTAAAATTAGACTGTACTGTGAAAGTGTAGAAAGGAGAGAATCTCAGGGTAGATATCCAGTTATTTTACAGCTTCTTGAGTCATCCATGTGGAAGCAGCAGCAGCTGGGTGACATGGAGGGATACAAACACTGCAGTGGAAAGACCCTAGTGCTAACAACATCTCACATGAGTGGAGGGTCTTTCACTATCCAGCTTCCAAAGGGATCAAAAAGAAGTAAAGCACATCTTTGGAGTGCTTCATCCACCCCTGCAGTGATGTGGAAGAAAGGTTGGATGGACAGATTCCCAACACATCTGCAGGCATTGAAGAAGGACTGTCCTGCTCAACAGAACTCAAAGAAAACTTGCAGTGACACCAAAGCCTGAGCTGGTGAACTCTGGAGTGACTTTTCTCACCTGAATAGGTTCAGAAGAAGTCAATAAAGAGCTTAAATAGCATACTGTTAAATGAGTGGCTTCCAAAAACTTCCTAATCTGCAGTCTGTGTATGTGTCCAAGGACAGCTGGGAATAGAATCCCAAATCTGGATGTGAACCAGTGCTTGGCCAATATTCCTTGGCTACATTTCATGTCTTACCTCTTTCTTTACCTTCCGTCATGAGAAGGTAATTTCTGGTGTTCATGAGCACAGCCCAACTTCTGATCTCACTCCAGCAAAGAAATTATGTCAGCTTTCAGTGTATAAAACTTGAGATGAAGCAAAGCAATACACAACCCTACTGAATAATGGGTATGTCTAGCAACCACCTGAAGTTTCTGCTCCTATGTAGTTACTTAAAACCCAAAAACCTCCACAATTCTTCATTCAGGAGAGGAAGCCAAACAGTGCTGCAAATTGCAAATTATTCCAACACAAAGATGTTTTCTAGGTAATTACTGCTATTTAAATTATTCTGCATATAGAGCATGAGTGGCAGATATTAAAATGAAGAGATGACTTAATAAGTTCTAGTTATCCAGATGTGTCATTGTTGTAATAAGATGAAAAAAAGAAGTGTGGTTATATTTTAGACTTACCAGGTGTACAGTAAATAAAATTAGTTTATTGTATTGCAAAATCCTTGTAAGTAATATTGCCCCTGCTAGAATTAAGACAAATGACACCAATAAAATAAGAAGATTAGGATATATTGGTTTTTAGGTGTTGAATCAAAAGCCTGTGTAACTTGTTGACATGCATATTAAAATCCATGTGAATGAAAAAATCAACTCCCATTAAAACCTAGTGGAGGGTGTCCCTGCCATGGCAGGGGGGCTGGAGCTAGATGATTTTTAAGCTCCCTTCAACCCAAAACCTTCTATGATTCTATGAAAATGAATGACTAAAGAGGAAAAATCACAGTGAAGGAGAATTGGGCATCTTTGAGAGAATGGAGAAAAGAATTCCTGGTACCTGAGTTTCTGTTGAGGCTGCACAGCAAATATTTTTAAAACAGGGATTTCAGCTGCTACTCAGCTACACTATAACTGATCCACTGATAGACCTCAAGCAAAGCAAAGCCCAGGGTGTAATGGCATTTTAAGACTCTCTCTTGCAGCTAGAGCTGAGAATTTATCTTTTTTGATCAGTCATCAAGACAAGAAAAATAGGGGATTGCTCCTGCTCCTCGCAGCTGAGGCTGAACCCAGTTGAGCTGGGTTTATCCCAGTACAATGTGTTTAGATTTGTCTCATTGCAAGGTCAGGTTTTAACAAAGAATGACAACAACAGGCAGGGAAGGGGATTGTGCCTTGCAAAACACGTTCAGCCAGGCAAGCAGAGTCCTGCTGAAATATGAAATGCAGTCTTGGATGTCTGGCCAGGGAAACCCTGAGTGGAGACAATTATTAATGCACCCAGCTCTACAGCATCGTGTCTGCTCCTGCTGTTCCCCACGGCAGAGCAGGCTGAGAAACAGGAATGGGCTCTGACTGAGAAGGTCTTCACAGGCACAACCTCAAAACCTGGAGGGATCAAGAATATTGGAAAAAAAAGAGGGATTGGATCATCCATGTTTGGGTGTTGCAAGCAAACCTGCACTCCTCTTTTGGATGAGATGAAGAAATTGTTCTTTTTAGGCAGCTAAATGTGTTATGCAAGACCTACTGCCAGGGTGTGCATCTGTTTTAGGGATGGTTTGGTAAAGCCAAGGGGATTGGATGAGTGTCTCATTCAACACATGCATGGACATAAAAAGTGAGTTTTCTTCAGCTTTTTCTGTCTGTTTGATGCAATCATGGATGCCAGGGCTAAGAATTCTTAATAGTTTCTTTTGGAAAGCTGGATGCCCTCTTGAGGAGGATTGAATAATCTTCGTATGTATCTTTACCCAGAGGGATTGTGGAGTCCCCATCCATGGAAGTGTCCAAGGCCAGATTGGATGGGTCTTGGAGAAACATGATCTGGGGGAAGGTGTCCCTGCTCCTGGCAGGGGGTTGGAACTGGATGATCTTTAAAGTCTTTTCCAACCCAAATCATTCTGTGTTTCTATACATGAGACAGCAGCATCATTTCCCTTTAATGTGCACTGGTTTAGAACACACACACACACACACACACACACACACACACACACACACACACACACACACACACATATATATGAATGATAATTTCACAAGGATTGTTTTATCTGAGAAAATTGAATTTATAGAATATCAACTATTTTACTCTGGGAAAAAATAATAAATTTTGCCCTACTTTTCTGCAACATTGTATTTGGCTTTTATTCAGGACTTCCAGGACTGCTTGGGTTCCCATCTTTTCCAGTGTTGGCAGATTGGGTTTCAGGCTCCTCAGAGAGCTTCAGACATGCTTGAAAAAGATTTAAAGGGAATACCTTCACAACTCCATCGAAACTGAGTGTGAGAGTTCCCATTCCACAGGAGATTAGAGTTTCATTCTATCCCAGAATAATTATCTCTAAAAAGAAAACAGAGGGGATTTTTCAGTGGAATTCCCAGGGAGTTCCAGTTTTGAGCCAAATCTATAGATAGACTCAGTTTATTCTGTGCTCAGAAATAAACTGTGAATCTTTCTAGCCAGTATGGAGAATCCCTCAAGACTCCGGCTTCATACAGGAGTCCAAAACACACAGAAATAGATGGGCTACTCCTCTCAGTTAAATCCTTGGCAGAAATCCCACCCTTAATTCAACAATACTTGTAGTGAATCCACCCCTTTTTAGATCCCAGCCTTCTCAGGAGGGCAGAGCAGATCTGGCTGACAAAAATGTGTGTGTGAAAACAACTCTCTTCCATTTTCAATGTATTTCTTGGTTTAGCAAAGGGCGTTGCCTCCACACGCAACTCATGCCTTGCCTACAACAAGGATGGCAGTACTGGGATACCCCATTTGGGCAGGGAAGCAGCAGGATTTGAAATGGAGACTACAAGACATGGAGAAGAAAGAAGCCAAGCCGAGCAGAGCCAGCTGCTTCCCAAACTTAGCAAGAAACAGAACAGAAGCATAAAATCATTGAGGCTGAAGAGACCTCTGAGACCATTGAGTCCAGCCATTAACCCAGCACTGCCACGTTCACTGCTAAGCCCTGTCCCCAAGTGCCATATCTCCATGGCTTTTTTAACACTTCCAAGGATGGTGATTCCATCACTGCTGTGGACAACCTGTTCCAAAGCCTGATCACCTCTTTGGTGAAGAAATTTTTCATAATATCCAATCTAAATTTCACCTGGTGGACCTAGAGGTCCTCTCATCCTATCACTTGTTACCTGGGAGAAGAGACTGACCCCCACCTGGCTCCACCCTCACGTCAGGGAGCTGTGGAGAGCAACGACATTGCCCTGAAACCTCCTTTTCTCCAGGCTACACAACACCATCCATTGATTATCGAGTTTTGAAGTTCATTGGTAAAGCTTCAGAGCTCAGGGAGAGCTGGTGGGCACCAAAGTCTGAAGTCCCAGCTGTGCCCATCAGCACTGAAAGTGTGAGTCTTCTTCTCTGTTTTGAAGCCAATAGTTCTAGTCTTCAGCCCAAGCCCAATCAAGACACTGCAGTGAAGACATTGAGAAGTCAAGTTAAAGGAACCATAATTATGTTCTTGTGTTCCTAAACCCTTAAACCCTTACAATTTAAGGCTTTAAGCTGAAGGAAGGTAGAGTTAGATTAGATATTAGGAAGAAATTCTTCACTGTGAGGGTGGTGGGAGAATGGAACAGGTTGTCCAATGACACTGTGGACTCCCAGTCCCTGGAAGCATCCAAGGCCAGGTTGGACGAGAATTGGAGCAACCTGGGAGAGGGGAAGGTGTCCCTGCCCATGGCATGGGCGTTGTAACAAGGTGATGTTGAAGGTCCCTTCCAACCCAAGCCATTCTATGTTCCTGTGATTTTATGAATTAAAAACACCACTAATAAACTCATGAACCCTAACACCTCTTTACAGAGAACTTTCTGGGTTGCTGGAGGTGGCTCTGCCACACAACCAGACTGTGAGGCCAAGCGAATAGAGCATGAGCTCTTTCTGCCTGTATTTGTAGCTGGTGAGGGAAAAGTTCTCCTCTGAAAACGTCCTAGACCAGCACTGTATGTAAGTTTTGGAGCCCATCTCAGGAGAAATAGACCCAAGATGATGTAACGCACCACATTGGTGTGGCTCCATGCTCCTCTTCTCCATGCTGCCTGTGTGTTGTATGAAGGTCTCCTCTGTGTGCAGGCATTTCCTGGGACAGTTCAATTCATAGCATCATAGAATCCATAAATGGTTTGGTTGGAAGGGACCTTAAAGATCATCTCATTCCATCCCCCTGCCATGGGCAGGGACACCTTCCACCAGACCAGTTTGTTCAAAGCCCCATTCAACCTGGCCCTGAACAGTGCCAGGGAGGGGAAGTTCACAACTTCAAATCCCTCTGAGTATCGTGAAGTCCTCAGCACTAAAACCGTCACCCTCAATGCCTTCTGTTGCTCAGCCCTTCTCTGAGGGTTTCCCAGTCCATTTGTTGCCTCCTAGGAAGCTTATTTGTCTCTCTGCCTCAGGCAACAACAATTTCTGCTCTCAGTGAAGCCTCACTCCAGCTCTCAGGCTCCTTCAAAAAGGCGTTGGTATGGGAAAACAGAACAAATCAAGAGGGGCTCAGTTCACCTCCACAAGAACCCCACCTGGCTGCTTCTCCCTGCGCCGTGATCCACATTAAAAAGTCATGGAATCTTAGAATCAAATCATTCTTTATTCCACGCAGGCAGCGGGCCTGAGTCACGCGGACATGCCTGTCACAGGCGGCGGAGCCGGGATGGGATGCAGAGGCACAAACAATCCCTCTGTACTGTATGATAATCAACAAAAATTAGCTGCCTAAGGGAACCAGGAAACTCTGCCATGAATGCAGCAGTTAGAGACTGAGCCTATTTATTTAACAGGTGTCCCCTGAGCTGGGATGCCAGACTCTGTTTGCCAAATTTGCGGAGAGAGGAAGACAGCTTGAATAAATACGGGTAAGAGGAGAACAGTCCTGAAGCCATTTTCTTTGTGGATTGTTGTGTTGTTTCGGGTTTTTTTCCCCAGCAACTTTTTATTGTAAGAAAGTATATCCTAGTTCTTGGCTAGGAGTATTTAGACAGCAGGAGCTGTGCCAAAATCCAGTTTCCCTCCTTGTAGTGGTGCAGAGTCCAGCTCAGCCACAAAGCAAAGTTAGCTCTGCTGGATGGCTTCGTGATTGGTTTGTTTGTTCGGTTTAATTAAAATACAGTATGGGGTACATTTTGGATGAGAACCCGTCCCAGGCTGTCAGGGACCAAGAGCCAACAACAGCTGTGCTGAAATGATCTCTTTCCCCATTCCTGTGCAGTGGAAACACAAGTTTCCATCTCTGGTGCTGCAGCATCGAGAGGCCTTGGATTGTATCCGATGCCACAGCACGAAACATTCCACACAGAGCATCTGGGTGGTCCTTGTTCAATTTTTGGAGTGTTTTCATGATGCCTAAAGAGGCCAACCTAGAAACAGACACTAGACAGGAGTAAGGGAACAAAGGTGGATATTTATTTGAAAGGCCTTCAGAGGCACACCCTGGGCAGGCCAAAGGCTGCACCCAAGATGGACCCCGAGTCACGAGTTCTTCACACTTTTATAGCTTTGGTCCATTTGCATCTCAACCCAATTTCACCAATTAAACTTTAGCTAATGATGGAATTTCCCCTCAGCTTGCCCCCCTTCTCAAGATGGTGGGTTACACATTTTGGGCCTAGGCCGGGCTGGGTGTCCTTGGAGAGCAGCCTGGAGAGGCTTTGTTCTGTCTGTCTCAGCATGAGAGAGCAGCAGCTCCCAGGCTGCAGGACACTGCAGAGTTACACACTGGGAATGCAGAATTTGAAAAATATAAAAGCTAAAACTTGAGGCATCATTCACACAGTCTGGAGGAAAGGGATAGAGAAGGATGCAGAGGAACTGCTGTAAGCATTTGTTCCACCTCTCAAGTGGAGTACAAAGCCAAGCAGCTCATGGACGGATTTTCACAGAAGTCACAGAATCACAGAATGGGTCAGGCTGGAAGGGACAACAGTGGGGTCATCTGGTCCAACCTCTGCTCAAGCAGGGCCCCCCCAGAGCACAGGCACAGGATTGTGTCTCCAGATGGTTCTGGAATATCTCCAGGGAGGGAGACTCCACACCCTCCCTGGTCTCTGTTCAGTGCTTGGTCACTGCACAGGGAAGAAGTTCTTCCTCATGTCCAGGTGGAACTTCCTGGGCATCAGTTCCTGCCCGTTCTGGGCCCCATGGAGCAGAGCCTGGTCCATCCTCTGATGCCTCCCTGTAGATACTTTAGGCATTGACAAGTTCCTCTCTCAGTTGTCTTTTCTCAGGGCTGAACAGGCCCAACTCCCTCAGCCTGTACTCATCAGAGAGATGCTCCAGTCTTTTGGTGATGTTCAGAGCCCAAGGGAATCCCGAACCTCTGGCAGGCCTCCTCAGGGAGCTGCTTTCCCATATGTTTCCTGTTGCCTTTCATTCGTGCCAGAAAGCCAAAGCAAGACAGAAGAATCAGCAGGGACTCAAGGAGAGGGACCTGCAGCAGCCCTGCTCAACAACACAAGCTGAAGGCAGTGAGTAGAGTAAACAATCTGCTCATCTGGCGACAAACTCACCGAGAACATCCCAGACAACCACACCAAAAACTCTGTAAGCAGCAAAGGGAAAAAAAACTTTCTCCAACCAGATGTTTTGCCTGAGAAAGGGAGAATATCCAGACCCTGTAGAAACTTTTATTGACTGCTCCTTACAAGCTGTAGCAAATATTTGCCAGCTGCACTGAGAGATAATCTGATAAATAAACAAGATGACATCCTTTTCACTTAGTTTTTGTGTACAAGGCATTGCCCCAGCAATATCAGCTACAGAAAGCACACAGATCTCCTGGCTGATTCTCCCAGCCATGTCCAAGCCGTTCCTCACTGATTTCAGTCAGGAACAGGGCTGATATTTATATCTTATACAGCCAGGGCAGACATCTGGGAGATGTTCATCCCCATGGTGAGACAGAGATGTGTGGATCCTGCTCATGCCTCCTTCCTCCAGCAGCTGTGAGCTGAACGAGCGCCAGCATGAGCCAAATGCTGCCCCAGGTGTCCCTCGGTGGTGGCATCTGGGGTTTGCAGCAGTGATCAGTGTTTGACAGAGGGCAGCTCATTCCAGCCCTGCACCACAAACATTTGTGCCCCCAGGTCACCCTCGGCAAAGGGAGATTCAAAGGCATTTTCAGTGGTACGAAGTGAGGTGAGGGCAGGTTTTGCCTTCCAGCTTTGATGGGGACACAAGTTTGAAGAACAAGACTGGATTCCCCCTCTGGAGAGTTTGGAAGAGCCTAGTCCTGCTCTACAGTGGCTGAATTCATCCACACATCCATTTGTGCTGCCTCCCACGCTGTGTTGCTCTGAGCAACCTCTGCCACCACCTCTGTGGCAGAACCCTCTCCTCTCTAATCCCCCAAAACAGCTCTTCATGGGTGACCACGAAATCTTTGCCCACCCTGTTCTGGAAAAACAGAAGCCAGGACAGGGAAACTGCACCCTCTCCTCCTGCCAGCTGTGGAGAAAAAAGAAATAAGGATTAAAATATTTGTGTTGCTCCTCCAATTTCTACCCTAAAAACCCAGCAAATCCTGCATTCTTCTTGAACCCTACTGCAGGGAAGAGAAATGACGATGTCTCCGTAGGAACAGAAAGCTAAAATAGTTGTGTTTCATGGACCTTGCTGAAATGACATTGCCAGTCCCAATCCACAACCTAGTAGAGGGCTCTGTAATTAATTCAAGACACCCAAAGTGTTTTCACACAAATTATCAAGCCTACGGGAGAGGTTTGTGACAGCATTATAAATTCATAGGTCTGGGAGAGAACTCAAGAGGTTGCATAGTTTATTTTCCTGTCCCAAAGCAAGACACAGTATTTCTAGGTCACTGTTGATGGATCTTTGTTTAAACTGGTTGTTTTTTTTCAAGGCTTCCCATGATGGAGATGTTGCAGGCAATTAATCTCAGTATTTTGCAGTCCTGACCATTGGTAAATCGCTCCTCATATCACAGAATCACAAAATGATTTAGATTGGAAAAGATCTCTGAGACTGAGTCCAACTTTTGACCCATCCCCACCTTGTCACCCCGCCCAGAGCACTGAGTGCCACGTCCAGGCCTTCCTTGGACACCTCCAGGGATGGGGACTCCAAACCTCTCTGAGCAGCCTCTTCCAATGCTTAAGAACCCTTTCCATGGAGAAATTCCTCCTGATGTCCAAACTGAACGTCCCCTGGCACAACTTGAGGCCATTTCCTCTCATCCTGTCCCTTGTTCCCTGGGAGCAGAGCCTGACCCCCACCTGGCTGCCCCCTCCTGTCAGGGAGTTGTGGAGAGCCAGAAGGGTGCCCCTGAGCCTCCTTTTCTCCAGGCTGAGCCTCCCATCTCCCTCAGCTGCTCAAACAACACCTCTCTTCCCCAAAGCACCTTAAACTTCTCCCACGGATTTCTTCTCCCGTGATAAAACAGCCCTTTACAGATTTGAACAGCACTACCATGTTCTGCTCAGCCCTCTGAAGGAGATAATGATTTTAATATTTCCCCACAGGTAGTTTTTCCCTGTTGGCTACTCTTTTGGTTCCCACTAGGTATTCCTGAAGTAGGACAAATCTTTCTGGAAATGGAGTGCCCCACTTTACATAATCTCCTCTACCTGAGGTGTTCCCAGGGGTGAGCAGAGCATCTCTGGCAGGTTACACAGCCTAGAACAGCGTTCATCTTTTTCATGACAGCACAATGTGTTGATTTGGGGGCAGGCTGTGATTCATTACAGCCTCCAGATGTGGGTTTAGTTCTTTTTTTTTTTTTTCTGAGAGCTGATGTCTGATCAGTTGTTCCCAGCTCCGAAATAAATTAGGAAATTACTGAAGTTAAACTTCCTGGCTAAGGCCATGCTGGAAGGAAACCAGGCTATAGGGCGAGTGTAGGAGCATTTGTTTCCTTGCTATAAATTTGTCATCATGGTCAAGACCTGAATCTTCTTTGCACTTTGGGGGAAAGTAAGAAAGAGGATATAAAGGGAATTTCATNCTTGCCCAGTCACAGACCTACTCACAAAGGCACTTTGGGGTAAAGTAAGGAAGAGGATATAAAGGGAATTTCATCTTTGCTCGGTGGTTTTGCCAGATTATTCTCAATTAGTGACATTGTTTAACCCCAGCCAGCAACTAAACCCCACAGAGCTGCTCATTTACTCCTCTCCAGTGGGAAGGGGGAGAGAACTGGAGAGGCAGAAGTGAGAAAACTTGTGGGTTGGGATAAAGACAGTTTAATAGCTAAAGCAAAAGCCACAGACATGCAAGCAGAGCAAGAGAAGGAATTCATCCCTCACTTCCCATGGGCAGACAGGAGTTCAGCCATCTCCAGGAGAGCAGGGCTCTGCACATAATCCAAACCATAGCCCCACATCAGTTACTATGACGAAAATTAAGTTGACAGCCAAAAGCAGCACCTTTTTCACCCTTTATTCCATAGCATTTACAACAAGCTCAGGTCCAACATTATCCAATACATTGTGTTACCCTCCACGCCCCTTCCCATCATTTCATATAATACATAGATGTCATTCCTCCAATCTATGGATCAGTCCTGTAAAATGTTCATAAAATGCCCATAAAATGTCCACAAATACCCACGAATGTCAGTTGAATTATTTAGTCCGCGACCTTGGGCTCCAGCTGTGATGGTGGTCCCTCAGGAAAGGAAAGGTGGTGTGTGGTGTGGAGTTTTTGGGCACCAAACCCAGTTCAGGTCAGGTCACTGCTGCACTTGCTGCTTATAAAGCTTCTCCTCCACTGATTCAGGTGGTTCCTGCCAGCATAATTCCTAAAAACATGCAGCCCAAACCA
>VWZT01011767.1:324998-339812 GCA_013397055.1 Pachycephala philippinensis
TTTTCAAGTAATGGAAGGGGCTCTAAGGTCTCCCCAGAACCTTCTCTTCTCCAGGCTCAACAATCCCAACTCTTTCAGCCTGTCTCCGGAGCAGAGGTGCTCCATTCCTCGAAATCATCTTAATGACCTCCTCTGGACTGGTCCAAATCTTTCTGTGGTGGTCCCAGAGCTGGACACAGCTTCAGGTGGGGTTTCACCAGGGTAGAGGGGCAGGATCCCCTCCTTTGACCTGCTGGCCACTGTGTTTAAATGCAGCCCAGGACACAGCTGGAGGATGACACCCTCAGATTTGTTGGCAAATTGCCTTTCCCAATTAGCAATTATCCCAAGGTTATTACACACAGAAGTGGAAATCTTTCAGTGGCACAAGACCCAGCAGAACCATCACCAGCATTCTCCACTGGCCAGAGACGATTTGGAATGTTTGAATTCCACTCTCATTCTGGAGATCATCCTGTTGACCCCAGATGAAATCCACCCTGGATGGAATCCTTTCAGTGCTGCTGCCTTATTTTGCATCAGCTCTTGCTGGAATTCCTCCAAGCTGCCTTACCTTTTTAACCAGCCACTCTTTTTTATTGTATTTTTTAAAGTTAAAGCAGAGAGAGACGTTTTCCAGTGGGATTTGCCGTTTCTGACGAGTAGAAATGGACAGCCAGTGGGACCATCTTTAATACCTTTAGTCTGCTCAGCTCTTCTCCCAGAACACACAAATGTCCTGTAGCTATGTGCTAAAGCTGAATGCCTGAGTCTGGCTACCCAAGTTGACTCCCAGCTTCATGAGGGGAAGATCATTTCAAAGCAAAAGACTTGCCTAACATTTCTGTGAACTCCAGAGTTTGAAGCCAGAAAGGAAAGGAAAGGCATTTCCTTGAATTTCAATGGACACACAGCTAAGCTCCAGAGTTTCTCCTGGAGAATTGTCAAGGTTTGCTGTGTCTTTGAGGTGCAGAAGAACGACAGTGCCTCAGCTTTGTCCCCATAATGTAGCTTCCAGTAAAATCAGTTTGAAATTCAGGCGTGCATGGCATGATAAGGTCTATTTCTCAAAGTTTATTTTTCTTTCAGATACATTCCTGGCAAATACAATTAAATAAATCAACTCCTCCTAACAAAGAGAAGTATCATTAATGAAGGCAGCTATAACAACTGTAGAAAAAATGGGATTTCAGAGACTTTTATTTCATTGTTACAAAAACAAACAAACAAACCAGCCTCAGAAAATACTGGCAGAAGCAATGTCTCAGCATTTGGGAAGGTGGGGGAAGGTAGGGAAGGAGGAAGCAGAAGGTGACATTGGCTCCAGAGGACAATAACATGACTTGGAGGAAGAAATGAGGACACCATGATACTGCAGATGGCTTGGAAATTGTAATTTTTATTAAGTTTTCTTAACTTCAGCTCTGCTATCCTGGGCTGCATCCAAAGCAGTGTGGGCAGGAGGTCGAGGGAGAGGATTCTGCCCCTCTGCTCCTCTCTGGTCAGACCCCAGCTGCAGAGCTGCTCCAGCCCCAGGGCCCAGCACAGGAGGGACATGGAGCTGTTGGAACGAGTCCAGGGGAGGCACCAGGATGATCAGAGGGATGGAGCAGCTCTGCTGTGAAGAAAGGCTGAGAGAATTGGGATTGTTCAGCCTGGAGAAGAGAAGGCTTCAAGGTGACCAAGTGGCAGCCTTCCAGTACCTAAAGGGAGCTGACAGGAAAGACGGAGAGGAACTTTTTACAAGCTGGAGTGACAGGACAAGGGGAAATATAGGTTTAGATTGGATATCAGGAAGAAATTCTTCCCTGTGTGGGTGGGGAGGCCCTGGCACGGGTTGCCCAGAGAAGCTGTGGCTGCCCCATCCCTGGAAGTGTCCAAGGCCAGGCTGGACAGGGCTTGGAGCAACTGGGATAGTGGAAGTTGTCCCTGCCCATGGCCGGAGATTGGAACTGGATGATCTTTAAGGTCCCTTTTCCAAGCCATTCTATGATTCTGTATATGAGCACCACATAATTACTCCAGTATTGTCATTGCCAGTCACTGTTGCCTTGCTCGACTGGACTGTTTGACAATGGTCTTTACAATCTGTCCTCCTGCATCCAGATGAGAGATTCCCAACAATCACGACCACTCATCTATTTTCTGAGCATGCCACTGCTTGTTTATGAGATCCCTTACCTACCCAGTTTTCAGAAAAATGTCTGGAAAGCATTAATCAGTATAAAAACCTCAAAAAATGCTCAGGAGCTGTTATTTTCCATGACCTGTTACAGACATCTTTGGATCCAGTAAAATAGTTGATCTTGTATGCTAAATAAAAAGGGATTTATTTGTACCTACTAAGACAAGCCAAGAATGGAAAAAAATGAGCTCTAGAAAATAATTGGAATTATATTGCTAAGTATGTAAATCACTTTCGATTTCCCATGTTCCTAAAACAGCATCATTTAGGATACTTCACATCAGTCACCTAAAAAGTGAGCTGTTCAAAAAAAAAATCAGTGTTTTTTAAATGATTGAAAATCCTTAGGACAACCCAGTATAAGTCAAAGTTAGAGGCTGGGGAGACAGCAGGGAGTTTGTTCAAGACAAGATATGAGATACGGGCAGAAGAAATGGGGAGCATGGTTGCACACTTCAATAATATTTCCTAGGACACAGAAGACACTTAAGAAATTGAGCTATAACAAAAATACTTTATTTTCATGCTTTGGCACCTTGTTTCTTGTCATGAGTCTGTCCTGTCACACAACAACCCCTTCCCATGGGTTTTCCTTCTCCAGAATTTCTGACCAACTCATTCCTACTCCACACTTGTTTGTCCCTTTGTGTTCCCTTGTTTTATTTTTATATTCTGGAGAATCAGGTATTTGGAGAGAGAGCTGAAGTGTCTGAAGTGCTGCATCATCTCATCTCATCTCACCTCCACAAGGCTTTTTTGTCCCAGGAGAATTTTCCCATTAAAAAAACCTGGGTTTTTCTTTCCATCCCGTCCTCACCAGTTTGTGAACCTGATGTGCACAAACTCCAGTGAACAAAGAGCAGCTGCCCAGTTCAGTATCAGAGGCTCGTCCCAGTTAACCCTGGGTAAGGAATGGCCCCAGTGCTCGTGATTCAGCAGCCAGGGTGCTAAAATGGAATCACAGAATCATTTGGATTGGAAAAGTTTTTTACGATCATCAAGTACAACCATTAATCCAGTGATGCCTAAGGAGGCCAACCTAGAAACAGAGACTGGACAGGAGTAAGGGAATAAAGGTGGGTATTTATTTGAAAGGCCTTCAGAGGCACACCCTGGGCAGGCCAAAGGCTGCACCCAAGATGGACCCCGAGTCACGAGTTCTTCACACTTTTATAGCTTTGGTCCATTTGCATCTCAACCCAATTTCACCAATTAAACTTTAGCTAATGATGGAATTTCCCCTCAGCTTGCCCCCCTTCTCAAGATGCTGGGTTACACATTTTGGGCCTAGGCCGGGCTGGGTGTCCTTGGAGAGCAGCCTGGAGAGGCTTTGTTCTGTCTGTCTCAGCATGAGAGAGCAGCAGCTCACAGGCTGCAGGACACTGCAGAGTTACACACTGGGAATAGAGAATTTGAAAAATATAAAAGCTAAAACTTAAGGCATCACCAGCACTGCCAAGTCCACCACTAACCCTTGTTCCCTAGTTCCACATCCAAAAGTATTTTAAATCCCTCTAGGAATGGTGACACCACCACTGGCTTGGGCAGCCTGTTCCAACACATGATAACCCTTTTAGGGAAGAAAGGTTTCCTAATATCCAATGTAACCCTCCTCTGGAGCAATCTGAGGCCATTTCCTCTTGTCCTATCTCCTGTTAATTGTGCATGGCAAGACACAGACCCAACAGAACCCACCCGGATGATTTTAGAGAGCTGCTCCTCAGGTACCACCCTCCCTTCCCCATTTGTATATTTGTATGTGAACTATTGGTCCCAACCTCTGTGGGCCTGTTTTGAGTGATGATTTCAGCAAAGCTTGTCTGTAATTACATGTTCTAATCAATGCTCCAGGCAAAGCACACAGAGTAAAGGACAACGCTTTGTTACAAGAGGTATTTTAGGGGAAAACTGCTTCTTTAAAAGTATCAGACATTTTCCTCTAAAGTGAACCTTACATTGCCCTCAAATAGACCACTGAATTATGACAAGCTTTGCTTTTCTAAATGACAAAAAGTCTCAAAGATATTTCATAAAACATTAATTTCAGAATCTATTACAGTTTTTTTTTTACGGAGATGATGGATTTAACTTTAATAGAATAAGTATTTATCAGCTTCAGGAACTTGTTTGCTTGCACAAAGAAAGGATGCTTTTCGTAGCTGCTGTGAATAAATCAAATTCCACAATATTTAAAAGAATGGGTAAAAAAGGTTCTTTGAAGAAAAAACATGTGATGGTTTCTGAGCAGATGTTTCTTGAGGCATGTAAACACACTCCACTTGATCTTTCACTTCGTTCTATCCTTTTGCTGATCCCGCTTATTTCATAGTGTTTATGACATCCTGAAACAGCAAACTTTATTTTTTTTATAAAGAACATCGATAAATTAGATTAAGAACACAGCATTCCATGAAAAACAAACGTTGTGTATTTCAGAAGTAGTTTATGTTGCTGAATAGATTTTATTTATTTATTTATTTATTTCCTGTTTTGCTGTCACAGTCATTGTAGATAAAGTGCAAATATATGACCAATTTTTCACAATAATTTATATGTTTTCTTTTAGTTCCTATGTTCTGTCTAAACTTCAGTACAATTCTAAACTTTAATGTTGAACCACAAAAATCAGACATGCTTTTAACACATTTCAAAAGACACATTAAGAGTGACTGTGAGAAAGTCCGTCCTCACTTTTGTCTTCTTTAAAGAACTTAGAAAATTAAATCAAGCAACTTTCCCCTAACATGCAAAACAAGGGCTTTATGGCAGGCAAACACCTTGAAATGTATCATAAATGGTGAAAAAAACACACTTTGTGGATGCGTGTAAACGTTTTCCTGGTTTCAAGAATCATGTGATGAAATATGTCCTGTAAATTTTAAACTCCTTTTGAAGGATGAAGAAAGGTCATTAAGAAATCCTGTTCAGCACTCAAGGCCTGGTCAATGTGACTGAAAAATAAGTGATATGGGAAGATCCCCGATAACTGAAAAAAGCTGATCTTAAAAGAAATCACAAAAAGTAAGTAAAACACAGAAACAACAACAATAAATATTGTAATGAGGAAAATATTAGAAATTATAAGTCACTCCAAGTCATTCCTCTCTCTGGACAAATCATGGAGTTCAACAGGAAGGGCAGAGTGTGATTGAGGGCCTTAATTGCCTTCCATGACAGAATTGGACAACTGGTGGGTGAAAGAAGATTGGTAAATGTCATGTCTTGTGCTTAATATGACTTCAGATATCACCTCCCACTGCCTTCTCATTTGGAGGGAGCTGTGGAAGAACAGGCTGTCAAGTAGGTTGAAAATTGGCTGGATCACCTTGTTCAAAGGACAGGGATCAAGGGCTGAGTGTCTGTCAGGCAGCTCATGACAAGAATAGCCAAGGCTGATATCATCCTTCCCTTTCCTCAGTGTCCCACTGCACCCTCAGCAAATTTAAGGATGGCACTTAACTAAGAAACTCATCAAAGGCTTTGGGTTTGAAGGGACCTTAAAGATCCTCCACTTCCAACCCCTGGCCGTGGGCAGGGACACCTTCCACTATCCCAGGTTGCTCCAAGCCCCATCCAACCTGGCCTTGGACACTTCCAGGGATGGGGCAGCCACAGCTTCTCTGGGCAACCTGTGCCAGGGCCTCACCACCCTCACAGGGAAGAATTTCATCCTAATATCCAATCTAAACCTACTCTGCTGCAAAAAGTTATTTCCCACTGTCCTATCATTGGCTGGCCCCTCAATAAACCCCAAAACAACCCCTGCACTAAAAAAGCACTGAACCTGTTCACTAGCGAGGTCATGGAAGTGTCAAGACTTGACTGGGGGAAGTCATTGGCGACTTGATGTAATGTTGGCAACAGTCTTGTTTCAGACAGGAGGCTGCACTAAATGCCTTCCGTGAGTGTCCTCCAAGCAACATTTCTGTGAAATTCTCTGGCAATCCAAGACTAAAATAAAGGCAAGAGCCTTGAAAACCAAAATTTTCTCAAAAAGATTAACCTAGGGACAAATTTCACAAGTGTGGTTGGTAATGCTGTTGAACATTCATACTATTTGCTGTCTCTATCTTTAAAAGTTTCACTGTTTAGGAATTTTCTAGAACTCAACCTTCAGCATTTTCCGTGAATTATGAACACCCTCTCCCTATGTCCAGTAGATGCCAACCACTTTATGATCTGTCCTACTTCTTACATCTTCTTGGCTCCAATGACATTTCCACGCTTTTCATCCAAAAATTGGTTAAAAATAAATGAATTTAACTTTGAATAATGATTCCCCCCTTCTACTGAGCTTGGCAGGCTGCTGATTCTACTCTGTATTTGAAGAGGACTTTGTGCACTAAAAGCTCATGGGGTTTTTTGTTTCTTTATTTTTCTTTTTCCTCAGTTATGTCGCAGAATCACAGAATTGCTGAGGTTGGAAAAGAGCTTTAAGATCACCAGGTCCAACCATCAACCCAGCAGCACCACGTTCAGCACTGAACCATGGCCTCAAGTGCATGTTTTTGAACCCTTCCAGGGATGGTGACTCCACCTCTTCCCTGGTCAGCCTGTTCCAATCTTTTTACAACCCTTCCAATGAAACATTCTTCCTAATATCCAATCTAAACCTCCCCTGGAGTAACTTGAGGCTGTTTCCTCTCATCCTGTCACTTGTTTCCTGCAAGCAGAGCCTGACCCCCACCTGGCTCCATCTTCCCATCAGGTAGTTGTGGAGAGAGAGAGAAGGTCTCCTCTGAGCCTCTTTTCTCCAGGCTGAGCCCCCCCAGCTCCCTCAGCTGCTCGTGGTGCTCCAGACCCTTCCCCAGCTCCGTTCCCTCCTCTGGACACACTCCAGCCCCTCAGTGTCTTTCTTGCAGTGAGGGGCACAAAAATATCAGCTTGTCTAGGACGAGATTTTATCTCTGACTAAGAACTTTGTTTGCTTCTTATTTCCCTATGACCAAGGACCAACAGCAGCACTCATCCCGTGGAAGTCAGTGTGAGTTTTGTCATCTGCAAACGACAACACGTTGTGAAGACAATTGACTTTAATACATTTCCTGCAATTTCAAGCATTTCTAATGAATTTTTACTCTGCTATTAAAAATAATTAAGCCGACAATAGATCACTTCTCTTTCTACTGTACAGGAATGAGCATCTGCCAGGAGTGTTCTAACATTTCCATGGTTTAAAGCACCAGTGGCCACAGAGGAAAATACACCCTTTTCAACCAAGCCTTTAAAGATTCTTTTGATTGCAAATGGAGCTAGCATATCACCCAAAACATGTAATGCTTTTATTCTGCCAAGATATATTATTTAACAATGGGTGAATTTTTCAGAAGAACTCATTTTAATTTGTTCTTTCAATCTAATGACCCATAGGAATGACTGTAGATACAATTGTGGCACACGAGTTGCTCCAATCAAAGCGAGAATGTGTAATTTTCTTCACATCTTCATTAGGGAAAACATTTCAAGTGTTTAAGCCCTGTATAAAATTTGTTTCTAAGTTGCTTTGTTTTCATGTTGCCTTATTTGTGATGGTCAAGTAAGGAGAATTTTCTCAGTCATAGAAATATGGAACCATTAAGATTGGAGAAGACTTTTAAGATCATCAGGTACAGACATCAACCCAGCCCCATCACTACGTCCACCACTGAATTGTGCCCTCAAGGCCCACATCCACACATTTTTTTAACACGTCCAGGGATGGTGACTCCACCACTTCCCTGGACAGCTTGTTCCAATACTTTACAACCCTTTCCATGAGAAAACAACAAAAAAAAAAATCATAATATTTTATCTAAAGCTTTCCTGGAGCAACTTGAGGCCATTTCTTCTCATTCTGTCACTTGTCCCCTGGGAGTTGAGAGCAGCCTGGCTACACCCTCCTCTCAGGGAGTTGTAGAGAGCAATAAGGTCCCCCTGAGCATCTTTTTCTCCAGGCTGAGCCCCATCCCCAACTTCTTCAGCTGCTCCTCACCAGACTTGTGCTCCAGACCCTTCCCCAGCTTTGCTGCCCTTCTCAAATTGTTCATCCCAGAGCTTCTATCCAGACCTTCTGTGATATTTGAACCAAGATCACTGCTTGCTGTAGTTCAGAGATGTTCCTGCTGATCCAGGCTGGAATCAGACACATTTTATGTTGCATTCACACTGGAGTGAAGACCCAGCAGCTTCTGGGCTGGGGAAGGATGTTCCCAGGGACAGGACCCATTGGAAATGTCTCGCTTGCCATCACCTCTGGAGGCTTTAACCCACAGATAACCTCACTGCATCTTTGCAAAGACTGATCTGCACCTCTGGTGAGCATCTGCTGCCTGCCGAGCTGCTAATGGGCCTTTCACTACTGCATGCCATTTCTCTACTTGAGTAAAAAGTGAAAAGGCAGAGTTTTATGGGGTAATAGCACATTTTGACAGGCAAAGTCCATTATTTTTATTTCAAGTGTGTAATTTGGTACTGCTGAGGGTAACATGAATGGGCTTTTCTTAAAACCAATTTGTCCAGGCTTGGGCTCACTTTTGTTAAAAGGTTTCTCAAGGCAGGTTTTGCACCGAAAAGTGCCATAAACAGCCACTCTGCCTCAGTTCTGTCCTGCAAAAATGTGGTTAATGATTAAGCTGATCTTTTACTTACCTGGAAGAAAGGAATGAAATAGAAGGTGTCCCTGCCCATGGCAGGGGAGTTGGAACTAGATGATCTTTAGGTTTTCTTCCAACCCAAACCATTTTGTGATTCTATGATTATTTCAACAAAGGGAGAGCTTGCCACCTTTAGATCTTTCAGAAATGAGGGATAACCCCTTAAAAACACGATGGTTAGCCAAGTTCATGTCTTTTCCCTAACTAAGGTCTCCCTAAACCTATAACAATGTCTTTTATTCTCAAACATCATCTGTCTTGGAGGACTGGCAGAAGGCTTACATTCTGTGTGATGTTTTCTACCCACAGGTTTCTCACCAGTGCCCCACCTCAGCAGGCATTCCATAGTTGGAAATACAGAATCACAGAATCATGGAATGGTTTGAAGGTTGGAAGGGAGCTTGAAGACCATCTCATTCCAACCCCCTGCCATGGGCAGGGACACCTTCCACTGTCCCAGGTTGCTCCAAGCCCCATCCAGCCTGGCCTTGAACACTTCCAGGGATGGGGCAGCCACAGCTTCTCTGGGCACCCTGTGCCAGGGCCTCACCACCCTCACAGGGAAGAATTTCTTCCTAATATCTGATCTAAACCTACATTTCCCCTTTCAGCTTAAAGGCTCTTTGTCCTATGATGCCCTTCTTAGAAGTCCCTTTCCAGCCTTCCTGGAGCCCCTTTAGGTACTGAAAGGCTGCAGTGAGGTCTCTCTGGAGCCTTCTCACCTCCAGTTCAAACAATCCCAGTCCCCTCAGCTTTTCCTCATAGGAGAGGTGTTCCCTCCAATCATCTCTGTGGCCCTGACCACCACAGTTCCCTGCTCCTTTGGGAGAGCTCTGAGGATGAAGAACTTCCTTAAGCACTCCTCTTTAGCAGCAGCTTCCCGCAGATCCCTTGAAGCACCAGGAAAGCCAAGGAGCATCAGGAAAGCCAAGGAGCCTCTCAGCAAGGCACCAATTCCCAGCTGCAGCCCTGGCTGTGTCTGTCTCGGCATTCCTGCTCTGGTTGGGAGTCCCTGGCTCCAGTGGCAGTGGGATGAGCTCATCTCTGAGTCCTTTGCCATATTCCAGAGTGCCTCACAGACCACCTACAGCCACTGCCAAGTTCCTCCAGCGACTGATCTGTAGCGGAAGGCACCGAGGAACCCTGGAATGGCCGGAAACATTTGTGATTTTCATCCAACAGGACTAAAACCCTCTGATAAAAGAATCAACAAAGATAAATATTCTTCTTCAATTTCTGTTTTTCAGCATTTAGATCAATTCAGGTCCCACCTTCCAGCCTCTTTTCCCCAAAATTAAAATTACTGGTTTTGTTTTTATTTTATTCAATAAAAGCTGAGGCTTGTATATAATAATTTGTTTTTGAATCTCTCAAGAGGCAGGATTTTATCTCAACACTTGGCAATGTTTTGATAATAAAAGCTCCTGTACTCAATGGGGTTTGGATCTGATTCACAAATAGGACAGAGAATGTGAACACTTAAATTACAGGACATCTAAACTTTTATTATATTAATAATGTAACTGGCTCAAATAAGCTGATAAACAGTAGTTTGGTCCTTGTTTTTCTAATCATTATATAAATATATTTTTGAAAAAAGTGATAAAATCTGAATGACTTCTTCATACTGGAGCTAATTAATATTGTAGGTGGAATGGTTTGGCTTGGCTTCATGTTTTTTTCCTCCCTCTGTCAACAAACCAGCTCATATGCCAACTATGATTCCCTTTAACAAACTAAAATAGAAGCAAATACACTGGTATCATAAACTATTCTGTTCTGAACATGTATCATATAGCCTTTAATCTGGGGGGTTTTAATACCTCTCATGTACAAAAGATCATTCAAATAACCTAAACATTTTCAATTGAATGCCTCTTATAGCTGGGGACTGAGTGTGGCATTCTGAACCCTCCTGGACCTTGAATTTGGATGGAAATTCCTGGCTTTGAATAAAATAGATCCAACAGGTGGGTGCTGTGGTGGTAGCACCTGGATTTGGACAGATCTTTCCTGGGTCAAGATTTCCACAGCCAAGTGAAGTGGCCGTGAGTGAATCCAAGCAGGGCAAGGGAAGGTTTCATGTATAAGGCATAGAGCCTGGCAGAAATGTGCAATCACACCCCAGATAAAGCTGATATCCATGTGGGAAATAATCATGATGAGAAATGAAAATATTGCCAGGTGCTAAAAAAAGCCATGTTTTTGCAGGAGGGAATCGATCTGATGATAACATTTAAGATCAGCAAATACTGCACGAGCAGAGAGACAACGTGAGTTACGAAGATGAAACTAAGCGTTTCACAAGTTTTTTTTTCCTAACTGATATCATCTTACCACTGAATAAGTCATTCTGATATACATCAATGCCTATCTGTGCTCTCTAAAATGAAAATTTTCTAGAAACTCCTAAGAGATTAACATCTTGTAAAAAAAAAAAAAATAATTGGGAAAAAGGAATTTCAAGCATAAGTTCAGTTTCCTTTGGATTTCCAGGTAACTAATTAACTCACATGGAAAATGGGAACCTGGACTGGAGAGTCAAAAGTGACTGAATAGTGTGGTAACACTTATTAATATGAGCCAAGGCCAGTGGCACAATGGGATAACCTTAAACTAAAGAGACCTTTGTTTTTTATTGCATTTGACCACTGCAGCTTCAAAATTCTTTTTTTTTTTTTCCTTGATTTGAGTTTTCCTGAACAGTTTCAATATGAAATTGCTACGGCAGGGGAAGTGGAAATAGAGGATCTTTAAAGCCTCTTCCAACCCAAACCATTCTAGGATTTTGTTATTCTGTAAAACAAGTGACTGGCCTTTTATTTGGTGACCTCAGATGACAGAGGGGGTGTTAAAAGAAAAAAAAAAAATCAGGATGACAGTGATTGAACTGTCAGGAAGTGACACGTGCTAGTACAAAATTCTCTTTGCTGGAGTTGTAAAGATGAAGATGAGTTTGGGACAGCATTTTTGGATGGCTGTGTAGCACTACATTGAACTGCCTGGGAACATCCTCAGACAGCAGAACATGATCCATCTATCTCAGCAAAAGGTTGGAGAGGCTCTTGACGTGCCTTTGGGGCTCTCCAAACCACTCCCAGGCCCCACTCCAACACCAGCGTGTTCCAAGGTTCAGGCCCACTTGGCATTTTGCATCTAAACAAGATCCTAGCACACAGGCAGCTCGGGAGGTGCCAGTTGCCCTCATTGCACAGGAAATCTTCCAAGTATATTTGATTTTCAAGCACAGACAGAGTCTCCCAGAAAAAAGAGCACATTGCATCTGCAGCTTCTGCCTCTGCAAGCCAATGGGAAATTCTGCTCTCGCTTTTCTGGTTGCAAACATCTGCAAGGGGCCCTAATTCAGGAAAGCCTCTGTTTATGTGCCGTGTTAAACCACAGCCCACAGCTCGAACAGGTTAAAGCCCTCAGGCAGTATCTAAATTTTTTTGACATATTATTGGCAATTTGAATTATATTTCCCCCGACAGTAAAACTAGAGGTGTGAGAATCATGGAATGGTTTGGGTTGGAAGGGAGTTTGAAACTCATCTCTTTCCAATCCCCCAGCCATGGGCACGGACAACTTACACTATCCCAGGTTGTTCCAAGCCCTGTCCATTCTGGGCTTAAACACTTCCAGGGATGAGGCATCCACAACTTCTCTGGGCAACCTGTGCCAGGGCCTCATCACTGACAGAGGGACGAATTTCTTCCTAATATCCCATCTAAACCTACTTTCTTTCAGTTAAAAGCCATTCTCCCTTGTCCTGTGACTCCAGGCTCTTGTAAATAGCCCTCCTCCACCTTTCTTGCAGGCTCCCTTGAGGTACTGGAAGGACCCAATTAGGTACTCCAAAGCCTTCTCTTTCCCAGGTTGAAAAAACCCAATTCTCTCAGTCTTTCCTCGTAGGAGAGCTTCTCCATCCCTTTAATATTCTTGGGCCTCCTCTGGAGTTGCTCCAACAGCTCCATGTCCTTCAGCAGGCTGCGGATGGTGGGTACAAGGGGCACTTGCAGCCATACCTCTTATTTTACATATATTACTTACTTATGTATTTTACTTGCTTTACCTAATTTACTAATTTTACTTATTTGATTTCCTTTGTGTACCACAATTACAAAGGGTCAAATCCCAACACTACACTGAGGTTGAGCAGGACTTTAATTATTTCCACCAGACTTCTAGGAATAAAAAGCACCATTCAACGGATTGCTGCACGCAGCTAAAATGCAGCACAGCTATGTCTGACCCAGGGCAGTGACAGTGAGGACATCTCCAGAAGCAGACAATCAGCTTTATGGGAGTCCAAGGCTGCAGTTTCCATCCTGGCAGAGCCCTGGACACGGCAGCAATGACTCACACACACAATGGGTTACGGGGCCTCCTCTGAAAATAGAAGCTGAGCTCTCCCAGGCTGCAGTGGTAACCCACCCAGGCTAATGGGGGAGATTTGCTCGGCGTGTGTAACATTCCTTGTTCTGTGATTAAAGGAATGATTTGGCAGTAAATGTGCTGTGAATGAGCTGACAAGACTCTGAACCAACCAGCAAATGACTGCAATATGCCGTTTTTATTAGAGCATGCGTCAGCCAGCAATATTTATTCAGAAGTGGATTTCCAAGGGATGCGATGGACCTAAAGGTCGTCGACTCCCGAAGCTTTTGGACTTCTTAATATTGAGCTATCCTTCTTTTCTAGAGTAGATGAGTAACCTCTCTGCTTCACTCTTCTTCCCAAATTCCCTTGGAAATTATTTTGTTCTCGTCTGGCTGTTTGCATTGGTTAAAAGAAAGGAGGCTGGAGGTGGTGTGTGTTTGTTTTTCTTCCTACAGCTTCAAAAATAGAGACTTTGGGCACAGAAGCAGCAAAGAACAAGGCTGAAAGCAATTTTCTGGGGCTTCTCACCTTCTCAGGTACATTCTTTGTCCCCAAATCGTGAACCTTTGTCCTAACCCCCTCCTCTGCACCCAGGCAGAATCAAGGACACCTACACCACTCCACAGCTTGTTTGCCTCGGGTCTCCTGGTAAACATCCAAGGAGTTTTCACAGCCTCTCCAGACAACACTCACTCTTCGTTTTCTTTTATGGCATTTAATTTCTTTTCTTTGCTGGAAGTGGAACATATTTTGTGTTGTTTTAGTCACCAAGGGCACAGAACTATTGATCTCCATAGCCTCCCTCTCCTTTGTTGGAAGAACACACACCTGGCTTCCTTTAGGTTTCTCTTTTCTAGGCTAAACAAACCCAACTGTTTCACTTTCTCTTCACATGTTGTTTTCACATCCTCTTCTCATTTTCGCTGTTATTCTCCAGAGGTTTTTCAGTACCTGTGGACTCTGTATTTGTGCTGTGCCTTTTCAGCCACTGCTGAAATTCATCAGCTTACTGAAGTCTGTGACTTTTCTATTATCCAGTGAAAGGAGCAAAAAAAGGCACACTGACCTCCAGGGAATTCTGAAGCTTAACTCCTAGAAATCACCTCTAAGGAAAGAGAAGATAATTCCATCTCATTGGCTTAACTGAGCTGGAAGGGATATGCAAGGGTCAACAAGTCCAGCTCCTGGCCCTGCACAGGACAGCCCCAAGAACCCCATCACGGGTCTGAGACTGTTCTCCAAACACTTCTGGAACTCTGGCAGACTTGAAGCCATGCCCACTTCCCTGGGGAGCAGGGACATCTCAGGGACTGGGACTGTGGAGAAAAGAACCCCCAAACTCCCTAGAAATCAAGTTTTCCCATCTGCTTGTCTCAAGAGTCTTGGGGAAGTTCTTTGCCCCTCTCCAATGAGGAAGCAAAGCAGAGCTGGGATGTGGGCAGACTTCTCCAGCCCAGGGACGGACACTGCCCAGTGTCCATGGTGATGGTCTTGCTCTTCCAGTGCCCTCTGTGCTCAGTAGGTGGAATGGAAATTCTGACCCTCCTCCTGCATCTGCCCTTCAAGGTCTCTGTGTAGAGACTTTTTTTGACTTGAGAAAGGTCTTCTTCGCTGAGGGGCTCACAGGATTTATGTTGC
>VWZT01011767.1:339856-362369 GCA_013397055.1 Pachycephala philippinensis
CCCATAAAGCAGTCCAATCCCAGACTTGCTTGGGCAAGAGCTACAGCGTCTCACCGTCCTTCCCAGAGGCACGGTCGCCCAAGGCAGTCCAATCCTGGACTTACATGCGTAGGCTACTCACGGCTCTCCTGGGCACACCCAGCCCAGGGATTACGCGCCGGCCGGCTTTTCCACTTCCCCCAAGTGGATTGCAGTCCGTGAGGCTCATACTGCCAGAGGCTTCCAGAGCTTCTAAGGCTCAGCCAGTTATCGCCACGATGCACACAAACACAGGCACCAGATGTCAGAGTCCAAAAAGGTCCAGCACAGAGCAGGGTGGCAGGCGGTGGCAGGCAACCACAGGCATCAGCAAGCAGTGGCAGACATCCACAGGCACCAGCTCAGCAGCCACCCGGTCAGCTCCAGCTCAGCTCGGTATCTGCTGCTCTGTGATCCTACAGCACAGCCCTTTATATCCCTTGGGCTACTCACGTGCTTCTTGTTGTAGGAATCACCACACCTGCATTCAATGCTTGGCCTTCCCTCTTCCCAGGGACTCAGCCTCAAGCCATGAGGCCAAGGCTGCCTGCAGCCCACTCTTGTAACCCCACAGATTTACTAAGCCAATGACCTGTGGTCTTTGGTGGGTCTCACGTGAAATGGAACAGCCATCTGGGCCACCAGGTCAGCTAATGCAAGGAATTATTCTGCATTTTGATGATCAGGTCCACAGCTGCACTGAGGAGGGGATATCGATCTCCATGGCACCTGTCTGAATTTTAAGGGTCTCTGCTTGGCAGCAGCAAAATTTGGGTAGAAAGAAGAGTTACTTGGCACTCTATCCCAAATCCACTTCTGCTTCTGGACCGAGGAGGCAGCCTACAATCCATGGGAGAAAAAGTTGTTGCTTTGCCCGTTTGAAGGACTTTAATGGGGAAAAGCCAACTACAACCTGATGTAGGTGTGACCTCATCCTGCCACTGCCAAATGCAGCCATGCCTCTGTTCATTGCCCCTGTGCTAACAGAAGCCTTGGCTCACAGTGGGTTCAGGCAAGCTGGAATGGAAGGAAATGAGGATTTTTTCCTTAGCAATCCAGGTTTAGAAGAAATCCTTACGGGTATAAAATAAAATATTGAGGACAAAAATAGAAGATTTTTTCTTTTTCCAAGACAGGCATCTTTTCTAGAACATCCTGTTTGGTACTGCCTTTGAGATGTAATGGAGGAGGATACAACCCTCCAGTTAGAGCCTTGAACACCTTTTGCTGGTTGCTGGCTCAAGTCCCCCCCCTTATATTCAGTGTCTTCTTTTGAGTTCCAACAATTCATGTAAGAGGAGGTCAGTTTAAGAAGGGAGATTTTCAAATCCCATCCCTGCCTTGAGGGAAAAAAAAAATAAACAAGAAAAAATAAACAATGAAAAACAACTTGACAGCAAAACCATGAGTGGCATGAAGATTTTCTTTAGCCATCTGGAAAAAACAAAAAAAAAAATCAGGTGTGCCAGGTGTTCTAAGGTATCAATCTAGCATGATGCTATTTACAGCACTGAAGACAGTCTTCCTAAAACTTCTCTCAGACACTGACACTGAGCAACATTAAGAAAATTCCTTCCCCAGATAATTTTTCTTTGATTTCCTCCAACCTGACACAATATTTCTTCTTATTAAGTGCCTCAGAAGTGAGTGCTATTATCCAGGTGAAGTCAGCCTAGAGGTATGGAGGGGAGGAATAGCTGTTCATGGAGCTGTTTGTAGGGGCAGTGAACCACGATGGAGATGCAGAGTGACAAAGTCTGAGATATTTATTATTCTTCTAATTAAATCCAGCTATGCTCTGCAGATCCCATTTGCTTCCTCTGATTACTGGACACAGATTTGTATCACAGGCATCAGGCAGCACTAAGTGGGGATGGTTTCCAGCTCAGCCACCTAAGCCAGCAGGGAACATCTGGATCATGAAAGTTTTAGGGAGATAAAGATCATGAAAAGTGACAGAGTTGGAAAATAAGTGTACATCCCAAATTCAGAGATGACAAGCCCTAGTTCACTGCAGAGGACAGCAAGGCTGTGATTCACAGAGATGTAGGGATTTAACCCCCTTCTCTTCACATAGCACACAACAGTGGGGCTACTCAGGTCCAGAGGTTATGGAGGTACTACAAGTGAGGGGCAAAAAAAAGAAAAAAAAAAAAGAAAAAGAGAAAAAAAAGAGAAAAACCACCACATTTTTAGGAGTTATCCATAAAATGTCTTTTTAATATATTGGGTTATACCTGCATCTGGTATAAAATTCCTGTTGATTCATTAATGGCTTCACTAATGTCTTTAAAGTGAAAGAGGGTAAGTGTAGATCAGATATTAGGAAGAAATTCTTCCCTGTGAGGGTGGTGAGGCCCTGGCACAGGTTGCCCAGAGAAGCTGTGGCTGCCCCATCCCTGGAAGTGTCCAAGGCCAGGTTGGATGGGGCTTGGAGCAACCTGGGATAGTGGGAGGTGTCCCTGCCCATGGCAGGGGCTTGGAATGAGATGATCTTGAAGATCTCTTCCAACCCCAAACATTCTATGATTCTATGATTAACTCTCAATAAGAAGCAACACTTATGTGATGTCCAGCAGTCACAACCTGACCACCGAGCTCTCAGATGCTTCTCCTGATTTTTATGGCAATTCCCACAAAATCCTTTCCTTGAAACAAGAGCCATATTGCAGGTTCAAGAGGTCGGTTTCTTTTTGGGAAACTTGGACTGAGCTGTGAACTTTTAATGGGAATCTAGAAACAACCTAAAAGTGGAGCTGATAAGATTGTTGTTCTGGGAAAACTTCCTACTCACCTTATAATTACAAAAAAACCCAAGGAAAGCACAATTGAAGTCAAGCACTCCTGCCCCCTTACGGAGCACGGAGGACACTGTTATTATAATGAAAGATGAAGTCTTAAGCTTTCCAGCAAACATATAATAAATCAATGTCCTTTCCCTAGTTTTAATTTCTCACACAAGATTTATGAACCTGTATATTTAGACTGTTTATTTAGAGCTCTGGCATGCAGGCGACTCTTGGCACAATGAGAGAGCTTTCTCTGAATGGATTCTCAGAAGCTGCTTTGATTTGGCTTTATTTTAATGATTTAAATTTAAGAATCCATCACTGCCTTCCAATGATCAGCTCAAAGTTACCAAGGCCACAGGCATGTTTTGTGTTAGTCTCAATTCTGCTGCAGCATCAAGTCTGAACTATGCCTGATTCCAGAAATGGAAAAATCTCTCCTTTCTTCACCACATCCCTCTGTTCCTTCATTAAATCCCAGTCCTCTGTTGGTCTTGATCTCCTCCCTACCCTCTGCCCTTATTTCTCCTCTTCTGCTGGGAATTATTGGCTTGCAACCAGATTCCACCTTGGAGATGAACCAGGGTAAAACAGAGTTGAGCTCTTCAAGTCCTCCCACCAAAGAGCATCCCTCTGCTTGACTCACCAAAATGAGAATAAATATGGATGTGTGGACAGTTGTTGAATCATTTCTGAATTTCTATCATTCCCTTTCAATTACTAAAACTCTGTGATAGCAGCTCTCAGCCTTTTCTGTATCACGAATATTCCTTGCTTACACACACCATGGATACCAGCAAGGGCTGTCCTCTCCCGTCACTATGGGAATACAAGGGAGTTATGACGGTTTTTTCTCCTCCACAAACCTTTTTCTCCAAACAAGGGCTGATATTCCTCATTGTTTCCAGCCCGACTGTTCAGAGGATCACTTCTTTTCATACGACATGTCCCAAATACAGGCAGACTTCAATATCACCAACTGTCATTCGAGTGTGGGCTTCTGAAAAAAAAGAAAAAAAAATTGATCATATCTAAATAAGAAGTCACATTTATTATTTCTCGTTTTAGCATTTTCCTTTTTCGCAGCCCATGTTAAAAATACATCTGACTGCTCCATAAACTCTTCTCAGATCTTCCCAGGATAACTGTGCTGTCACTCCCCCACTTCACTCCCCCATGGCTGTGTCTGTCAGGTCACTGTGACCTGGCAGCACCCAGCTTGCAGCAGCTACAAGAGAGATAATTTCCCTCAAGACGCCCCTGGTAACAGGGCAGAGTATTTGTTAAAATGATTCAAAAAGTGACACTTTGATCTCTGTAACGGGGGAAAGCCTCTCTTGCTCTCTCACAGCTGATCCTACATAAGGAGGACTCCTTGACTGGGATGAACTGTCAAGAGCAAGGAACAGCACACTGCTCTTTAACTAACCTGTGGAATACATCTTTGATGTGGATAAGACACTGCAGTATAAGGAGATGTACATTTAAATTATCTAAAAGAGAAAAAAGTGTCTTTCATAAAATTCTCTGTCATTGTTCATTATTTTATGGTTGAGCAAACTCAGGGCTTTAAAGAAATGTATTTTCCCTTTATCATTGCAGGGATGGCTGTAATTTCAGGAGGGCAATGCGGAGGGTGTATTTGGTTCTAGGTGAGACATTTAACCTTCTATTGTATTTCACTCACTCAGTAAACTGTGTAAATTATCCTTTACAAGAACGAGAGTGCAATGTCACTGCTGAGTAAGGTGTCCTGCCTGGTTCTGAACGTTTCCTCTGGATACATGGTGTGAGTGAGCATGTAAATGGTTTTGTGCAAGTACAGCAGGTTGGCCTTGTACCGAGAAACTTTGTGTTCTGCTGAAACATTTACTCAGAGGAGCTGTGAAAGGACAGCTCGATAAGGACATGTCCTTCCCTCTTGTTGCAGAAATGTCCTCCAGTCGCAACTGCAGTCCTGTAATGCTTAGGCTCAATCCAGCAGGTAGAAATACAAAGTACAAATGAGAGATTTTTTTCCTTCCTTACATAGGCCTAGTCTGGTCATTAATGATAAAATCATGGAATGGTTTGGGTGGGGAGGGACATTAAAGGTCATCTAGGTCCAGCCCCTGACCCCCTGCCATGGTCAGGGACACTTTCCACTATCCCAGGTTGCTCCAAGCCCCATCCAACCTGGCCTTGGACACTTCCAGGAATGGAGCAGCCCCATTTTCTCTGGGCAGCCTCTGCCAGGGAAGAATTTATTTCTTAAATCTGTATCTACTCTCCTTCATTGTAAAGCCGTTCCCCCTTGTCCTGCTGCTCCCTGCCCTTGTGAAAAATCCCTCTCAAACTTTCTTGTAGCCCCTTTAGGTACCAGACAGGGCTCTAAGGTCTGCCTGGAACCTTCTCTTCTCCAGACTGAACAACTCCAGCTCTCTCAGCCTGTCTTCACAGCAGAGGTGCTCCAGCCCTCATGGCCTCCTCTGCACTTGCTCCTGCAGATCCACATCCTTCTTATTGTGGGCCCCAGGGCTGAAAGGTGTTCTCCAGGTGTGGTCTCAGGAGGGAACAGCACAGGGACAGAATTCTCCCCTCACCTGCTGCCCACACTGCTTTGGAAGAAGCCCAGGACAGGGCTGACTTTCTGGGCTGCACGTGCACAATTGCCAGGTCATGTTGAGATTCTCATTAACCAAGATCCCCAAGCTGTTTTCCTTCCAAGTGGCTTTGATTCATCCTTGCTCGTTTTTGGCCTGATGGTAGTGTTTAAACTAAAATAGGAAGCACTCTGGGCTCCCAAGTTTCTCCATATAGAAAAAGATTCACCTTGGGAGTGTGGCTCAGCTCATTTAACCTCAGGGTTATCTCCTCTACCAAAAGATCAGGAGAACCCTTCATGCTGGGAACCAGCAGCAGACCTCAAAGTCTCACTCAAGACTCATCTAAGATGGGTTTGCACCAAGCAACAGAGAACAATGAAAAGGCCCCAAGACTGCCAGAGTTCAGGAAGCATTTGGACAATGCTCTCAGGAGCAGGGTGTGATTCTTGGGGTGTCCTGTGCAGGGCCAGGAGCTGGACTCAATGATCCTTGTGGGTCCCTTCCAACTCAGGATATTCTTTGATTCTCTGATTCTATCACAGAACTGTCAGTGCAGCATCATCCCAGTTTGGGAGTGAAGGTGACACAGCTGAGCTCAGAGTATCCAGGCTTTTCTGGGCAATCAAAACCCATTCTGTACAACAGCTGGTGATATCTTCCAGTTTCTACCTCATAAATCTACCTCTAAGTAAGATCTTTTGTTTTCGTTATTGGCATTAGGACACTGTCCCAGACCCTTCCATCTTAATTCTTAAGATTTTCCAAACTAAATAAATCCATGTCCAATATATAACAATTTATTCTTGCATCACTCTTGCACCATTCTTGCATAAGGGCTCTGAACATCCTGATCTGAGGGTGGCACCCCTGCCCATGGATGGGATTTGGAACTTTAACATCACTTCCAACCCAAACCTTTCTATGATTGTATGGTTCTATGATCACAGTTCTCCCTCTGCTTAAGGAATCCTTCTCTGTTCCTGGTGTTCACTTATATTAAAGAATAATCATATTCCATCTGAGCTGCCCCTATCCCAGGCTGTATAAAACACAAACAATCCCAGGTTTTTCGTACCTGGCAACTTCTCCATCCTGCTGGTGGTTGGTTCTTCAGCACCAGCTTGAAGTCACATTTGTTGTTTGTGGGAGCCAAGGATTTTGTACCCTGTTCTGTGAGAGGCCTCATTCAGTCTCTCCTGAGAACCCCTCAGCGGAGGCAGCCCTGGGATGTTTGCTTTTCCAGGGCTGTATCATTCTGTGATCAGCAAACACAACGTGCCCTTTTTACTCCCTCATTTTCCACTGCTCCAGCTTTAGAGCTGATTCTCTTGTTATTAATCCCCACACACACGACCTTACTCTTTGTCCCATTATATTTTTCAGTCCTCCATCCAATTCACCTCGCTAATACACCAATCCTCTCCTGAATTGCCTGTACCTCCCAGCTTTGTGCTGTCTACAAAAGTCATTAGTAAAGCTCTATTTTTTAAGGCAGGGTCACCAATGGCAACATTAAATAAGATTAGTCTGAAGACAGAGCATTGTGAAACTCCACTAAAAACTGCCCTGCAAACTGCAAGTTCTCTTCTCTTCAGAATCCCAGGTCATTTCTCTTTAGTAGTTACTTACCACATTAGTATTTTGGAAATGATCCACATTTTCTCCAGTTAATAATATCCCATGTGGCACAATATTGATATTCATTGAAGTCTAAGTGGATTATGTCTAAAGCATTTTTCTCATCCATAAGAATTGGTTATCCTTTTTAAGGAAAGATATCAGACACAAACAGCCTTTGATAAATCTGTATTCCCTCCCATCTTGATTTATTTTCACCTCCTTTGGTCGTTCCTTTTCCTTAATTATTCATTCATTTTTGTTTTCGAGAAGATTTATTCTAAAGCTTGCACATTTCTGGGGCTTGGTGGTTGCTTTTCTGCACTCATATATGGACGCTATATTTATTATTTGACACACAGATGGAGCCACCCCCAACTTCATACATTTATTAAAGAGCTTTGAGATGGAGCACTGATTTCCTGAGCCAGCTCTTTCAAATATCAAGGATGCTGATTACCCGGCTCTGTATCTCCTCCCTTCTCCCTGGCTAAATGAAACTAGTTTAGAGAGTTTTGTTTCCACTTTGGTAATAGAAATTTCCATGTCCACAGTCCTTTTCCCATTAATCATCTTGTCTTTACTTAGCAGGTTCCACAGCAGAGTCCTTACAGAAAACAGAGTTGAAGTAGACCTTAAACTGCAGGGTCATATTTCCATTATCTTCAGTCTGCCCTGTATTTCTTATTCCACGTTTTCTTTCTGTTTTCTTGTTTAAATGCTGAAGAATCCTTGCTCCGTATTTTAATTTTCCTTGTGAGGATTAATCTGAATTAACTTTTAGGAATGCTTGTGCTATTCCTGCATTTCTGAGCTCTAAAATGCAGTTTCCTCTTCTGAGCTTTTTGCTCTTTGTAAGGTCTCTGCTGAATCCCACTTCTCTATTAAGGTGATTTCAGTTGAAGCAGTTCCCCTTTGGAGGAGCCTAATAAACCTCATCTTTGCAAAACACAGGTTGTAAAACACCTGTGGTGGTGGTTTTTGGGTTTGGTTTTTTTTTTTTTTCCCACCTGTCAGGAGGCAGATTTTACTGAACCTTGAAATTGTTGCCAAAAGACACACCTCCACCCTCTCCCATTATATTATCGCTTATATTTCACTAAAGTCTTATTCAAATGCTTAAAATAGAATCATAGAACATCCCGAGTTGGAAGGAACCCATAAGGATCATCGAGTCCAACTCCTGGCCTTGCACAGGACACCCCAAGAATCCCACCCTGTTCCTGAGAGCGTTGTCCAAATGCTTTTTGAGCTCTGTCAGGCTTGGGGCTGTGGCCACTTCTCTGGGGAGCCTGTTCCATTGCTAAACCACCCTATGGACAAAGAACTTTTTCCTGATATCCAACCTAAACCTCCCCTGACACAACTTCAGGCCATCCCCTCAGGCCCTGTAAGGTCACCAGAGAGAAGAGATCAGCGCCTGCCCCTCCTCTTCCCCTCCTGAGGAAGCTGCAGACCCCGATGTGGTCTCCCCTCATCCTCCTCTTCTCCAAGCTGAACGAGCCAAGTGACCTCAGCCACTCTTCATGTGGCTTCACCTCCAGACCCTCCACCATCTTCATTGCCAAGGAATTATTTCAGTAACAGGAATCACCTTGAAGACAAAAAGAAAGTGACCACGGTTTTTACTTACAAATGTATCACTTTTTATTTTTCCTGAAATAAGTTACCACTGCACCACATAGGATTTTCTAATTATTGAAGTTTCCATAACCTTACAGGGCTATGGTGCCATGCAGAGTTCAGGTTTCATGTCACTGTTACTTGGTCCAGCTCCAGGCTGCTGCTGGATGTGATTCCCGTCCTTTCTGCTGCCCCCACCTACACAACTGCTCAGCCAAATGTGGGAAGGCACAGGAATGTGCAGCCAGGGCCAGCTGGTGATGCCTTAGGTTTTAGCTTTTATATCTTTCAAATTCTGCATTCCCAGTGTGTAACTCTGCAGTGTCCTGCAGCCTGGGAGCTGCTGCTCTCTCATGCTGAGACAGACAGAACAAAGCCTCTCCAGGCTGCTCTCCAAGGACACCCAGCCCGGCCTAGGCCCAAAATGTGTAACCCAGCATCTTGAGAAGGGGGGCAAGCTGAGGGGAAATTCCATCATTAGCTAAAGTTTAATTGGTGAAATTGGGTTGAGATGCAAATGGAGCAAAGCTATAAAAGTGTGAAGAACTCGTGACTCGGGGTCCATCTTGGGTGTAGCCTTTGGCCTGCGCAGGGTGTGCCTCTGAAGGCCTTTCAAATAAATATCCACCTTTATTCCCTTACTCCTGTCCAGTCTCTGTTTCTAGGTTGGCCTCTTTAGGCATCACTGGGAAGTGGAAGGAGCAGGACCAGCTGCATTTCTGGTGGCAGCCCACACTGAGGTCAGAGTATAACACAGATCAGAACACTAAATCAGGGAAATTTAAAACACTCCCAGGCACAGGGTGGGATTCTTGGTGTCCTGTCCAGGGCCAGGAGCTGGACTCGATGATCCTTCTGGGTCCCTTTCAACTCAGGATATTCTATGATAATACATACTCCCAATAAATGGATCAAGTGGCCCACATTTAAATCTGTTGTGTTCAAAATTATATCACTTTAAGATTAAGAGGTCTGGCTCATTCAAGCACCAGTTCATTAATAACTTAAGCTAGTGGACTATGAAAAACATTTTCCAAAGTTAATCATTCTCCCTTTTTGCATTTATCATGCTGATGAATGCAGGTATCCTCTCTCCGTTTCTCTACCCCAGCACTGTATTATCTCAATGGCCTGCAGGTGTGTAGATTTGTATCTCATTTTATCAAATCTGCCTGAGAAAAATAAAAAGAATACACTAACTCATTAAAATTAGAGTGCCAGCCTCACTCTGATTTCACATTCTTTAATCAGGCTGGTCAATAGACTTCAGCTCCAATCTCCAAACAGATAAATAACTAAGTAAAACAATTTCCAAAAAAAGTTTTATTCTGATGATATGCAAGTAAATGAAAACACTAATTTCGATTTTATATAAAGCCTTCAGGATACATTATTCAAAAGCACTTTGTGAACTGAAGTAGGAAATTGATCCAGGGATTATTGACTCAGTAGAAGTTCTTCCATTGACTTCACATTAACGCTGGACCAGGATTGGAATGCAGCTGATCCAGTACTGAAGTGCAGCCACTTCTGATCCAGGGTGGAGGTGCTATTCAACAGCATAACACCACCAATTGTTGTGTAAAATTTTGGGACACGTTGTCTTAATGAGTTAGATCGTGATTTGAATTCTTGGTGAAATTTAAGCCGGCAGAATAAAACCCTTCAGCTTGTTACTCAGCCTCAGATTAAGACTAACATGTCCTTTCTTAACTATCCTCATCTGTCCTACTGACTGCAAGTGATCACGGAATGATTTGGGTTGGAAGGGGCCTTAAAGATCCTCCAGTTCCAATCCCTCTGCCATGGGCAAGGACACCTCCCACTAGCACAGGTTGCTCCATCCAGCCTGGCCTTGGACACTTCCAGGGATCCAGGGGCAACCGCAGCTTCTCTGGGCAACCTGGGCCAGGGCCTCACATCCTCTCAGGGAAGAATTTCTTCCAAGTATCCCATCTGACCCTGTCCTCTGACGGCGGGAAGCTGTTCCCCCTTGTCCTGTCACTCCATGCCCTTGTTCAAAATGCCTCTCCAGCCCTTTTGGAGCTCCTTTAGCTGCTGAAGGGTGCTCTAAGGTCACCCCAGAGCCTGGAGGGGTGGGGGAAAGGTGTTTTTAAGATTTGGGTTTATTTCTCATTATTGTACTCTGATTTCATTGGTAATAAACTCAATTAACATTTGCCAAGTTGAGTCTGTTTTGCCCACAGTGGTATTTGGTGAGTGTTTTCTCCCTGTCCTTATCTCAACCATGAGTCATTATATTTTCTCTGCCCTGATGAGTTGAAGAAGGGGAGTGACCGAGCAGCTTTGGTGGTCACCTGGTGTCCATTCAGGGTCAACCTACCACCACAGAGTGCTCCAGGTGGGGTCTCACCAGAGCAGAGAGGGAGAATCACCTCCCTCGACCAGCTGGCCACACTGCTTTAGATAAAGGGAACTTTAACTGATTCAGGGTCCAGGGATTCCCTGTAATGCAGCATCCTTCTGGCCACAAACTGGAACATCTGTTCAGCTTTGAAGCAGAGACAGCTTTACCTTGTGGATGCCTCTTTTGCACCATCCAGCCTCTTCTTTGGAGATATGCCATCGATGACAGCTTTGAAATGGCTGAATAACCAGGATATTTTAAGGAAGTAAATTTATTAAAGGTGGGGAGGAGGCACTAAAGATGCCCAGACACCGCAGCACCAGGTGTAACGTGCCAGTCTCAGAGCTGCTGTGTGTCCTCTCTAGTCAGAAGCACTTCACAGACCTGTGTTCATCTCTCCCACTCACAGAACACAAAGAACAAAGCTGTCCTAATGAGAGCAGGGTTTATTGGCACTTAGCATTTATTTCCTTTTCGAAAAACGATGCTCAGGCTGAAAGGAATCAGTGATAAAACCTCTCCTCTGAAACGTACAGCTGTAGTTCACTACAATAGTTAGTAAAAGCTCATTTTTCAGAAGAAAGGCAAAGTAATTTTCCAATCCCTGGGCAATCTATTCGAGAGCAGAGATGAGGCTCAACAACATTACAAAGGCCATCCACCGAGGGAGGTAACCTCTATTATTTCATCGGACACCTTCTAGGAAAAAGCTCTTCCATATGAGGATTAGCGAAATTCAAGCAAATTCCCTCTTCTTTATCACGTCAGACATGAGTGTTTTGTTTAACCTTAAAGGTCCTCTGCAGTATATTTTTACACCCTTTCAATGCCCTCCCCCAAGAGGTTGCCTACGATCCCCTCTTTCATGAGCTGCAATGTCATGTTGCTTTTTTGGCTGTTCCTTCATTGGCTTTATGGAGCTTTAGGGCCCTTTTTCCACACAAAAGCACGGCTCTGCCTAGAAGGATAGAAAGCAGCTTTAACCCAGCTGCATGATTAGCACATTTTTCTAGGACATGGGAATGGTGGATTGGAAACTTCCCAACCTGTGAGACTTGAGTCCAAACCACCCACTTCCTACGCAAGGAAGATAATCTCTATTATATAGCAAAAAGGACAGATTTTGCATTAGCAGACAGTCAGGACTGTGTCATTGGTGATCATTACATGCACCCAGAACATGCTTTTGAGCTGAGCTTCCCTGGGGTGTTGGAGCAGAGAACCAGAGTCCTGCATCTCATGAAGTGCTGGGAAGGATCTGCTCAGCTCTGCTGAAAGAGCAGCACCTCTGAATATGCACCAGAGAAAATTTTAGATATCTAACACTTAATATTTCCTGTCTCTGGACTGCCTATCCCTGGGGGTGCTAAAAACCAGGCTGGACGGAGCTCTGAAGAACCTGGTCTAGTGGAAGGAGTCTCTGCCCATGGAAAGGAGATATTTAAGGTCCCTGTAGAAGCCTAGAAGATAAAGGGGGCTGATGCTTATCTCTCAAACATCAATAGCTGCATAGCAGTGGAGCCAGCCAAAGATTTTTTTGGCTGGAAGAAGGGGTTACATGGAGGTAGGGCAGCACTTTTCGGGACAAAGATCCTTGTTCTGACTCCTGGAGATCAGCACAACTCAGCAAAGCCCAAGTACGGGAATGAGGTCAAGAATCAGTGTAAGAGGGGTCAAGACAAGATCCCAGAACCCTCTGACCCATTTCCAGACAAGTCTAGAAGAACAGGCTGTGGGTGATAACTAATTTGCATAGAAAGTGAGAAATTTATCTCCAGTGTGGGGAAAAATTATCTATAAAAATGCACCCCCATGAAGCCTGGGCGCATGGGCACCCCAGGACTCCGGACACCCCATCAGCTGGATCAACATTGGAGACAGCGCTGGTGACTCCTTTCTTGTCCTTTTCCCTTTACCTTTCATTTTCCCTTTCCCCCTCTTTAATTCATCTCTCCCACTTCTCTTCCACTCTACCCATTTATCCAGAACCTACTGCCAGTGCTTACACAGGAGGTCAGGGAGTAACTTATATCAATTCTATGCCAAGTGTGCAATTTACTAATAAAACTTTGTAAACTTTGACTATTGCTGTTCCTTTTGACCAGAAGCATCTACAGATCTTGAGTGCTCCCTTTCCCTTACGAGTGGGACGCCACAGTCCCTTCCAACCCCAAATATTATATGATTCTAACAGGAAAAGCATTGGCATTTATGGACACAGGTGCCTAAAAAAAACCCTAAGAAATCTTTTCTCAGACAGTTTTGCAGAGTAACCATCCCGACCTTCTTCATGAAACAGGACCTAATTGCTAAAATTCCTTAATTTGGATCTCATTTCCAATGCTTGAAAGCAACCAGAGATCCAATCAATATTGGAAACCTGTACTACAAGCACCTTGTTAGCCGAAGTGCTTCGTGTGGGTCTGGGTGATATCTTGTTGTCTGATTTCTTGCTCCCACTATTGCTATATGCAGTCATGACACTGAGAAATTTTAGGAGGAATTTTAGCAACATAAATAAGGGCAAAGGAAAGCATATTTTCCTGATCACAGACTATCTGCCAGCCATTCAGATGGGAGGGGAGGAGCTGATTTAGGCTGCTAAATTTAATTAAAGCATATGTTCTTCGGCTTTGCAGTGGGATATCCTTAAATCTCCCTTACCTTGTCTCCTTTCCAGGTCGTTACAAAGTTTAAATCACATTGAAAGGTTCTTGTTTCATTACCATGCAATAATTTTTTCTCCACTTCCTCCACAGAAATCATACAGAAACTCCCATCAATAAGATATTACGACCATTTGCACGAGGACAGAAAAATCAAGATGCTTGGAGGGTCTATCAGGAAAGCAGTTATCACTTATTAAGGGTGTTAAGAAATAGAAGATGATGGCATTTATCATTAGGAGATGTAGAGGTAGATGGAAGATTAGAAGAGGCACATGATGAGCAGCCTGTGGTCACAGCCCAAATGGGCATCAGTGACACAGGTAAGGGAGGTCCCATGTGTGGAAGCAAAAAAATTAGGCTCCTGGAAAAGAAACCAAAAAGAAGGATCTCTATGGTGATGTTCTCTGAAGTGCTTCCTTAGCTCTTGCAGGTCCAGGGAAACTGGTGGAGGGGCAGAGTACGAATGTAAGACAACTTCAGGCTCATATGACATGTGTAGAGTGTCAAAATCCAGTACAGGAGGGAGAGAGTTCACCTGAGGCATGGTGAAAAAATCAGGGAGGGTGGGAGGACGCTTTTAGAGTGGGGAGTGAGGGAAGCCAAACCAGAGCATGCGGCTTGGGATGACATTTCTAAAGATGAAGACACAAAAGTAGGTACCTCTCAATGAAGAATAGGTCATGGCAAGTAAATAATCAAAGAGAAAATGGAAAACAAAAAGATTGACATTTGAAAAGGTTGTCAAGACAGGAGCTAACGTGGCAGTAGGTGTTTTACTATGTAAATGCTGGAAACCTCAGAAGTGCAGGCGCTGGAACTGGCCTTTTTGAGCCTGAATAAGAGATGGAAATGCACGACCAAAAACTTGGTGGAGGGACAACAATCAAAGGGACACTGTATCAAATAAGCCGTATGCTGGCAGGAGAGAGGAAAACATATCAACAAGAATCTCTATGAACTGAAACTCCAAGCCAAGATAGAACAATGCACCCTTGGGGCAATAGACCTTCCTACACTGGACAGAGCTACTGACTGATGCCAAAAAAACAAAAAAGGTAGGAATGGCAGGAAGTGGAATCAAAAAATCATAGAGTGGGTTGGGTTGCGAGAGATATTAAAGATCATCTCATTCAACCCCCCTGCCATGGGCAGGGACACTTTCCACTATCCCAGGTTGTGCCAAGCCCCGTCCATCCTGGCCTTGAACACTTCCAGGGATGAGGCAGCCACAGCTTCTCTGGGCAACCTGTGCCACGGCCTCACCACCTTCATGGGAAGAATTTCTTCCAAACACCCACTCTAAATGTCTCATCTTTTAGTTTAAAAGAAATACTCCTTCTTCTGTCACAATAGGCCCTGGCAAAAAGTCTTTCCTATGAGCTCCCTTTAGGTACTGGAAAGGGCTCTAAGGTCTTCCCAGAGCCTTCTTTTCTCAGTCGGGCTGAACAATCCCAACTCTCAACCTGTCCCTACAGCAGAGATGCTCCAGTTCTCTGGGCATCTTCGTCTCTTCCTCTGGACTCATCCCAATAGGTCCACATCCTCCTTATCTCAGGGTCCCCAGAGCTGGAAATAGAAGTCCAGGTAGGGTCTCACCAGAGTGGGGTAGATGGGCAGAATCCCATCTGTTGACATGCCAGCCACACTTCTTCTGCAGCCCAGGACACGGCTTCTCATCCACCAGCATTCCGGGTGATTTCATTTCCCTCCATGGAGACTGAGCAAAGGTCACATCTGAGTCTGAAGCAGCAGCTGGTGACTGATCCCAAAAGAAGATACATAACCCCTGGGTTGCTACAAAAATCTAGTTCAAAACCTCATCATGAAGTCAGCAACCTGCAGCAAATTCCGCAATGTACCTTGCATCAACATCCCAACGGCAACAAAGGGGCTGAGCATCCACCAAAGCTCTGTTCACATCCAGCAGGAGGACTGGGTAGAAATAAGCTCTTAAATAAAATTTAAAAGGGGAAGTTAAAGGAATTAAATCCTTACAGGTGTTGACAGAACTCTCAGGGTGTTGAGTAGGAAACAAGCCACTGGTGTGCTGCTGGGTTGCTCGTGGAGAAAAAATTGAGCCAGCATGGTTGAACAGGAGGGTAAAACTGATATTAGAAATAAGAAGAAATATGGAAGAAACAGGGGTGAGAAACATCCCAGACCCTCTTTGAGAGGATTCAGGAGAGAGCCTGCCTTAAAAAAAAAAAGTTCAGATTAAAAAGACAGAATAACCACAGACAAAACAGCAGGGCTGGATATATTTACCCAAGAGTTTTAGAGCAAATAAAAAATTAAATATTTGAATTATTAACAACAATGTGCAATGTTTCACTTAAAGTGTCTCTGGTATGTGAAGACTGGAGAGGGTCCAGGACAGATCCAGGGAACTGCAAACTTATAAACCTGACATCTGAACCAGACAAATTATCTGAAACTTTGATGAAGGAAGGTAAAAAGGTTTCACTTCTGGTTAATTGCACCTTATATCATTCTTGGGGTTTTTTAATGGGTTAACAGGGTGTCAACAACCCAGGAAATAAAATTATTTTGTATGTCCAAAAAAAGATTTTAAAAAAGATATTTAAAGAGAATAAGCAGCCTTGGGATAAGATCATCCTCTTATCTGGTCTTGAGTGATATAAATAATCTCTTAAAGGCAGGAAGCAGAGGGTGCGAGCAAAAATTTGGTTTCTTCTAGTGTAAGGACTTGTGTCTTTAAATGAAGGTAATGGGAATTAAAATTTAAAAAAGAAGAAAGTTCTTCATGCAGCAGGTGTCAGTCATGAAAAATATAAATGGACGTTTTTATGGGCTTAAATCTGAGTGGGGAGCTGGAGGAAGGAATCAGCAAGGATCACAACAGGGCCAGGGCATCTCGGAACTGAAAGTAGCTGGAGATTGGCAGAGTGGTCATAAGAATCTCCCCTGTGCTCTTTTGGCACCCACTTTTGGTGATGGGAGGAGAAGATGGGTCAAATGTACCTGGGTCTGAAACAACACCAATTTTTAAAAAATGTTTATTTTAAAACAGAATGGGTTTGAATTTCTTATGGGTTTAAACAATCCAACCCTTCCCGCTGAAGGGGGAACTGATTGTTCAAATCACAGAATATGTAGGGCTGGGAGAAGTTTCAGGAGATTGTTTAATCCATCCCCAAATCATCTCAACCATCACACACAAAACACTTCCACCGATGATTTGTGATTCCATCTGGTTTTGAAAACTTCCAGCAGCCAAAATTCCAGGCCTTCCCAGGTAGTTTGTACCAAGTGCTTTACAAACCTTAATACCAGATAGTGTTTTTTCATATCTAAATTAAATCTTCTCCCAGCAATCCAAGCCAATTTAAGCCAATGACTTCTTGACCTATCCTCAGTGGGCATGGAGAATAGTTTTTCTGTCTCTTTTTGCAGCAAGGCTTCAGGTATCAGAGAAGTTATTCCCATTTCCCCATATCTTCAATTTTCTAGATTCACCAAGCTCATCTCTTTCAATCTCTGTTCATAATTACATTGTCTAGATCTTGAATCTTTCTTGCAGTGGTTTTTTGGACTTTCTCTCACTGTCTTATAGTGTGGACAGAAACTTCAACATAAGTTCTGCTCAGTCCTTATAAACACTGGAAAAAGCACATTTGCTTTTGGCATTGAATCCCCAAAACTTTGTGTTTGTCTTTGGGCATTTTAAAAATTTTCTTTAGGAAATCACATCTCTCAGTCCAGTGTCACTATTTAAAAATGACTCTGCAGTGGCACTTGGAGTTTGAACCGAGTAATAATCTGTTGTGGGACATGAATAGAACCATAAAATCACAGAGTCATTAAGGTTGGAAAAGACCTCCAAGATCGTCGAGTCCAACCATTGACCCAGCATTGCCAAGTCCATCACTAAACCATGTCCTTAAGTGCCCCATTATGTAGCACAAATGTGTAGAAAACCTTTTACCTTTGAAAATGTGTAATTTGGGAAAAAAAAATATTAACTGGATGAGAGCAGAGGCAGGAAGAACAATTCTTGACTAATGAGTGGCAGTAAGTGCAGCTTTAATAACAGTTACAGACTTGGTTCTGTTAAAGGGAATTCAGCCTTAAAACCAGAAAATGATTGAAACCACAATTAGGTGTTTTTAATCCAGATGTTTTCCTTATTTTCTTTTTTTTTTTTTTCCATTTTCTTATTTTTCTAGATACCTACTTCTATTTCAGGGGTTCCTTTTTCAGGCTCGTAATTTCACAAGTGCAACATAAAAATGAGGTTTTCAGTTATGCCCTGGATACTTTGATGTCTTTAGAAGTCCCAGAATGGGTTAGATGGAAGGGACCTTAGGATTGTCCCATCCCAGCCCCCTTGCCATGAGTAGGGATACCTTCCACTAGACCAGGTTGCTCAAAACCACATCCAACCCATCCTTGGGGATGCACAGTCATAGGGAAGAACCAGACACTGAGATTTTCAGAGCTGAAATCTCCCTCAGTTCACTCTCTGCAATGGTTTCTTTGCATCCTTTGTACCTGCAGCTCCTGGACCACGGCTCCTCTGTGTCCTCCAATTTTTCCTCCTGATTATCCAGGTGCAGCAAGGCTGAACTGAGCAAAAGATCACCGGTGTTTTGGCATGGAGTTAAGTGGAGTGAGGAATTTGTTCCGACCTCTGAGTTTTCCTTGCCACCAGCCCGGTTTAGCCCCGTTCCCTCACCGTTGTGTTACATCTGTCGCTCTCAGCGAGGGCTCCTTTAGCTCTGTCAACATCACTTTCAGTTGCCACTTGTCATCCCTGCTCCGAGCTCGATTTAATATCTCCGGCTTCCATAAGCAAAACTGATCACCGGGATTACTGAGAGTATTGGACACACTTTATTGATGAGGTGATTGACTTATCATTGCCTCGGAGACAAAGTTCCTTATATCAGCTCACAGCTTTTATTTTCCTAATTCAGATGCAATCACGTCTCCAGAAAAGGAAGGGTCAAATGTAGCAATGCTCAGATAAATCCAGGCGAAATGCCACTAAAATCCACAGCTATTGCAGCTATAACCAGATGTAACTGATGCAGGAATGCACGAAGTATTGAAAATCATTTCTTTATGGCTCGTGATTCCTCCTTGTGATGTACCAGACCTGCCAGGTAGTCACCAGCTTGGGACACGTATTGCTGCCACTGCAGTACTTGATGAAAACATCTGGTTTATGCCAGATTTTCCTCAGTCCTGGACTTCGAGTCTCTCTTGGACTTTAAATAGACTGAAATAAGGTTGTTCAGGGATTAGCTGGCTTTTTCCAGACTCCTTTTATTGTTGCTATAATATCTTTTTTATTAAATTGCTCACAGGTAACAATATACGGATGTGCTGTGATAAGCTCTCTGAGCTGTGCTGTTTTCAGGGAATCTCAGGTCACTGGATGGATGTCTGGAAATAGGAAATAAGAATCAGCCTTGGTTTTGTGAAGCGTTCAGGCCGACTTGTGTTTGTTGCTGTGCTCCTTGCAGTTGACTGGTTTGGTGCATAAGGCATTTGAGTGGAAAACCAGCATTTTTATCAAAGAAAAAACCGCTTTTCCAACTGTGCAGTTGGCCAATTAATTCAGGATTGAAAAGCTAAGTACTGCTAAAAACCCAGCTTTATTTTGTCTAGCAGTCTTCAGGAAAGCCACCAACCCATTAATTACTAAAAAGAGCAGGAAAAAATAGTAAAAGAAGGTAGGAATCTGGAAACGAAAGGGGGGAATAATTTCTTATTTAAATCTGAAAAGAAACTGGACCAAACAAAAAAAGGAACTTCTGAAAAGAAGTTTTGTGGGGTTTTGTTTGATTATTTTGTTTGGTTGTTTGTTGTTGTTGGGTTTTTTGTTGTTTTTGGAAGTTTGGTTTGTTTATTTGGGGTGGGGGTTTTTGTTGATTTTGTTTGGTTTTCTGTTTGTTTTTTAAGTGGAGACTCCTTAAGCACTAATGTAAAACTATCCCAAATAAATAATTCCTAGGACATTTTAAAATCTGGAGAAATTTATTTGTACATACTCCAGACAAATATCCAGGCTTTCTCCTTCATGTAATTGCAAGGATAAGTTGCTCTTTGTTCTTCCCTTACGTTTACATGGATATTGGGAATGACACAGCAACTGTGTCCTAATGGGATAATTTAAGCACTCACTGACACTTTCTTGTGATATGTTTTTTAGTTACCTCACTTTTCTTGAACTTATCAACACTTCCAGTCAATCCAAAACAGGAGAGAAGTTAATAGCACCTTAGATTATATACCTGATGTTAAGAACATAATCCAAATTATAACCTAAAACCCCCACTTTATTTAATGCAAGTTATTTGCCTGGGTTCTCCTGCTTTGTAGAAAAGTCCTGTAGTACAGGAATGAAACCCCACTGAGTTATTTGTATGTAATAGGGTGTAATACAAATCGTTACAGTGAAGCTAAATCCACACATCTTAGGAAAAAAGTAACCAAGAGGACAATTGGATTACCTTTCCATAAATACTTCAGTAGCCCAGTTATTAAGAGGTTATGATTTAAGATGATTCACAAAACAAACCTGTGAGCCAAAAGGCAACTCCTTCCAAAGAGTGGAAGAAATTCCCTGAAGACAGAGCCAGCCTAAGTGGATAATCATCCCAGCAGGGATGAGGGGCAAGCATCACAGCTGGGTTTATTTAAATTCCAGTAGAGATCCTCCATTTCATCTCCATAGAGGAATCGGGGCAGTTTTCCAAAGCAGAAACCCACTGACAACTTCACCCCCGCGTCACGTTTGCCAAACCCCTCCAGGGACATGGGTCTGACCTCCAGGAGTTTTGCTGATGTGGAACGAAATAGCCACTTCCACCTTGGGAAACGCCACACAGCAGCTGGCAAACGGGCAACCTCCTCCCACCAGAAGATGAGAAACATGAAGAGTAAGCTGTTTTAATAAAATTTTGGCCCCTGGAGCTTTTGGTTCCCATACAGCTGACTGTATATTTTTCAGATTTATAGAGGTTATCACTGTGGGATGGAACAAAGCTGTTAATTATTTGTGTTTTTTCCCTTAAACTCAGAGAAAGCTACATCTTAATGACGCACTATGCCTTGCCTTGCTTATGTAAAAGACTCGACTTCCACACCATGCCCAAAACCCTCCATTGCTCTTTCTAAAAGCTGTTACAGATCAATAAGCAGCTGTTAATAACAAGGACCAGCCCTGCTGCACACAATGAGAAGGCTTGCAACAGCTCAAATTCCTCAGAAGAAAAATGTCCCAAGAGAATGTGCAGCATTATTATTGTATGAATAACGCACGTATTGATTAAGCAGTATTTCTCCAGCTCCAAAATGCAAAACCAGCAAGATGCAGCCTGCAAACCAAAGCAGTCATATGAGATTTATCCCACTGTAATTTTTACGATTGCTGTCCCTTGGAATACTTGGGCTGTTTTATATTGGCACGTGTTTATATATTTCTTTTCTTATTTACTTCCATGAAGCTCACGCTGGAGGTAAATATGATTTGTACTGAAAATCACTGCAAAATTTTCACAGTGGTTTTTGAAATGTAATCTATGCTTCTTGCAGGATTAACTTGCTTTTCCTCCCCCCGCCAAAAAAACCACCCAGCAAGACACAGTGTGTTGCACATGTAGCTACAGTCAGAGGATTTTGCAGACGACAAGCAGACAGCTGTATTTCGTTATCAGTATATTTTTATGTCCCTTCTCCTAAGGGATTTTCTTCAGAGTCCACAGAAATAAATGATTATCAATGCAGCAAAAAATGGAGGAAACTGCTCCGATAGCAGTTCAGTGCTGTAAAACCCTGAAGTTTATGGAGGCTCAGGTGGCCTCTCAGCCCTTTTAAAGCTTTTTTTAGCAGGGCTACTGGTGCAGAACTCCATTTCTGAACAGGCAGCTGGCTTGTCAGTCCCTTGTTAAAGTGAATTGTTGGTTAAAGGCTCTATCAAGAAAATCCTGTTTATAACTCCTTTTGCAAGCCAGCCACCACGTAAAGCTGCTGTCGCTTGGCAAATAAAAACCAAACCCCTCGCAGGTACAGTTGTGCTCCAGACTGCTCTATCACAGCTCTTTGGCCGGGTGAACCTCCAGTCTCGGGCTGCAATTCGTGGTATTTTGGACAGAATTAGTGGCTTTAGTAGCAGCGAGTTGATGGACTTTGTTAATTTATTTCTGTGAGCAGTGCCCCGGGCACCGTGTGACTACTAAGGAGGGCACAGACCTGTCAGAGAACCATGGAATCATTAAGGTTGGAAAAGAGCTGAAAGATCACTGAGTCCAACCATTCACCCAGCACTGCCAAATTCACCACGAAACCCCGTCCCCAAGTGCCACATTTACACTTTATTTGGGCATTTCCAGGGAAAGGTGAATCCACTACTTGCCCTTTACAACGCTTGACCAACCTCTCAGTGAAAAATTTTTCCTAATATCCAACTTGAATCTCCCCTGGTGCAGCTTGAGGTCATTTCTTTTTACGCTATCTCTTGTTATTTGGGACACGAGACCAACCCCCGCCGGGCTATACCCTCCCGTCAGGGAGTTGTAGAGTGAGGAGGTGCCCCCTGAGACCCCTTTCTANAGGCGAGGAGCAGCCCCTGAGGGGCAGTAGCTGAGGGCCGGCTCCGGGCCGCGCCCTGAAGAGGGAGGTGAGGAGCGGAGGGGGCGGGACCCTCTCGGGCCGTCCCCTCCTCCTCCGATTGGTAGCGGAGTGAAGGGGACGGGACGCCGCCTCGCGGTGCACTCTGGGAGTTGTAGTCCAGAGAGGGGAGCGGGGCCGGTGGCATCTATGGGATGAGGACTACAACGATGGTGGGGGAGGGAGGGACACGTAGTAGCGGCGGGC
>VWZT01011767.1:363325-428678 GCA_013397055.1 Pachycephala philippinensis
GCACAGTGGGGTGTGACGTGGGGACAGGGCTGGCACAGTGGGGTGTGACATGGGGACAGGACTGGCCTGGCATCGGGGGCAGTGTGTAACATGGGGACAGAGCTGGGGGTGTGTGTGACATAGGAGGGTTGTGTGACATAGGGACAGGGCTGGCACAGGGACTGTGGGTGGAAATTTGGGACCGTGGCTGCTGTTGCACAGCGTTTGATGTGTGTAATGAGTGATCTAGGGACAGGGCTGGCCTTGCCCAGGGCTGTGAGCAGGGAGGGACACATGTGCTGTGGACCACACCTATGTCCCATGTCACCGGTGACTGGGTGAGGATGGGATGTCCCTGCACCCAGTTTGCCACTGTCCCACAGTTGCTCACAAATAAACTCCGATTTATCCATTTCCAGCACAATGACAACATTGGGAACTGCTCCTGGGTTTTTACCTGCCAGGTTTTGGCTCAATTTTACCCTCACAAGAGGGCATTATGTTGTTTATTTATTATTTTTTCCCTCTTCCAGGCTAATTCAGGGAGCTTGAGGCAGTGGGATGCATTTGGAAGTACAAGGAGAGGAAATAAAACCACTTTTAAATGTACAAAGCGCCGCTTTCTGCAGTGGTCCTCGGCTTACTGCAGAAACTTTTTTTTTTGGTTGCTTTTGTACTTTGAAAAGTGTTTGGGGTTTGAAGCTTTTAGTAAAAGCTCCCCTGAGCTGTGGGGTACAATTAACCTCCGGCATCTGGCGCCGGAGTGGACTTTGCTGGGGAAACCTCGTGTTCCCATGGAACTGCTCGCTGTCTTTGTGTGCGTATCAAAAAGCAGAGGGTTTGGAAAGCTAAAAGCACGTTTCATTCTGCCACCAGCACGCTGAATACGCCCTGCAGAACCCTCTGCTTGCTTGCATTTGAAGTTTTCTGTGACATTTTGGAGCTTGAGGTGCATCCTTGTATCTGGAAGTGCTGCAGGAACAAGGAGGTGTTTGTTTGCAAACCCTTGCGTGGAGTGGCGGCCTCAAGTTTTGCTTTGTGCTTCATTCTGCACAAAGGATTTGGGATTCAGCAGACTGAATCCTAAATTTTTACTAGCTGTGTGCTGTGGAGTGGGAAGGATTGATTAAAATATGAGGGTTTTCCCCCACCTTTTCTCTTTTGTTTAGCAGGAAGGTTTACACTTTATCAAGCATTTATCCCTTTTTCCAGGCTGGTTTTTCCCTTTGGGTGGGGCTGTGAACACACAGGGCCCTGTCCTGCCCTGCTGGGCTCTGCTGTGATCCAGGTGTGCCTGCAGGTGTTTCTGGTCTTTAAATCACCACAGACTCAGGCCAGGTGCTGTCTGACCCCCTGATGCTCTCCTGCTCTGCTGTCTTCTCCATGCCCTTTTCCATCTCATCTCCAGGCTGAGCTCTGGATATTTTCTGAGGTGTTAATCACAGAAGGGTTTGGGTTGGAAGGTACCTTAAAGATCATCCCATTCCAAACCCCTGCCATGGGCAGGGACACCTTCCACTATCCCAGGTTGCTCCAAGCCCCATCCAACCTGTCCTTGGACACTTCCAGGGATGGGGCAGCCACAGCTTCTCTGGGCAACCTGTACCAAGGCCTCACCAGTCTCTCAGTAAGGAATTTCTTCCTAAAATCCAATCTAAATCTACACTTATTTAGCTTAATGCCATTCCCCCTTCTCCTATCACCCCATGCCCTTCTGGAAAATCCCGCTTCTTTGTGTTGATGCAAATTCAGGTTTTTAAGTCCTGCGTGAGCAGCTCCTGTCTGACCCCTTGTTGCCTTCCTGCTCCTCCATCTTCACCAGCTGCAACATCATTTTCCCTCTCATCCCATCCTCAGGTTGGTCTCTGGACTTTTTCTGGGGTGTTAGATGTGCTGATTCCCTCTTTCCAGTGGTCATCCAAGCAACAAATCACCCTTCTTGTGCTCTCCAAGACTTTACTGTGAAGGTGGTGAGGCCCTGGCACAGGCTGCCCAGAGAAGCTGTGGCTGCCCCATCCCTGGAAGTGTCCAAGGCCAGGTTGGATGAGGCTTGGAGCAACCTGGGACAGTGGAAGGTGCCCCTGTCCATGGCAGGGGGTTGGAACTGGATGATCCTAATGATGCCTTCCAACCCGAAGTGTTTTGTGATTTCCTTAAGTTATTTAGTTGAGATTGGCTAAAGAGACTGGTAGAACAGAGATTTTAATATTAAAATCTTTTATTGCTATCCTCTCTTGTGTAAGCAATCTCAATCATTGCCTCACAACTCTTGATTTACTGTTCTTCTTTAAAAAAAAAATATTTTAAACCTCTCATCATTTGCTCCTCGTCATGCAACCGTCTGGTGTGACCAGGTCTCCCTGACTGCTCTGGGTCTGGAGGATCTTTACTGGGAGTGGAGGAGAAATAATTCTGTGTCTTGATAAATTTGCACATTGATATTACAGCACTTCAAATCTAGATGAAAAGGAAAAAGAAAAGAAAATGAATGAGTCTGTGCCTCCCCTTCCTTATAAATATAAATATATGTATATATCAAATGGTATTTTGAATTGTTGGTTCTTCTGGGATTTCAGGAATATTTAAATAGCAAGTGTGAAAGGGTAAATAATATCAAGATAAAAATAATACTTTCGATTCCCTGCCTGTACCATAAACACATTCTGCTCGATGAAAGTGGAATGAACTGTTGAAAATTTTTAATTTACTTTCCCCATCTTTATTATCCTCCTTCCTACATTTCACCTTCTTTGTGCAGTGGGGTGAGCTGGTGGCTCTCACTTGGGTTTGTGTGGACCTTCCAAGGGTTGCTGGTGCTTCAGGGGGCTGGAAATCTGTGACACCTGAGGGTTTTGGGGGGCAGGAGGAGCCTCTGACTGTTTAATGCAGGGCTGGAGTCGTCATTGTCAGGGCAAAGGCTGCTTGCACTGGAAAGGATGTGTGTGTGCAGGTCTGATCCCAGTGAGGATGGATGGATGGATGGATGGATGGATGGATGGATGGATGGATGGATGGATGGATGGATGGATGGATGGATGGATGGATGGATGGGTGGGTGGGTGGATGGATGGATGGCGGATGACTGGGTCTTTGCACCCAGGGCATGGTTGGTCATGTGTTTCAACCTCTGGTGTCCGGGCTGGGGGATGAACACATTGAAGACAGGCCTCGCGGTGCTGGTGGGTGAGAGGCTGCACATGACCCAGCCATGTGCACTTGGAGCCCAGAAATCCAAATGTGTCCTGGGCTGCACCCAGAGCAGGGTGGGCAGCAGGTGAGGGGGAAATTCTGCCCCTCTGCCCTGCTCTGGTGAGACCCCACCTGGAGAAGCGCGTCCAGGTTTGGGGTCCCAGCACGGGAAGGACATGGAGCTCTTGGAGCGAGTCCAGAGGAGGCCACCAAGGTGATTAGAGGGATGGAGCTCCTCTGCTCTGCAGCCAGGCTGGGAGAGCTGGGATGTTCAGCCTGGAGAAGAGAAGGCTCCAGAGAGAGCATAAAGCCCCTTCCAGAGCCTCCACTCCAAGAGAGCTGGAAAGGGACTTTGGACAAGGGCCTGGAGTGATATGGCAGTGAGGAATGGCTTCCCACTGACAAGAGAGCAGGTTTGGATTCAATATTAGAAAGAATTTCCTGACTTTGAGGGTGGGGAGGGCCTGGCACACGTTTTACAGAGAAGTTGTGGCTGTCCCATCCCTGGAAGTGTTCAAGGCCAGTTTGGATGGGGCATGGAGCAATCTGGGATAGTGGAAGGTGTCTCTGCCCATGGCAGGGGGCTGGATCTGGATGATCTTTGATGTCCCTTCCAGCCCAAACCATTCCATGATTCCTGACCATTAGAACGTGTGTGTTTTCCTATGAAATGATCCGCTCAGTCTAAATTTAATCCAGCTATTTAAGCACGAACCTAATTCACAACTGACATATCAGAGTGTGCCTCCATGATGGTGCTTGCGGGCGAAATGCTGCAAAACTTCTTCCTCAGCAGCATCACCAACCTTTCAAAGTGCATTGTATTTTGCAGAACGCTTTTTGCCACGTGCAAATCCAAAATGTGGCCCCCAACTTGCGTTGGTGTTTTTGGCAGTGGCATTGGGCACTGCAAAGCTGGAGGGAAACTCTGCCCATCATTTGATGCTGAGTGCCCAGAAAGCTTCATAAAATATTTGTGCTCTTTTTCTACTGCCGAAGAGGCAGTAGTGTGTGTATTTTGCTGTCAGAAAGGTTATTTGTGGTTTTTAATAATACACTGTCTTTCCCAAAGAATATGGTCAAGATAAGAATCCTACTCCCTGATTTTTTTTTTCCTGCTTGCCTTGCAAATGGTGGCGTCTAAGATTAAAATAACGCAAGAGTTAAATTAATCTGATTTAACACTTGCAGGGAGGTTTCTATTTAAAACTCTTTTTCTTCGAAGTGTCACTAGTCAGGAAATTCAGTAGGCAGGTGCCATCTCTTTGTTGCAGTGCATGGGCACATCTCTGCAGTGTTTCTGATGATGGAAAAAATAGCATTTAACTAAAATAAAAAAGGGGCAGGATGGATTATATATATTTTTTTTTTAGTGTCCATTTTGCGTGTCCATTAGAAAAACAGATTGCACTGGTGATCAGCTGCTTTTTAAATATATCCTGAAGATTGGTACAAAAAATAAGAAGAAATGGTGTATCAGCAGGTGTTTTTCAATGTTTTTTTTCTGGGATGCAGAGCTGTTGGGAAAAGCTCTCCCAAGGGCAGTTTAGGTGTGTTGGCAGTTCATCTGCCGGGATGCTGCATGCAAAATCTGGATAATATTTTCCATTTTCTCCTTGAATGAAGTCAAACTCAGCTGCAGTACCTATACTTACTGTTTTTCTTTTTTTGGAAGTAAATACTGCTGTTGGGTTAGATGGTGATTTCTTTGCTCTCTCTGTCATCTCTTCCCTAAATAAAAGCAGAAAACAACAAAATGTTTGATGCTCTTCATTGTGTAGCGTTTGTTTTGTTCTTGCTCTCCTGTCCCCCCTGCTGCAAAGCCAAGCATTGCAAAAATACTATTTTTTGAGGTTATTGAGGACTTTATTTGTCCTCCTTCTCCTCTCTGCGTACATTTATTGTCATTCTAGCCTTGAATAACTTGGCCATGTATTTTTTTTTCCCCTTGTAGGACTCCTCCATCATCTGGTGCATGGAGTAAAGGAGTGCAGGAGACAGCCGTGCTGTAGGATTTTATTCCAGAGCTGTTGCCATAGTTCTTACTTCTGTAAAATAAAACATTTTCTTCTTCCACAAGAGACTTTGATCACGCTCACTGCTGAAACCTGTTGCCTTTTTTTTTCCATTTATAATGAATCTCCTTGTGATGCTTCTGCGTGGAGGAGGGAGGTGCCTCCTTTATTTTTCTACATGTGAAAAACCAGGCAGATTTGGAGGTGTTATGACCCAAATTTTTGGATTAACCCATTTCTTGTCTGTGTGAGATGCCAGAGCCTCAAATATGGTACGAGGGAACTCCCAAACTTGCTATTAACGGCTGCTTTGTAAAAAAATCCCATACACAGCCAGGAATGATGTTTTTCTTCATCTTTCTTCCCCCACTTTGAAGTTCCCTTATTTATTTGTGATAGGACATGGGGGAATGGCTTTAAGGTGAGGGAGCTGAGCAGCCTGGTCTAGTGGAAGGTGTCCCTGCCCATGGCAGGGATTTGGAATGAGAAGATCTTTAAGGTCCCTTCCAACCCAAGCCATTCTGTGATTCTATGATTTACCAACACGTGCCATCTCATGACTGTGATCACAGTCCTCAGGCAATGGTGATGCCTGCCCAGGTCATGTGCCCCAATTTTGGGGTGTCTTAGGGGAGCAAAATCCTCTTAGACTGTTTAGGGAAGATTGGGATGATATCTCACTGGGTCTACGAGTTGTGCAACAGTGGCTTCGATTTTGGAATCGTAGAATCATAGAATGGTTTGGGTTGGAAGGGACTTTCAAAATCATCTCATTCCAACCCCCTGCCATGGGCAGGGACACCTTCCACCAGACCAGAGCTCCATCCAACCTGGCCGTCGACACTTCCAGGGATGGGAAGTGTTCAGGATCAGAGGGAGCAATGGTTGCAACTCACTGTAGGTAATTGCAATTAGGTTTGAGCTGAATTAGTAGCAAATGCTTTGCAGCACCCCGTGTCCCAGCATGGAGATGTTCACCATGTTCCAAGTTGTTCTAACTGTGGACATAAAAATGCTACCGTGCATCTGTTTGGAGATGGGGGAGGTCGATGAGGCTGCGGGAGCGGTGCTGGCTCGCTGGGTAACACCTTGTCTGATATAACCCTGTACACGACAGATTTTCTTGTTGGAGCCTGCAGATCTTCAGATTTTCCTTCGTGCAAAGTGAATCAAGAGCTAAACCTTAATACAGCTTTTCACTCTATTTTTCCCCACAAAAACAATCGATTTGTGATCCCTTGTGACACTATTCGCTTTCTAGACTCTCACGAGAATCTCCTAATTTCTAAAATACCTGATTTATACAAGTTTAGATGTAGTGTTAGATAGCTTGAGATGTAATTTGCCTTCCCCAAATGTTTTGATGTCTTCTGTTGTGTGCCTGGTAATCCCCAGCTGCTCCATTACCAGAGTGCCTGTCGCTGCTGGGGTGACCCCAATGTCAGTCCCATCAAATATTCTGCTGCAGGTTGTGGATGCTTAGTGAAAATGGATGAAAAATTAAGCTTACAAATACATGTATATTACTAAATTAACAAGTAATTTCTATAATACAGTGCATAAGCTCATATAGATAAAATTCACATACATATAATAACACTGGATGTGGTTTTGTTTGCTTTTATGTTTTGGGTTTTTTTTTGCCTTTGTTTTAAAGAATTGAAAGTTTTAGTCTTTTCTCTGCCAAAGGTGCTGTGGGATTGATGTGGGCAGGATGAGGCCATGGTGAATACTCATAGCTGTGATCAGGGAAGTTTGTCCAACCTCCTGATGCTCCCCATTCTCTTCCAGACCATCCCATGCAGGTTTTAAAGCTATCCAGAGCTGCAGTGATGGTGAAAAATCAAGTAATTTTGCTAAATCTACTTTTACTAATGATAAATATGGTAAAAAAAGTCTAAAATAATAAAAATAGTGGTGCTTAAATTGTGTTGAGGCCGCTGCATGTTAGAGGTTCGATTTCTCAGTGTCAAGGACCTTCAGCTTCCATGAACAGCAAGTGCTCAAAGATGGAAGTAGGTGGCAAAATGTGGGTGTGGAAGCCCAAGAAATGCTGTCCAAAGCTTTTTGACACTTCTATTTTAGAGAACAACTGTGTGCTTTCCAAAGCCCTCCTAAGTTTTGATCATGCACCACGGGGAGGTTTCATAGCTATGGGTTGTTTTCCTAAAAATATAATGGATTCTGTCCCAGCTAAGTGCCCAAACCGGCCCCTTGGAGAGGCGTCTTAGCAAGTGGTAAAAACAGGATTGCAATATTTGTGTAAAACAGGACACCTTTGAATTTGAAAAAGCAAACTGAGAGTCTCACTGCAGATGTTTTCCTGTTGATCATTTTCAGAGCTGAAGCAGATTGGTTTCATAGGATCCTAGAATGGTTTGGGTTGGGAGGGAGCTACTTCCAACCCTCTGCCGTGGGCAGGGACACCCTCCACTGTCCCAGGTCTCTCCAAAACCCATCCAGCCTGGCCTTGAACACTTCCAAGGATGGGACATCCATAACTTCTCTGGTTTTGTCTCCTTTGTCCCAAACACAGGGCAGTCATGAGACCGGAATTGTGGTGGGTTGGGGTTTTTTTTCCCTTTTTGGGAATACTGGCAAATTAATTGTCAAGATCCTCTTCCCCGTGCATGGAAACCAAGGTCTGCTGTTTTATTTTCTTTTGTCTACTTCTATTTCTTTGCACATTTTCTTGTGTACCTTTGTTTCCTATAGTATGTAGAGATGTCCCACAGGCTCCAAGGTCTTCAGGCTTGCTTTTCACTCTTTGGCCAGTTCTTTTCCTACTCTCTGTGCTTGCCATCCTTTTTAAAATTAATTAGAATTCAAGTATAATCTCATACTTAGAAACAGAGTCATGCATCCTAGTCCTGTTTGTGAGGCCTTTGAGCACAGAATATAAAGAGTGTGTGCAGAAAACAGTCTGAAGGTCCTGCTGTCCCCAGGGGCACTCACTGCCTCTCTGCCTGTACTTCCTGAATTTGACCATCTCTTTTCCTTTGCTTCCTGGTGAGACCAAAAAGAGTTTTTGAGTTTTCCTCAGTGGCTGCTTCATGGGCTTGAGATGCTGCTGGCTCCTTCAGCCCCATCGAGGTGTAAGAACCTCCTGCTGGGAGGGTTTGGCTTTTCCTGATTTTCTCCACCAGCAGAAAGGAAATTGCTTTTCAAAATTTGTGGTTCTTCCTGGGTTGGGGCAATAATCCAATTACTTGGAAGCAAGTGGTGTCCTTCAGGGTAGGGGGATGAGTGGTCTCCACTGGTCCTTTACATGCAGATCATAGAAGGGTTTGGGTTGGAAGGGACCTTCAAAATCATCTTACTCCAATCACCCTGCCACGGGCAGGGACATCTTCCAACAGACCAAGTTGCTCCAAGCTCCATCCAACCTGGCCTGGAACAGTTCCAGGGAGGGAAGCCCCTTTGCTGCCTCCCTCTACAACAGCTTTGGGGGACAGAGATTTGTGGAGCTGATGTCCTCCTTGCTCCTCTCCCGCACCCCAGAGAGGCAGGTGGGTGTCATGAGTGGATGTCATCTTGATGGGCGTCATCTCAAAGCCTACCAGCCTCATGATAAAACCCTTGTCATTGGCTGGAGCCATGTCTTCTGGTGGTTCTCCACCCTCTATTTCCATTAACTCACCATCCTGGGCAGACTGAGCCTGGTTATTTTGCCTGGCTGGCTGCAAACCACTTTGCAAAGTTGCTCTCCTGAGCAGACCAGGGTGACCTTGCACTCGTTGATTTGGTAGCTGGGCTCCAATGCCGACTCCCTGCGTGGCATCTCATAAATAGCTCCGGTTTTCCGTTTCATTTCCCAGACCTGTTTACACCTTGCCAGAAATAATTACAACCTCTGAGCCTGGGGTTTGCTGGGCGAGGGGGAGGAGGGCAAGGAGAAAAACCTGCAATCCACGTTTTTTCGTGCGCTGTCATCAACATGGTGCTGCCAGCGGGATCGGGATCTCCCTTCTGGGGCATGAATCAGGCTGTGCTCGTGTCTGCCCGGCATCGCTCCTGTGCTGTGCTTGAGAATTCCTTCCCTTCCTCTGTTCAGCATCATCTTAAATTCGTATCCCTGGCGGTGCCTCCCTCACCTGCTTTATTACTTCTTAATGTGTTTTCCCAAGAATGTCTCGCACGCGGATAAACCTCTCCTGCTTCCCTTGTAAAACCGGCTCTTTTCTGCGCTCCTCCTCCTCCGGTGCCTGTGCGTTTTTCCTCCATCCATGCAGAGCTACTCTTCTGGTTCTTGCCATGTTTTTTTGAGCACCTTGGAGCCTGCGCATCCTCCTGGAGAGGCGGGTGGATGCCATCACTGCCAGTTTTGCATCCGAGCCGGCGCTCGCTGTGGTCATGTGTGGAGCCAGTGGGGAAGGCAGGAATATTTTTAGCCTGCACTTCTGTGAGCCGCTCAGGGGGCCGCCCACAGCTGAGTATTAAAATAATAGCGGGGACATTGGGTAAGCTCTGCAGCAAAATGTTGATATGCAAATTGCCATCTTAAGAGCAAACCTCAAGGCGATTTTTGGCAATGCATGCAAGGCTCCGGAGCGGTGTGTTTTGAATAAAGATTACAGCAAAGGGATTTCGCCTGGAGGCCACGCTCGTCTCATTTATTCTGAAGCTTAGCAGAGCTGGTAATTCAGTGTTGGAAGCCAACAGGGTGAAACGTATGCACCTTTAAAAAGGCATTAGATTAGCATTGGCGAAACAAAATGTCACGTCACCTCTGTAACTGAAATTTCCAGGCTTGCAGAAGCAATAAATTTGGTTGGATTTCATTTGTGAGTAGTTCCTGGGCGCTGTCCAGGGAAGAGGTGGCTCTGGTAGCAGCAGAGTTGGTTTGGGAGGTTTCAAGGCATTACCTGGTAATAAATGAGCTTGTGCCAGCTGATTCCATGCTGCTTTGACTTTTCTCTTCAGCGGTGATGGACAGCTTGGCTGTTGGAAACCTTGCAGTAAGAAATCAGATCACATAGGAATTCCTTATTTTTGTTGGGGATTTTTTTGTTATTTTCTTGGTTGTTGAGTTCATGGTGGCACTACTGGGAAGGAAACAGCGGTAAATTCATAGAATGTTAGAACGGTTCGGGTTGGAAGGAACCTGAAAGATCATCTCATTCTGACCCTCTGCCATGGGCAGGGACACCTTCCACTATCCCAGGTTGCTCCAAGCCCTGTCCAGCCTGGCCTTGGACACTTCCAGCAATGGGGCAGCCACATTACCATTTATAATGTCATGTCAAGCTTCCCATCCATCTATATCCCCAAGTCCTTCCTCTCCTCAGGGCTTTTCTCAATGAAGGATTTTAATTCTTTCATTTATTCCAGTTCTAGAGGAGCAAGAATGAATTTGTAGATGTTTTCATTATTCTTTGTTTCCTTCACCCATCAATGCCCGGGCATTGATGAGTGAAGGCAAAGTTCATATCACAACAATTATGTTGTTCTAGGATTGGAAACTGGCAGTAAATTAAACAACTTGTGAGTTTTGGGGTTTGTTTGGGGTCCTTTTGTTTGCTTGGGCTTTTTTAATTCTTGAACATTTTTACAAATCCATCCCTTTTAGAAGCTGGAGAGGGATGATTTTGAGTGGGAAAGAAGTAGTTGGTAGCTAATTTTTCTCTCTTTGAATGAAGCATGGAAGAACCAGGTGGCTGAGACTTTGTGGGAACACATTCTGACTTTGATACAAGTTTGTGTTGATCAGATCTTAGTTCAGTTGTATCCTTTTACTTTAATTATAGGTTCCAACACCATGAGACTTTTAAATATCAGATTTTGAGAATGTTCTCTGCCAAAACTGCACGCTTTAAGTGCAGATCCTGTTGGCAGGCATCTCAGGAGCTGCTGACTTCCTTCTTTTGTAACCCCGTCCTCTCTTGCCGAGTTTTTTTCTCCTTAAAATTCAAACATTATTTGATAAAATGGCAAAGCTCATGGGTGTGTATCCCCGTGAAGATCACTGTGTCCTGCTTGCATCTCACCAGAGCCAAGTGAGTACGAGAAAAACATCTTTCAAGTTTGGTTCAGGCTCATCTTGGATCTTCTTTGTGTCTGTCCTTTGGTACATCCTGCTTCTCCCTGGCCTTAAACGCAAGATGCTGGTTTAGTCTTGTCATACTGCCTTGTGCCTTGCTGAGGTATTGATTCTTCCCTCCAAGGTCAGGAAATTCTGCTCCTGACTTTGAAATGCTCCAAGTCTCCATCTCCCGATTCTTCTTCCTTCTCGATGATATAATTTGTAGGAATGTTCTTCATTTTCCCCAAAGTTTGTTTTTTTGGTGGTGTATCTTCAGGGAATATCACAGCTGACTGTGTCATGCCAGTGTTTTTGTCTTTCCAGATTGTGTTTCCTGAAATTTCCCATCAAATCTGTGTTCAACTCCTTCTGCGTTCAGTCTCCTATTTTAAAGTCTTTATTGCAGGAATTATCTCTTTGCTCTGTATTTATACAACATTTCATGTGATGCAGATGTGATTCTGAAGTGGTGCCTTTGATAATACCTTTAAAATTGTTGTTTTGGTAGTTAATAATCTTGAGAATGCTGTCATTTTATATAAATATTTATACATATATATAGGCCAGAGACAAAAATTAAGACATGTTAAGACATTGTAGATGTTAATACATAAAAATCAAACATAAATAATAAAAATTTTTTTCTGGCCCTACCTGGGTTCCTTTGGTAGTTATCAGCTGCTTTCTGTGGGGCAACTGAAATGCTGAACTCTGATCTCAGCAGATAAGAAATATTTTTGTAATGCTGTGCATTTAGACTAATTCTGTCTGCCGTAGAATGTGCTGAGGATTTGTGATCCTCAGCAAGCATTTGACAGATCTTAACTAGTTCTGCTCTGCCTTGTCAATCAAAATTAAACGCCCACCTCACTCCTTCCTACTTTCTCTCTCTTCCAGCCTTTTTATTTAGGTTGGTCATTAAAATTGCTTATAACCATAGAAACGAGGAAAACCCGCCCCTTACTTTCCAAAGCCTTAGTGTGATATTCCTGTACTGACATCATGTGAGTTACATACACGATGGCTTAAAAAAAAAAAAAAAAACAAAAACCTGCAGGTGGGCAGAGTTGCCATTAATTCCTCCCAATACTGGAGTTGTCCCTGTGGATGCCAGCCAAGGATCATGTCCCTCTTGTATTCGTGTATGGAGAATGCAAGAGGGACACGAAGGAGAGGCCCTGCTGTGGAGAAACCACCAGAAAAAGACTGAATTGGAGAAGAAAACAGATCCATTCGTGGGGTGGAACTGGTGGGAGGATGAGATAAGGAGAAGATGGGTGGGCAAGAAGTCTCATGTGCGATGTGGTGTGGTTTTGATCATTTCAATATTGGTTTTCATCCTCCTAGGGCTGCCTTGGGTGCTCTGGGAGGTAGGCAGAATGATACTTCTGGGAAATTGGACCACCAGGTTTCTCTGCTTAAGGACCTACATCCCCACTGGGCAGGATGGGGTGTGCCATGGCCTAGCTTGTTCTGAAAAACTGAACTGACCACTGGTTTTTGGTTTGTACAGGCAGTTTAGAAATGCTTGTCCCAAGACTACATGAGGACGATAAAAACTCCTACCTTAGTAGCCATGAGCATCTTGAGATTTCAGTGCTGGACTCTGTGTGCTGGACAAATAATTCTGTTTTCATTGGAACAGGACTGCCTCAATTTGAGACAAATCTTGTCATTTTTCTCCCCTACCTGAAATTGCAATAAATCACATGTAGGAAGATCTCCAGGACGGAGATGTGGATTGTTCCTGAATTAGTTGGATGTAAAAGTTTCACCACTCTTTTATATGAAGGCTTGTCTCTTGGGAAGAGGAATTTTGACCTTTGGACAGAGAAATAACAAGGAAGAAGTGTTGTGTGATGTGGCATGACAAGGTGTTGCTGAGCAACATCTTAAAATTTAAAGGTCTTACTTATTTACCCTGCCTTTGAAAGCTGGTTCTGAGAACTGTACTTTAACTTAAAGGCACTTAATCATTATTTTTCCCCATGTTTTGGAGCTTCTGCTGTTGGCGTTTGAGGGTGTTGAAGTCGATCGTATAATCAAAGAGGAGGAAAGAGTAATTGGGTGGTTTTTCTAAGGGTAGAAAAACTCAAGGCACGAGCTCCTTCAGCATCCTTTGCTGCTCTCTTTGGCCCCAGTGTCATCCCATGTGATTTGACTTTCTCCACCATCCCATCATAAGGAGGGATTAGAAGGCTTTGATGGTTAGTCTGGAAGGCTGTGTCTTGTGTGGTGATGCTCGTCCCGCTTAAAACAGGCCCAAAATATTGGCATTCTGATTAAAACACTTCCTTTGAGGAATATTTGCTGTAAAAAATGTAATATTTTTATTTCCTTAATTTGCACAGTGTATAAGTGCTTCTACCTGAATTGCCTAAACCATTCTTTTTCTTCTTTTATTTTTTTATTAAAGTGTAATGAATTGCCTTAAAAGTGTCTTAAATTCCTTCTGAAGCATTAGTTTCCAAATTTAGACCAAAAAAAAAAAAAAAAAGATCAGTTGCGAAAGTGTGTGTGAGGAGAACGAGTTTATGATGTCATTACAGTCTCCATAGTTATCTCAGTTTTTGGATCCTTATGGATGCTGTTCCTGACGAGAAGAAATGGCCTCAAGTTGCACCAGGGGAGGTTTGGATTGGAGATAAGAAAAATTTCCTCACTGAAAGAGTGGTCAAGCATTGGAACAGAGTGCCCAGGGAAGTGGTGGAATCACCATCCCTGAAATCATTCAGAAGTCCAGTGCTGGGTCCGCTTGGTTGTCTCAGTTGTGTGGTTCTCTCTCAGCACTCCCTTTAGTTGCACGGGTTTTTTTTCATAGGAAATATAAAAATGTGGTAAAAATCTACTAAAACCAGATCCTCTTTAACTGGCTAATACTGACTATAAAATATGACATCCCTAAGCAGGGGAAATGACAATAACATGAAATCACAAACTGCAGGAAATGAAGATTACTTGCTGTGTTTCACTAGGCATCCCCTAATGTTTGCACCCTGAAATTAAAGGGAAGAAGTGTTCCTTTGTTTCCTTTTTTCTGTGTGTTCCATTGTCAACAGACATTGTGTAGGCCAAAAGCAAAGCTTGCCTAATATATGGATATGTTTAACAAATTCACAGAGTGTGAAAACTCCCAGCTGAATCTAAAGATACGGCCAAAACCTCAGTCTTGGGAATCCCTGAGCTTCAGACTGAGGGAAACAGAGAGCATAAAAGCTTGTTTGTGCTTTTCACATCTGATTTTCTGGTTTTTTGTCCTTTTATCTGAACAGGAACAATACTTCTGAGCTGGGCCTTGGGTCCATTGGGTTATTGCTGCCAAGTTCCCAACAAGCGGCTCCACAACACAGCGGAATAAAATTGTGGGTGAGGTAATTTTTGCTGTTTTCTTTCTTTGATAATCCTTCTTATTTCATGGTTTTTTTGTCTTTGGTTTTGGTTGGTTTTCTCCATATCCTTTCAGCTCATTGGAGGTGATGCTGCATGTTGCAGCCCCAGGCTCTGGAGTGGGTGGGTAGGAATGCTGTGGGCTTTGCTCTTGCAGATGTTCACCTCTGGATGACATCTTCTGCTCTTTCAGTGGTTTCCTTGTATTAACTGGTTAATATTGGGTGATCTTCATCCAAATTCTCCCCCTGACGTCTGATCGTGGCTGTTCATTGAGCTCTGGGATGTCCCCTGCTCATGGTACGTTGACTTTGAGTTGGGCTTTCTGGCCAAAGCCAGAGTTGCTGGGTGTTCTCTGCTAGGAACAGATGGTCAGTGAAAATTCCATTTTTCAAGGTGTAGCAGACTGGATCTGTAAAACCTATGGAGTTCTTTACCAGCAATAACAGTTTTCTTAAACTGCATCTGTTTTTCCCACCTGGAATATCGTTAACGGTAATTTGTATCATGGCTGGAATAGTTGTTTCATGGACTCCAGCTTAATAGGGGGAAATAAGTCTTTTCTTGGGTGTTTTTGGTTTAGTGTCTGTTTTTTCTTGTTAGAATGTTATTATGGAATTAGTAAAATAGATGGATTTTATATATTTATCTGAATTGATTGGCTATCTTGCAAGAAGAAATTGAAGCTATTGAAGAAATTTGAAACAAACCCTAAAAAGGTTTTTTAATATTTTTCATTTCTCTACCTCCATTTTCAATAGCACTGGGAGCACTGGCATGTTCCAGCCCCGATTCATACACAGAGCTAAAGAGATTTGTAACATTCAGTAAATAATATGCATAAATTGTGCCTATTAACATTCTGAGTAATTACCAACAACAGAGTAAATACGAGGTTAATGAGATTAACGGGGCAGAGAAACGAAAGCTCTGAGTGCCCCTCCCCGTGGCCCCGGAGCCCGGGGTGGCCCCGTTTCTGTTGACAAGCCCAGCATGGCTGGAGCTGCAGCAGTGATTTTGCTGCTGTTCCCCATACAGAGCCTAATGAGTTCCTACTGCTGGCATTTTGCTTTAAATGCTGTGTAATATTATTAAATCCCACTCCTTGAGAGGATTTTTTTTAATGGTCTCTATTTATGTTTTTCCCCTTATTTGTTGCTGGTTCTGGGGCTCAGTGATAAGGTGCCTGATTAGCCCTAGTCCTCTGATATCTTCTCCCAGACATCTGGTACCCTACTGGATGTCTCCTGAAGGCCACCAGAGGAATTGGCCAAAGTCTTTTCATGTTACTGTCGGAATATTGTACTCAGAAGTACATTGAGGTTAACCCTTATTTTCTTATCCCAGGCTCCATCCTGACTTGATCTCATTTGTCCTTTGCCTTTTTTCATCTAAGAGCTCTTCATTGCATGCTCTCCATTAAGTCTTATAGGGACAGAAATTCCAATTTCCAAGCAAAACGTGATTATTTTTGTACTCTAGTATCTCTCAAGCTCTCTCTCTTTTCAAGGTTAGTGGGTTTTCTGCTCTCTGTCCATCATCCTCCAGCATCCTCTGGCAGTCTTCAATGTTTTATCAATGTCAGTACCTCAGAATTGTTTATTTGAGTTTTCTCCACCCAAAACTGCATCTGCGTGGTTCCCTCAAAGCTCTGGGCACCAACTCCCCTTGCTGGTCACTTCACAAACTGCAACCTATTTTTTTTTTCCTATTTTAAATGAGAGTGCATTACCCAGAAACCTATTTCGTTTACTCAAGATAAATGTTGTACTTATGACTCTGGTTTTTCTTGTTCCAGCAGTTCTGATTAAACCATGAACCTTCAATGTAAACAATTCAGGTACAATATGGCACTGCACATTGCCTAAATGAATTATTCGCCTCTTAGCTTTTGTTTTCATTTCTTGGGTGTTTGATTTTATTTTTTGTGTGCCTTTTTTTTTTTAATTTATTTTATTATTGCAAGTTATTTTCCTCCTATTTCAATTATGTAGAGCAGTGATTTCTCTCAGTTCTTTTGTATTTTGGAGTGAGGTTGATTGGTTAAGGGATCAGGAACACAAGTAGAGTTCTCCTCTACCCTTCCAGTTGCAGGGAATGATGAGGGAGAACAGAGAGGATCCATTTGGTTAACACCTGGCTCTGAACCCGGTGTCACCAGCAGATTTTTGGGTTTTCTTATCATGGGGAGCTGTGCCAATGAGGTTCTTTGTTCTGCTGTCTCAGTGGAGGCTGGGGATGGATGGAGATCCCTGCAGCAGCAAAGGCACCAGGATTACTGATATGCTAGAAACCATGGAAGTGCCTGAGAATGGCCGTGTAGGAATTAGGGCTTCTTCCCCAAAAAGGTGGTGGGAACAATAGCCCAGCTGAAGTGCATCTGCACCAGTGCGCACAGCATGGGCAACAGACAGGAGCAGCTGGAACACCCTGTGCAACTGGAAAAACGTGACAAATTACCATGAGGGAAACATGGTGGGATGATTCCCAGAGCTGGAGGGACAGGGAGCAGGATGAAGCCCCCATAATCCAAGGGGAAATGATCACAGAATCATAGAGTAGCTTGGGTTGGAAGGGATCTTAAAGATCATCCAGTTCCAAGCCCCTGCCATGGGCAGGGACAGCTCCCCCTATCCCAGGTTGCACCAAGCCCCATCCTGGCCTTGAACTTATCCAGGGATGGGGCAGCTGCAGCTTCTCTGGGCATCCTGTGCCAATGTTTCTCCACCCTCATTTTAAAAAATTTCTTCCTTAGAAACTAAGATGATGGGTTTTTTTGATGGAACCAGTTCCTCCCCTGTGGTGTGAAGACATGATGAAAGGGCATTCTGAGGGAGAAGAAAGTAAGTCTTGAGCTTTTTTAGTGGGGTGATGTCTCTCCTTTTGCCCCGCTCCCCGTTCCAGCTGGTAACTGGGAGAGCAGTTGATCTGAGTGTTGTCTCTCCATGCCGAGGCTGTGGCCATGAGTCCCATTGCTGGTCAGCCTGCAGGGAAGTGGTGCTGGTGCTTCCAGATGTTGCAATGCAGCTGGACAGAGAGGTCGCTGAGCTCCAGGACAGTGAGACCTCCATAAGGCGAGGAACGTGTTAAACCGTAACGTGTTAAACACTCATCGTTTCATTTGAATATTTTTGCAAATAGAAAAGTGATGGAAACAGCAAATGTGTGTGTGAGTGCAAGGGAGGGACTCGCACATATTCCTGTGCGAGGGCAGGGGAAACGGCTCAGCTTGCTGCAGCTTGTTACTAATATTTGTGTCTGAGCGCTTAAAATTTCACAAGAGATATTAAGACTTGAGAAATCTATTTTGTTGCCTTGTAAGTGTATGATTAAACCTTCATCATTTTCTTCTTTTTCACTGTGGGAATCTTTAAGTCATTATGCTTGTTTTCTTCAGGCATCATATTGAGAGCAAAGAGTGGCTTGGTTATTTATTTATTTTTTGGAACGTGCTTCTCCCTGCCTGTTTTATGCAAAAGCACTTTAATTGATCTTGCAGACGGTTGAGAAGAGGACAAAGAAGGAAATATTTAATGCAGCGCATATTTCTTTCTGGTTTTGCCTCAAAATAAAAAGCCACTTTGCAAGGATTTGTGTATCTAAACACATTTTATGTAGACAGCACAGCTATGTTTTATCTGCCTACTGCAGCAGGCTGATGCAAAGAAATGCCTTGATCAATGGTATGAACTGGTCCAGGGTAACTCCCAAACCACTGGTGAACACATTGCCAGTTTCTTGCCATCTTGATTACAATTGTTGCATCTTTCTACATTTGTGATTTTTTTGGACTATTTTAGTTTTATCTACTTGAACTTTAAAAATTAAAATGATGCAGGTCCATTCCTTGCTGTGCTGTACTGAAGCACAGTAACATCCCATTCAACGAGGAGTCTTTCGTGTGCATTTTGCAGCTCCAGGATGCTTTGGATGAGGTGAGAGGACTGTGGCTTTTCTTTAATTCTCCTGCTGCATCCAGAGTTTGGTCAAGCCTGGCAGCTGAACACAGATTGCCTGAACTGCAAAGCATCTCTTCAGTGTCAGCACCTCCCTTCTGTCCATTTAAGGTGAAACAGCTGCAGGGATTCAATGCTGTTGTTCACTTCCCATCAAGGTTTGAGTTCCGAAGATCTTCAATGCTGGTGGAGTCAGGAATATTTATGGGCTGGAGTCACCTTGCTTTGGCTCTGTTGTTGTCCAAAGTCTAATTAAATAGTGTATGACAGGTTCTGTTCCGTGTTTGTGATTTGTTGTGGCTGAGATGTGGAATGCACACACGAGTTAATGCACACTTGTATGGTTTGCTCCTTCACTGCTAAAGATTTCTGGGAATATCTTGACATGGTCTGCAAGAGTCAGCTGAGAGACTGCCTGAAAGCTCTCCCAAAAATAGTGAGCTTTGGGATGCCCTCTGTAGCCAGGGAAGACAGGAAATGTGGATCATGGGGTTGTTGTCATCTTCCTGTGCTGGAGATTTTGTCAATTTAATTGAGTTAAAATACTTGGAAGAGATTCATCTTTTTAGAAGTTGTGTCAATGTCTTGAGTGTCTCGAGTAAGTGAAAAACCCTTATTGAAATAGCTTTTTGATAGTTTGGAGGTTTTCAGCTGCATTCATTTGAAATACGTCTTTTGCCATGACTTAGGAGTACGTTTTCAATATATTTTTGGGTCTCTTTTATTTAATATTGAGCTTGAGAAAGAACAGCCCCTGTCAGCTGCCCTCCCTCCAAAAAGAAGGATGAGTAATAGTGGGAAATAAGCAAGAGGAGCTTGTCATTAAACCTAAATCCACTTATAAACATCTAGTAAAAAGGCATCTTTAGAAGCTCATTCTGTACTTTTATTGCAAGGATGGTGTTATATTGCTGTATATATCAGAGAACTGGGTAACAGCACGTCCTCTGTCCTCAACAACTGCTCAGAGCTGTAGGTTTTTGTGTTCAAGCCGATGAATATTTTAGCTTGATGTCTCCAAGGGTAAAATGAAGGAGTAGCTGCTCTGAGGGATTAATAGAGAGTGAATTAGATGTTTGTAAAAGGCATTAAAAGCTGCAGTTGCTGTATTGAATCCCGGCATTGGAAATGTGAGGCGAGATGCTGTGGTGCATCCCCCTGTTGCAGAGGGACGTCCATCTGGATTGCAGGATGAGGACAGCTGGTTGTTTGTTTAGTGGGTGCTTAGATGACATGGAAAAAAAAAGGAAAAAAAAAACTTACTCCCCACTCCCTCTTCTCTTTCTCAGCATCAATCATAAAATAGTTGTAAGAAACCTCAGAGATGTTCCTTCTCTTTTCCCTCACAGTTTCAGCAAGCACCACAGGCCAAGTGCTTGCGGGTACCACAGGGATGATGTTTCTTGACCCCAGAAGCTGTATGCCAACTTTTTCTCCCTGTCTACCAGCTATGAGGCAGGAATAACACAGTCTACTGGGCAAGGAGATGCCCAAGGAATAGCTCACAATAGAGGGTGGTGGTGTCTTGTGAATGTCCTGCTCCTACAGCATCACCAGGATGGGAGCCAGGCCCCATCTTTGACCTAGGTAACCACTAACTGGGGCTATTGAGACCTGTTTTCCCACTGCCAGGGTTATTCTGGAGTCCCAGCAATGCTTGGAGCAGCCCAGCCCTTGTTCTGCTGGCTGGGCTCGGAGCTGTTTGTTTTATCACCTTCTCAGAAACCGCTCTCCACTCAGCTTGCTTTTTTTAGAAACGTGCTTTCATCATTTGTGATCTGAAGGCTCTCCTGCAATGGAGGAGGTTTGGGCTGTTATTTTTAACCGAATGTTTCATTGATCTGATTTACAGCACGAGCTGCTGGTCCCTGTGTTAGCAAGAGAGCAGAGAGGCAGCAGTGATGTGGGGCAGGGAGGGAGCGCTGTGGGGAGGTCTTGAGTTGCCTCCCTTGTCAGAGCTAGTTCATCACAGAGCTGCAGCCCAAAGATGCTTTTTTGCATGATTTTAAGCCACTAAAAGTCAGGGCTCCACTCTCCTGTAAGTGGATTCATGGATCTCAGCCCTGTCGAACATTTTGGCCTTGTTGTGCTAAGCCAACGCCAGAGTCCGATTGATTCCAAACAAAACCTCACCAAAAATAATTTTAAAAATGCTTAGATTTTGGATAGACAAGATGCAGTTTCCACTCTTACAAAGCAGCTTGTGCTTTCTCTTGGGTTAAATTAACTTTGCTGCATTCCCAGCTGAAGAGCCAGAGTTTCAGTTAGTGGGACATGGTGGGACCTCGGCTGGTATGGTAGGAGGGAGGGTGGTTTCTTCTGGGCAGTGTCATTCTCTCCTGGAGAAAATCAGGCTCGGGGGGGACCTTATCACTCTCTACAACTATCTGGAAAGAGGTTTTGGTGAGGTGGGGATCAGTCTCTTCTCCCAGGTGACAAGTGACAGGTTGAGCGGAAATGGGCTCAAGTTGAGCCAAGGGAGGTTTAGATTGGATTTTAGCTGAAGCTTCTTCACTGCCAGGGTTGTTAAGCATTAGAAAAGGCTGCACAGGGAAGTGCTGGAGTCACCATCCTCAGAAGTGTTCAAAAATTGTGTGGATATGGCACTTGAGGACTTGTTTTAGTGGTGAACATGGTGATGATGCTGAGTTAACATTTGGGCTCGATGCTTGGAAGTCTTTTCCAAGAGATTCTCTGATTCTCTGATTGTCTGTGATGTCGAGAGCAAAGCCTTCATGGAGTGTAAACCAGAGCTGAGAGCACCTGAAACCTTCAATGACAGGTTTGAGTGTTCAGCTCAGTCCCAACCAAGTGTGTAAATAAAGCTGGAAGCCTCAAGAGTGGGTTATTTTTCCACTTGGTGAACCAGAAAATTAAATACAAGCACAGTATTTGGGGCACGGGTCTGAAAGTGAGAGCAGATGAGCACCATTGGGTTGTTTTCAGAAATTAATTTTTTTTTTTTTTGATAGTTTGAAATCTCTCACATCCTTTAAGGCTTTCTCCTGTTGGTGTCTTTCTGCCTCTTCCACTAAGTAGGTTGGTGGAGTTAATCACATCAGAGAAAAAAATACAGTTCACTGATTTTCTCCTCCACCCAACCATCAATGTATGTGCTCACCAAGCACGTAAGGACTTAATATCTCAATGTCCTCAAGGAAAACTCGGGCAAATTCACTGATCTATTTTTTTGATATCATCCAGCCTATCAGTTAGCGTGTGTTCAGGCCTAGATTACCCATCTGGGTTGTTTTCTGCCTCCAAAGCTGTGGATGCCTTGGAGAACAAATAGAGGCATGGATGGGACTTGCAGATGAAGAGGGGGAGTGCCCATGGATACAGGGAGGATGTGGAGAGGTTGTGAGAGAAGCATCATGGGGATATGGAGGAGGGGAACAGGGGTTTTCATGGCGGGAAGCATTTTGTAGGGGACGTGGGTGGGGATTCACTGTGGGTTTCTGCAGTCCTCAGCGCTATGCAGAACAGAGATGTGTGGGTTTGTCACTGCTAAGCCTTGTGTTGACCAGACAAAAGAGTAGAAGGGACGTGTGTCTTTTTTTTCAAGATGTTGATGCATTAGGTTTTATCTTTTATATCTTTCAAATTCTGCATTCCCAGTGTGTAACTCTGCAGTGTCCTGGAGCCTGGGAGCTGCTGCTCTCTCATGCTGAGACAGACAGAACAAAGCCTCTCCAGGCTGCTCTCCAAGGACACCCAGCCCGNCCTTTGGCCTGCCCAGGGTGTGCCTCTGAAGGCCTTTCAAATAAATATCCACCTTTATTCCCTTACTCCTGTCCAGTCTCTGTTTCTAGGCTGGCCTCTTTAGGCATCAATGTTCTGAAAGTTGGGCATTTAGGACATTGTCCTTAATCTTCCTGATCCAAAATAACTGAATTACCTAACATTCCATATATTTGGTGTATGCTCTCTCCTCCCCTGGAAGTGGAGCTGATGATAATGTCAAGGAACTCGATTATGAGAAGTAGCACCTCTGTGAGGTCAGGGTGGCTACCTGTGTTTTAGAGATCCTCAGATGTTTTGAGGCAAGCGTGTCCATGTGGATAGTCCAAATTTAGAAAGGAAAGTAGGGTGAGATTCAGCCTGTCCTGCTAGATAGAGCTTCTTCATATATTCACAGAATCACGGAATCTTTAGGGTTGGAAGGGACCTCTGGAGTTCATCCAATCCAACCCCCTGCCAAGGCAAGGTCACCTGGAGCAGGTGACACGGGAACACGTCCAGGTGGGTTTGGAATGTCTCCAGAGAGGGAGAATCCCCTCCCTCCCTGGGCAGCTGTTCCAGTGCTCTGCCACCCTCCATGGAAAGAAGTTCTTCCTCGTGTTGGGGTGGAACTTGTTGTGTTTTAGTTTATGGCCTGTTGCTGAGCACCATAAAAAGAGCCTGGCACCATCCTCTTGACACCCACCTCGGAGATATTTGCATGGATTGATGAGATCCCCTCTCAGTCTTCTCTTCTCCAGACTAACCAGGCCCAGCTCCCGCAGTCTCTCCTCACAAGAAAGACTTTTCTCCTTAAAATTCCCAACTGGACTTGGAACCCTGGAGAACCCACTGAAGCCAATGTGTGTCAGTTGTCTGCTGATGACATAGAGTCATGGAATCATGGAATGGTTTGGGCTGGAAGGAACATCAAAGACCATCCCATTCCAACCCGCTGCCATGGGTGGGGAACCTTCCACTAGACCAAGTTACAGGCAATGCAGACTTCCATCGTTCTTCCAAAAAAAGAACTTTAAGAGTCTCCCCTTTACTTGAGAAACTGTGTTTTCATCAGATGACAGTGCTCAGAAGGGAAGAAGTGAACTCTTTACATTGCTTATCTCCTGTATCTCAGAGTTTATCTCCTGCAGACTTCACAAAAAGGCTGAAAGCTGAAGCATTGCCAGCTCAGGGCAGCAATCCCGTGCACCCTGCTGCAGGGAGATCCTGGCTCCCCAGACTTCTTCACTAACAGGAACGAGCCATCTGGGAGGCAGGAGATGACTCCAGACTGTTCTGTTGGTATGGATGGCTTTGCCAAGGAGGAGGTTCCTGTCACACTGGGTGCTACTATTGATGGCACTGATGCAGATCTCGTGTGCTCCATCATGAGCACTGGAGATGAGCTCGCTCCTCTGCCTGGAGTGAGGGAGGCTCTTGCACACCCAAACTTCCTCTCTGGTTGCTCTTTTCCCTGAACGGCCAAATAAGCTCATTTTTTTCCTGTTGAAATGTTGTTTGTAAACTTTTCTGTTATCTTCTGCTGCCTTCAATTTACTAATGACCTTTCCTGCAGGCTGAATGCAGTGTTCCTGGTACTGTGAGCAATGTAAACTGTCTTAAATTATACCCCTCATCCTCCATCCATCTCAGTTTGGTTTTGCAGGGAGATTGTGCATTATCACTTGGAGTTTGCTTTCAGAATTGAGGATGGTGATAAATAAATGCTGCTGGTAGCAACTGGAGAACGTGGACTGCTTTAACCAGCTCAATATGTGGAAAAGAAAGAAGAAGGGATTTTTAATTTTTCTTTTTTCTTCACATATGCCTTGTATAGAGCTCTGTCTCCTTTATCCTAGGTTTTCTAGGGTTATAGGCAAAGATGCTCCCATCAGCTGATTTTCCTGCCTCACATCTGGAAATGCCAATTAGGGTCATTGCAATAAAGGCAGCTGCACTAATGCAAGCTCTGCTATGTCTGCCTTCCTTTGCATGCTTCCTCTGCACCTGCAATTGTTTCCCTCTCCATGAAATGACTTTTGATTGGACACCTACAGGTGTGTTGCTGTATTTTTCTTGGTAATCTCTGTCACTCCCTTAATTTTTACACGGCAGTTTAGCGGAAGGGCTGTTGAGATCCAGCTGTGTTGGCATTCATCAGTTTTGCTCTGACTTGCCTGCAAACAAGACCCTGTGTTTTGTTTGCAGCCAAGATGGCCAGAAATCCTTAAAATAGAAAAGCAAATTCATGCAATGAATGATATAGATCTAATTTTTGGATTAAAGTGACAAAAATCAGGTCACTGTTTAACTGAAGGACACTTTTCTGTTAATTATGGTCCCAGTTTCTGTAACAATGGGAGAGTGATGTGGGTGGATTCGTTTGTTGGAGCACAACAGATTTATGTTGGAAACAAACTGTAATTTGCTGGTTGGGCACAGGATACTTGGGAAGCAAGGACAGAGTCTTCAGGCCTCTGTTGTGGGGCGTCTGCTTCTTGCAGGGGGTTTTTGGGATGCAATACACTGATATCCTGCTGCTTGTCAGATTGTGCATATGAGAAACCTAAGCTGCTGAATCATGGAATCACAGAATGGTTTGGATTGGAACGGATCTTAAAAATCACCTCGTTCCAACCCCCTGCCATGGGCAGGGACACCTTCCACTATCCCAGGTTGCTCCAAGCCCCGTCCAACCTGGCCTTGGACACTTCCAGGGATGGGGCACCCACAGCTTCTCTGGGAAACCTGTGCCAGGGCCTCACCACCCTCACAGGGAAGAATTTATTCCTAATATCTAGTCTAAACCCTCTCTCCTTCAGTTTAAGGCAATTCCTCCATGTCCTATCGCTCTGTGCCCTTGCAAAAAGTCCCTCTCCACTCTTCCTGTAGGCCCCTTTTAGGTACTGGGAGGGGCTCTGAGGTCTCCTGGAGCCTTCTCTTCTCCAAGCTGAACAACCCCAACTCTCTCAGCCTGTCTTCGTAGGAGAAGTGTTCCTACCCCTAATATTTCCCTTGGTTTTCAGGCTGATAACTATAGTTTAGGATTTTTAAAATTTATTTTTCTTTTTTTCTCCAATTTCTTGAAGCTGTCCAACAGCTTCAGGTTACAGGAGTGGCTGAAAAGGCAGGAGAATGGGACCAGCAAAAGGAAAGTCCAGTGCAGACCACTGATGATTCTCATATCACTGTCATTCTTTGTGATGATCATCACCACGTTGCTGGGAAAGGCTGAAAAAGTGACATCAGTCACTCCACAGCCATGGGGCCATTTTGTTTAAACATGTAAGAAAAATAAAGGATGAGTGTCTGGAGGCAGTGCCATGGGAACAAGTGGTAAGGACTTCTCTCTCTGCTCAAGAAGATCTCACTCCTGGAGGGGAATGTCAAGAAATGCATCTCCTGTGACTTCTGCATCCCTTGTGACACAGCATCTCTCTTGACTTTTGGTAGCCTATTTGTGGAAGTATTCAGAGAACATATTCTCCTACATATTCTCCCATCTGTCTTTTTCCCAAACTCACTGGCCTTGGTGAATGCTTAAGAATAGATGTGCTTTCTGCGTTATGTTGAGAAGGCAGTTAAGAATTTATTTTTTGACCTTTCTGTGTTTAGATTATAATATTTTTAGTATCTTCTATGATGGCTGCTTCTGAGTCGATTTGGACTCTCTTTTCCCATTTAAATGCAGAGGAGAAAACTTGATCAATGTCTTAATCCAAAAGATATTTTGGGTTGTTCTGGCACCTGCACAAGGCTGTAGAAGAACCCTTTTCATGGCACTTAATTGTTGTTTTATATTGTTCATAAAACTCTTTTTTGGGAATGGATGAACTGGGCTTGTAGCATTTACCAGTTCACAAGAATGTGCAGTTGCTTGGCTGTGCAGACCCTGAATAAACATGCAAAAAAAGGGAGCCCAAAATATCATCCTACCACCAAAAAAGTGTGAAATGGGAAGGAAGGAATTGTTTCTCCATGTAAACTTTTTTACTTCCTTTTTTTTTTTTTTTAATTGGCTTCCCCGCTGCACAAGTGGCTTTTTCTTCTGTGTGCCACTTACCCCATCTTAAGCCTGCAGGCAGATGACTCTGGATGGTCTTTTCTAAAGAAAAGGGATAATACAGGCAAGAACATCTCAAACGGTCTTGAGATTGTGAGATATGGAAAAAGCTTCCTATAAAATGACATCTGTTGGGGATGTGATGCATCTCTTGAATTCAGTGTAATTAGACCCCGCTCAGCTGTGTAACTTTTGACATGGATTGGCATCTGCTTCTCTGAAGGCTTAATGGTGCCTTTAATTATAAGTAGTCTAGGAATTGCCTAGAGAGCCACAGGCTTCATTTAGTTCAAGAATCTCTCTTTTGGATGATGATCAGCAATATCGTGCTCAAAAGAAGAGCAAGCAATGTCCTGGTATGCAAATGTGGTGATGATTCCTCCCTGGGTTTGTCCTGATAGTAAATCATTAATTCTTGGCTTCAGCATTTTGTGTTGCAACTTAGTTATGGCAACTTTGGCTGGTCTTGTTATGTGCTTCCCTATGCCTTTGGATCCTGGAGTTCTTGGCCTCCAAAAGCTGTGCTATAGGTCAGTTATTCAAAAGATTCACTTATCTCTTGAGTATTTCCTGACTTCTCTTTTTTCTTGAGGGAGATTTCCTGATTTTTTTTCTAGTATGTGGTAGGAAGCGGAGAGATTCTTCTCTAAACTGTTCCTTATTGAGTCTTTTTCTGCTGTATTTGGTGCCAGTTTCCAAATCAAACTCACTCCTTCAGTGTGTCTCCTTTTTTCTCCCCACTCTCCATGGGGCAAGAAGCATTTCAGGTCTTCATCTCTCAACATTTTCTGAGCTCCTTCATTACTAAAAAGATTAAGAATCAAATGACACTGCACCACCAATTTTACCTTATAGCTTTCATGGAATTCTGCAGTGGTTTTGGTTGTAAGGGACCTAAAGATCACTTATTTCCAACGCCCCTGTACCTCCCACTGGACCAGGTTGCTCAGAGCCCCATCCAACCTGGCCTTGAACACTTCCAGGGATGGGGCAGCCACAGCTTCTCTGGGAAACCTGTGCCAGGGCCTCCCCACCCTCTGAGTGGTGAATTTTATGCTATGGTGATCTATAATAATTATATTTTACTTTATAATAATTTTGATACTATTGTCTTCTTTCCTATGCATCCCATTGCTCACGTGGAAGGATTGGCCTTGGGCAAAGTTTCTTTTTCAGGTGCCAGTGGTGACATCCAGTTCCTTTCATTGGCTCCAGTTTCTGTTAGGAGTGTGCCTCAACACTTCCTCTCCATCATCATTTCACATTTATTTGGCCTGGTATAGATAATTCTAAGCCATGTTGAAGTAAAATTTCTGAATAAAAGGAAAAATCAAGTTACATGCTCAAGAAGACAGTGAGTTGGTGTTTTGGAGACCATGAGCTTCTGTGAGGGACTTGACATGTCATCCCCCTTCTTTGCCCATCAGTTGATGTCCCCCATGATCACAGAATCACAGAATGATTTGGGTTGGAATGGACCTTAAAGATGATCCAGTTCCAAACCCCTGCCGTGGGCAGGGTCACCTTCCACTGGACCAGGTTGCTTATCCTGGTTATGTTCGTTTCTGTGTTCAGTCTCAGGTAGTGATGACACCAGTCCCAAGGGACTTGAAGTTCCTGGAGACCCGGGACACCTTCCATGGTCAGAGGAGCACCTTTGGGGAGGCTCTGGTCTCTCTTCCTTGGCTGTAGAGCTGGATTTGTAGACATAACACTTCAGTTCAGTGGGTGAACTTGGCTTTTTCTCCCTTCTCTGTTCCCTAACACGTTCAGAGAATTTAAATTGAATCCGTGTTAGTGTTTACCGCGTTCAGATGTGCTCACTCAGCACTCTGGCTGCTGTTCATACCCCTGCAAGCCTCTTCTTGCACATCCCAATCCTTCCAACGATCGGAAAATCTTTGACAAAGTATTTAATTAGCTGTGTTACAGCCTCGCTGCCCAGACCTGGCAATATTTGTGATTCTGCTTGTGTTTGCTTCCTCCTTAAATCACGACTGGAAAAAAGACAGCTGTGATTCCCAGTCAAAGCTCACTGGACCTGGGATCCCTCTGAGCTCATGCATCACCCAGGGAGCTGTTTCAAGCTTTCATCTCTGCTGTTTGTGGTGTTTTTTCCACATTAGAGAAACTGAGGTGAAATTTTTCTACCACTGGAAGCCCTAAAATCGAAGCAGAAGCATTAACTGCATTCAAAGTTATGACTTTGAGCAGATTGCCATAATTTTAAATCCTGTGTATTTAATTCCTTTGCAGAAAGCATCCCCTTGGTACAACAATTCCCAACCCAGATCCTGCCTAGAAGGTGCAACACCAGCTGCTAAGGTCATCTTTCCACTTTGGGACAAACTTTGGGATGGTCACATGAAGGATCCTCCTCGTTTCTTCTGTGCCTTTTACTTTGATCCAGGAGCACTTTTTTTATCCAGCCTCCTGGCATCTTTGCAAGGAAGAGAGGTATTGAGAGAAAATAATTTACAGGACTTGGTGGCATGGTGCCATTTTGTTACAGTGTAATCACACTTGAAATATTCAATAGAACATCATTCTCGAGTTAATGGGGGAGATTGTTGTTGGATTATATCCCATGTGATTTTTCTTTCTCTGTGTGTAGAGTTTTCTTGCTGCAAATGAGATAAATAAAGGATTATATCTACATTCTTAATAGCTAGTATCAGAAGTGAAGCGCTTCCAATAAAGTATTCCTATATTTTTTTCCCCACATAAGACTGTTTTACAAGCTTACGTCCTTCTCTTTTTTTTACCCTCTTTAAATAATCTTAAAATCAGGTTAGAAATTGTTTCCCTTTGCCTAAACTCTGGATAAAATATCTCTCCACAAAAATAGCAGAATGATGTTACATTTTATTGGTTGTAGGAAGAAAAACAGCGAGTCGGAGGTGAACAGCAGAGTGAAAGTTCCTTGGGAAGATGGGAATTGCTTTTTCTCTGTTCTCATGATTTGGTGGTGACTGTCAGATCTGCAGCAGTGACCTGGTGATGCTGTGCAGGTGCTGCAGCTGCTGGAGGGACAACAGAGAGAGGGCATCATCAGCAGAGTATTTCTGGGTGGCAGGAGGCTGCAGGATTCATCTTCCCATCAAAGCAGGGCTGAGAGAAATTGAGGCCCCTTGGAGAACCATTTCAGGTGATTTTCAGTATCAGTCTGGAAAAATCAAAATGTCCTTCCATACAGGCGAGATAAAAGAAAGGTGATTCAAGGCAGCTTGAAGATCTCTGTTTTTCTCAGAGATTTTCATCAGATATGGGGGTTCCAGAATGGTTTGGGTTGGAAGGGACCTTCGAGACCATCCAGTTCCAAACCCTGTCATGGGCAGGGTCAGGACCAGGTTACTCAAAGCCCTGCCCAACCCCTTCTGCTTTAAAAACTCACAATCTTTGTGGGTTTTTTGGAGATGTTTGTACAGTCCCCACTGCCCTGTTACTCTTAGATTTATTATTGGCACCACTTTCTTGTTCAACGTGTTGTTCCTTGTCCTGTTTTCTAGGGAAGAAAGTATTCTTGACAGTCACAAAGGACACTGGAGTAGATAAAGTGTTATTGTATGGTAATTCCTGCACTCCAAAGTTACGAGGAACCTTTGATCAGTCCTCTGCATGATTATCTTAATATCATGAAGGCTGATAACGTAAATGGAGATTTCAAGCTTGACCTGATTCATAAATAGGATAAGTTAAAATGATGAACGTGATTGAGTTATTTGCTGCAGCTGCTTCCAGGGCTGGATTGATTTGAATTTCTGCTGACAAGGCGTTGAGACCTCTGGGAAGGACATCCCTGAGTTTATTAGCAGAGTGCTGGGGAAGAAGGAGTTTTGGGGATGTGGAGGGTGGGGGGGGGGTGGTGGGCTGGCTGGGCTTCAAAGCCTTGGGCTGATAGTGAGGTCTTCTGCAATAATTTGGTCTGGTTTGAGCAAAAAACCTCAATTAATGTAATAACTTTAATTGAATGATGTGTTCCTGGATTTGCCACTGAAGTCAGTGCATCTCAGTGATGGTTCTTGTTTTGCCTGGTACCATGGGCTCCTGATTGTTGCTGGTTTGGAGTCTGGGCATTTAAACAAATTCTGACTTGTTGATCAGGGGTTCTGTTTGGGTTATTTGTATGTTCTGGTAAAAGCTTTTGTTGGCAAAAGATTCTCGGTTCCTTGTTGAGATTTTGTCTCAGACACAGAAATTGTGAAATCAGTGGGGTGCAGGACCCAAGCTGGATCCATGCTTTGGAAATCTCTCTTCTGCAGCTTCTCAGTTGCTTATCTGAATATCAGACTCAAATCAGTTTTTCTTCTTTTGCCTTAAGATTTCACCTGTGTATAACTTCCATCAGAGTTTACATTGGGTCTGAAACATCACAGAAATTCCTGCTTGGAATCTGTCTATAGGGTTTCTTGCCTCCTGGCTCTTGATGAAGAAGGAGCATCTCAGTGGTGTCAGTGTAGCACTTCCCACTGAGGCAAAAAGTCATTGAGTTCAGCCTGGAGAAGAGAAAGCTCCAGGGAGACCTTTGAGTCCCTTCCAGAGCCTAAAGGGGCTCCAAGAGAGCTGGAGAGGAACTTTGGACAAGGGATAGAGTCTCAGGGCAAGAGGGAATGGCTTTAAACTGACAGAGGGCAGACTTAGATGGGATATTGGGAAGAAATTCTTCCCTGTGAGGGTGGTGAGACCCTGGCACAGGTTGCCCAGAGAAGCTGTGGCTGCCCCATCCCTGGGAGTGTCCAAGGCCAGGTTGGACAGGGCTTGGAGCAGCCTGGGATAGTGGAAGGTGTCCCTGCCCATGGCAAGGGGTGGAACTGAGTGATCTTGATCCTCACCCTTCTCCATATCCTGGGTATGGGCAGGGAGCTGGCTGTGTGCTCTCCTGTGCTCTCACATGCCCAGCTGGGATGTGTTTGCTCTCCAGATATTCCTCCCCACCCACAAATCTCATCTACCAACTCTCCTTTACTTAACCTGCAAAGATTTAAGGCACTTAATGGCTGGAGGCTTTGGCAACATGAATTAAAAGCCTTTTATAAATCAGTGTTTGGTGGTCTTCACCTCACTGTGTAAAGGTTAAAAGCGACTGCGTCTCCTCCTCCTGCTGCTTCAGGGCTCTGTCCTTGTGTTAAATCCTCCTTTTCACTGTGTTTCCTCTGTAAATCCTGCAGGTTGTAACAGTCTCCTAAATCTTACAGATTGCTGTGGAAAATACCTTCTGTGTTTACTTGTTTGTTAGTTTTAAGAGAGTCATTTGTATTTGACCAGCTTTACATAACTCTATGTGTGTGTGTATATATATATATACACAATATTTCATTCCTTGCACAAATCCCTATATGTATTATATTTCTTTTTAATTCTAAAAAGCTGGGTAAACTTCCTCAACCTGTTGTGAAGTGATGCCTCATTTTTATCCGAGTCAGGATCTCAGTGCACAGGAGAAGCCTCCAGCAGAGGCACTGCAATAACTGTTCCCATTTCTGCACCTCGTTTATACAGCACCTGAGATCATCTGATCGTCTTTAACTTCCCCCACAACCCAGCAAACCTGGTGTTGGTAAATGCAGAAACTCAGCTGATGTGCACCAATTTGAAAAAAAAATTAGGTTTTCCTGGTGCTTTAGCTTTGGGAAGGGGATTTTAGTGCATCTACATTTCTACAGGCATCTGAATTACAGCCCCATTTTTTATTTGGCTTCTTTTCTCTACGTTTTCCTCCAGCAATGCTGCTTTTTATGGGACTTTTTAAAAACAAAAATAGTGAATTTTTTCCTACTCAAAAATCAAAAGTCTGATGCTGGAAAGGGCTTTTACAAATGCTGTGCAGCGCTACTGCTGGGAACAGCCTCCCATAGCAACCTTCAGCTTGAAAGCTAGAATCACATCACCCCATATGACAGCTTTATTATTAGACTGGCATGTGAACCCTTTGGAAGGGGTCTAGGTGGCAACAAAAAAGTTCCCCTAGATTCTGTATTTAGGAGGTTTTTTAATTTATTTTGGATTTTGTGGGGGCTTTTTTGTCACTTTTGAGTTTTGCTTTTGTTTGTTCGGTTTTTTTTCTGGTTTAAATTTTCTTTTTCTCAGATAGAATAAATGTTATAAGAGTGAGAGACACCACTCTAGGGAAGGTAGAAGATCTCTGCCATGGGGGATGACACATGATCGTGGCTGTCACCAGAGCAATTGCACAGAAAAATAGAATCAGAGAATGATTTGGGTTGGAAGGGACCTTAAAGATCATCCAGTTCCAACCCCTGCCATGGGCAGGGACACCTTCCACTATCCCAGGTTGCTCCAAGCCCCATCCAACCTGGCCTTGGGCACTTCCAGGGATGGGGCAGCCACAGCTTCTCTGGGCGACCTGTGCCAGGGCCTCACCATCCTCACAGGGAGGAATTTCTTCCCTAATATCTATTTTGTCCTAATAGCTATTTCATGTTTTTTCTACTGCTACACATGGACAAGATGGGAGTCCTTGCTGGACAGCAGTGGGTTTGGGCTCAGGTTGTGCATTTTTTGGGATTTATTGCAGTGACATGCATGCCCTTCCTGTTGTTCAGCCACTTTGCAGCCTTGTGTCACATCTCTATGCTGGCTTTGCTTCCTCAAAACTTGTGGTGGGAGGACTCAAAGGACCTTGAGAGCCCGGGGAAACTCCTGACAGTAACTGGGGGACCAAATCAGGATATTCCAGATCCAGTCTGAGATAAGGCTGATGATGGGAGAGTTTGTCTTCATTGAGCTTGGTATTACTCATCTGATGGATTGGGCAGACTCTTCCTCCCCACTGGAAATCCAGCTTGGATGGGGCTTGGAGCAACCTGGTGTAGTGAAAGGTGTCCTGCCCATGACAGGAGAGTTGGAACCAGAAGATCTTTAAGGTCCCTTCCAACAGAAACCCTTCTGAGTTTCTGTGATTCTTGGAAAAACAGCTGCAGAATGGTTGGACGTGTGTGGCTGACTCTGAGCTGGAGGCTGCTGGGGTAAGAGCCATGAAATGCCTTTTGCTGTTGATGATACCTGATCTGATCCCCCCTGCTCATATTTCACTGGTGCAGAGGTAGCCACATCCACACTTGTGGGTCCATGGGAGGAGCAGCATCGCTCCTGCTTCCTGCCTGAGCTCTGGATTTCTCATCCCAAGCTCTTCTGGAGAGGCAGAGAGCTCCGTGGAGGAGAGGGGGTGGTTTTCTGTGCTGGCTGTAAGCAGGGAGAAAGCCAGGCTTAGACTCTGGGAAAGCTCTGGTGATAGAGAAAAGGGTTTGGGGTCCATGTGAGGAGTTGCCTCGCTTTATCTGTGATTCCTTCAAAAGCTTTTCAAGCTTTTCTAACAGGCTTTGTGAGTGTCTCCATCCTCCATTTAAATCCTATTCCTCTCCATCCCTTTGCACTTCATAGAGAAGCAAGAAGTGACTCATTACACAGCCTACGAGGAAGCCTTAATGAATAAATGCATTTAAGAAAAAGAAGAAAAGAAAAAATAGAGTTCTGTCTGGGGCAGACTGGTGCTTTTGCTGTCTTGAACTCTGAAAGAATAAGTTAGGCTGCTTCTTTTTATTTGCTCTTAATTAATTGAGTCACTTTTGTGCTGTTGTTAAGTCTAATAGGACTTTGTTGGGACTAGAGCTGTGGGTTTGTGGGTTGCTTTTTCTATTTTGGGGTTTATTTGGTCTTAATTTGCTTGAAACATCAAGAGCAAAATTTGCAAATCTCCCAAGCTTCTTCCTTTTCTATTTCCTTTCTTTCTCCTTCAAACCTTGTTGCTGGCAGCACTGCATGGGGAGAGGAGCAGTTCAGTGCCCCGTGGTGCTTTCTGGTCATTCTTGGCACTAATTGGAGCACAACGGTGTCTTTTGAGGCACCTGCAGTGTTTTGGAGGTTGGGGGGCTCCCCTTGCCTTGCAGAGGAGCTTTGCTTTCCTGCCGAGTCCCTGAAATAATTCTGTTTATTTACCTTTCTTCCTTTGCTGCTCCGATGGAAAGAACCTTGGTGACACTTTTCACTTTTTTCACCAGCAATAAAATAACCACACAGACCTGCAGTTTCAAAATTAGAACTTCTGCATCCGTTTTCATGCTTCTATGTGTTCTGGTCAGGCTGGAATCTCTGCTCAGGACTCCTGAACAGAGCAGAACACAATGTGCATATATATTTATGTAATTCCTGCACTGCATGAATTTAAAAAAAAAAAAAAAAAAAAGAAAGATTAAAAAATTATAAAATTTATGTAATTCATTCAATGCACGAATTTTGGAGTACGTGGGAACAAAAGGGGCAATTGGCTGGGTCTCGTGGTTATAACTAGGAATTGCACTTGTTTTTATTTAAAGGTGGTGAAAATTGTCCCTGCCCATGGTAGAGGGGTTGGAGCAAAACAATCTTTAAGGTCCTTTCCAACCTAAATGATTCTGTGATTCTATGATTCTATGATTTTTCATTTTGAAGATTCTCCTTGAATTCAAAAGCTCATTAGTGCTCCTCTGCTCCATGAGCTCCAAGTCTGGTTTGGGTTTTTTTTTTATTGTTTAAATACAGCAAAGCAATATTTTCAAAGGGAGGGAAGAGGGCGAGAAAGAAGTGTGGGTGCTCCTCAAAGATTGAGCCGATCCATTTTTGTCTTGTTATATATCATTTTAACTTAATGCTGTTATATTATTTCAGCTGTGCTTGGTTTTCAGATTGGGTGCAGATATGAAGTTGCTATAACAACATGATGATTCATACAATGCAAGCAACAATCTGCCCGGATTTATTTTTCTATCATGACGACTTAGATGTTTTTGGTGGGGATTTCTGTCTATTTTCAGTCAGGCCACGCCATTATCTCTCTGCAGTGATCTGTGTTGGATTACCTGGACTCGAGGTGGTAACACCTGTACTCAAAGCACTCCCCAAAGGTCGGTGCTGTGGTGCAAGATTTGGGGTGGGAGATGGAGGCACAGGGATGTGGGAGAGGCCCAAGCACCTTCAGAATGTCAGGTGTGCCAGCACAGCACCTGGCACCTCGTACCTGTGCTCAGGTGGTTTTCCATCCCACATCCTGCAGTGATAGAGCAGCCAAACTGATGATTTCTGAGAGCCTCCTGATCCTTGATGTTTAGAAAGAGAAGCACAAGTTCAGATGTCTTGAATTTCTCCTAGAAACATCTTGTCAGTGGTTCTGTTGCCACCTAAAGGTCCTCTAGAATCACTGGGGAGTTCAGGGGTAGATCAAAAAATCATTAACAGAGTCACAGAATGTTTTGGGTTGGAAGGGACCTTGAAGATCATCTCATTCCAACCCTCTGCCATGGGCAGCGACACCTTCCACTATGCCAGGTTGCTCCAAGCCCCATCCAACCTGACCTTGGACACTTCCAGGGATGGGGCAGCCACAGCTTCTCTGGGCAACCTGTGCCAGGGCCTCACCATCCTCATGGTAAAGAATTTCTTCCCTAATATCTAATCCAAATCCTTCTGCTTTTAGCTTAAAGCCATTGCCCCTTGTCCTGTCACCCCAGGTCCTTGTCCAAAGTCTCTCTCCAGCTCTCTTGGAGTTCCTCTAGGGCTGAAAGGGTGCTCTGAGGTCTGTCTGGAGCCTTGTCTTCTCCAGGGTGAACAACCCCAACTCCCATCCTGTCTTCGTAGAAGAGATGCTCCAGAAGATTCGATAAATCTGTTTCTTTTAATATTTTTTTTAATTGCAATCTGCAGTAACAGAAATGCTTTATTTAGGTCTTTTAATAGAAAAAAAAAATACCTAGAATTAGGGATGATTGATTTTTCTGTGAAAGATGACAAATTATATAGAAATATCTACTTCCTGCCAATTTCAAGTTGCTTCTCTTTTGCAAAGAGCAGTCGTGATGGAAAATGTTTGAAGGTACCTCCAGACACTTTGTCAGCTTCTCAGTTCTGAACCTTGAGCAATGGAAATAAATGCCTTGAGCTTCCAGAAGGCATTCTGGAGAGCTTTCTCCTTTTCTCTCTCCTCTCTCTTTTCTGTCCTAATGTTGGGAATTTCAGATAACACAGAGAATCACAGAATCATGGAATGGTTTGGGTTGGAAGGGACCTTAAAGATCATCTGTTTCCAACCACTCTGCCATGGGCAGGGACACCTTCCACTATCCCAGGTTGCTCCAAGCCCTGTCCAACCTGGCCTTGGACACTTCCAGGGATGGGGAGTCCTCAGCCTCTCTGAGCAACCTGTGCCACAATCTCACCACACTTACAGTAAAGAATTTCTTCCCTAATATCTGATCTAAACCTGCCTTCCTTCATTTACTCCTTCCCTGCTTCAGTTACATCCATAAATGGAGCAATGTGCCCTGGCAACTCTCTTGGAGTTTTGTTTTTTTCCAGTTTTAAAGATGAGATTTTTTTTTTTAATGGAGTGTATTTGTATTTCTTAATTTGTATTTTCTTGCTAACAAATATTATTATAACAAATATTATTTTTTGGCAATTTTTTCCCCCCTGTAGAGCTGTAGCAGGGCTTGATGCATTTTGGAAAAAGGCCTTTCTTCCTTGCACAGTCCTGTGCTGATCTGAAAATCATCCAGAGATGACAACAGGCTTTTGTCCAGCCTGCCTGTTGAGCTGGTGTCTCTTTATTTTCCCTGACAACTGGAATGCAGTTGATCCTGTAAAATGTCTGGGCTTTCTGTCCTGCCTAATTGTGTTAAACTGCATTTGCATCCTAAAGAGAGCGGCTGGGAGAGGATGTAGAAGCCTTGTATGCATTTTTTAAACTCATAAATGCCATCAGTGAAGTCTAAAGCATCAGATAACTGACTCTGAAGGCCTTGCTGAAATGCACTGATCCCTTTATGCCTTCGTGAATTGTCTTCCCCTGCACTGAATCTCCAGATCCTACACGTGTTGCTGTCAGCTGTATTAGGGATAAGGAGGAATCATAACTGTGAAAACAGCCCTGGGGGCTCTAAATATCTGCACACCATCAAGCGAATTTTGCAGTTTTGCAGGGGATCACATTCTTGTTCCTATGGTAAGACTTTTGTTGCAGTGCAAGCAGCTGTTTTCAGACTTCTCTTCCTGCGTCAGAGGAACCATTTTCTCCCGGTGCTTCTTCGTGTGCCCTACCCATCCCCACTCCACCTTTTCAAAAAATGGATATTTGGGCACCACAGTAAAAATGCAGTAAAAGTGGAGACAATGGAAAGTATATTCCAGTAAATCACAACGTTTTCTGGAGCTGTGTTCCAAAATTTTAAAGCACGTGCAGAAGGCGAGTCAGCAGAGTAGATGAGATATTGTGGGTATCACTAAGGGCTGCTGCTCTCACTTTGCTCCTGGGCATGGTTTTTATCCCTTGACCACATTGATCATCCTGACCTGACCCCACACAGCCTCTTGCTTCCTAGAAAGTTGTAGATTTCTCCTCCTGTGACCTCCTGTGCACATGGGATGAGGACTTTCATGTTCGGCTTGGTGCATCCTTGGAGGAAACCTCTTTCTGTTCATCATGGGCCTGCAATTTTGGCCTCTGACTCTTGGTTCTGTTGCTTCTTCTCTTGCCTGTGTTTTCTCCTGGGCACATTGCAGAGCTGTGCCAGTCTGATACCCGTGGCCTGAGACAAAAGCCCGTATCTCACCCAGCTCCTTGCGTGCACACGAGCATTTCTGTCGTGGGTCGAAGATGATTCTCCCTCGGAGTCATGCAATTGCTGTTTCCTTCTCTAAGAAATATGGTAAAATCAGTAGAAGGAATGGGAGGGAAGCAGTGGAAAGTGTCTCTGCACTTCAAGAGAAAAAGCAACAGCTCCCCCATGGTGGTTGTTTTGGCAGCAATTTGCATCTCAATTTCAACCCCAAAATAGTCATCAAGTGCAGGCAGCTGTGTTTGCTATCCCAAAAGGTGTCTGAGAGGGTGTCGGTTTTCTTGCTGTGGTCCTGATGGTGTGATGAGCCACAAAGAAACTGTCAGCCTCGTGCATGAGGGAGGTAATTTGAAAAAAAATCAATTGGGGTTTGCAGCGAGACCTTGGGAATGTCTTGTCTTGCCATATTGGTGCCTTGCTGCTGAACAGGGTTTTCACAATGATTTCGGGGCTGTGAGTCAGTGTCTGTCCCGTGTTCCCTCTGATAGAACTGTTCATCGGAGCTGGAGTTGCAGAGTCCTAAGACCAGCTGTAGCTCACACATCAGGGTTTTGCCCTGGTCTGGGAGTGCAGTGTTACGTCTTTGCCCCAAACCTCTCTGTTGATGTTGCGTTCAGGGTGGAGATGTTTCCCCAGGTGGTTCAGGTGGAGGGCCACTAAGCTGATCTCAGGGCTGGAGCTATGGAGACAAGCTGAGAGAGTTGGGGTTGTTAGACCTGGAGACAAGAAGGCTCCAGAGAAAGCTGAGAGCCCCTTCCAGTGCCTCAGGGGGCTCCAAGAGAGCTGGAGAGGGACTTTGGACAAGGGCATGGAGTGACATAGCAGGAGGAAATGGCTTTAGACTGAAAAGAGGGCATGTTTATACAAGATATTGAGAAGGATTTCCTCCCTGTGAGGGTGGTGAGGCCCTGGCACAGGCTGCCCAGAGAAGCTGTGGCTGCCCCATCCCTGGGAATGTTTAAGGCCAGGTTGGACAGGGCTTGGAGCAACCCAGTCTTGTGTCCCTGCTCATGCAGGGGCTTGGAACAAGATGATCTTTAAGGTACCTTCCAACCCAAATCATTCTGTGATTCTGTGATTCTCAGAAGCTTTTTCTCCTTAGGGATGCCCAGCCTCGTGAGGTGTCATTGTGCTGTTGCCCCTGAATTTTGTGTTTGCTCCCACCTGTCCCCTGAGTTTTTTGCAGATATTGAATCAGTTTTCTTCTGGTTTCTATTTTTTACTTCTCTCGTGTCAGTGTGATGGCACAGCCAGAACATGTATTAGCTCTTCACCAATTTCTTTCCTGAGAAAACCTCATGGTTGCCTTTTCCTTCTCCAAAACATCTGGAAACCGCCAGTGCTGTGGTTCTCTTATAGCCATTTGTACTGGAGGAAACTTGTTTTGTCTCAGGCAGAGGCTGGTCTTGGTGGTGGGGCTGGAACCCTGCTCTGAAGCCTGGGAGCAGCTGGAAGTGCAGTTTCCCATTAGCTCCTTCAGCTGTCGGAGTCTCTTGACGTGACACAGGGAAGTTTCTGCCTGATGGATCTCAGGGAGTGAGGCGAGGGCGGGTGCACATTTTAATTTTAGTTCTGCATGACAGAAGACGCTTGCGAGCCCATCATATTAATTTCAAAACTCTTGAGGATTGTGCTTATTTTGCTGGAATAGTGCAGTGGGTTGGCTGGGGAATAAGCAAGCAAAGCAGGAATTTGGGGAACGATAAAACAAACCACGCAGACACGAGTTAGTCTGTGCAGCCTGTCAGTAACCACCTGTGTGTGTTCCCTGACCTCTTCCTACCCCTGGGAGAAATGTTCTGACCCTGCATCCTCAGTCTTTTGGGCTGGAGTTACTGGATTGGAAGGACTCCAGTTGTCCAGCTCTCCAGCTCAGCCGTCTTCCACTGGTCCCATCTGCTCATTCATCCTCCAGGAGAAGCAGGGTGGATGTCATGCCAGCAGGAATTGTCGTTAGCTATCTTCATGTCCAATGCCTGGGCATGGCAGAGGGGAAGGCACGGAGAATTCCCAAAAAGGCAGCAGAGTAATGGAAGGTGATGGCTCCAGCTGGAACAGAGGCATCGCCACAGAAAGGCTGCTCTTTCTCCTCTCCAGTTTCCTTGCAGCTGAGCTCTGAGAGCATTAAAACTTCAGGGAACCTCCTTGGGAAAGCCTTTGCTTGCTCAAAAAGGGGGAGCTGGTTGCAATCCATTTGGGGCTGGGAGGAGGAATTTGGCATCAGCATGGACAGTGCAGGACCATGGATGTGGATGCGAGGTGGCTCAGCAGCAGGGAGTGAGGGAGCTTGGATTCATCTCTCCATATCTAAAATATTGGTACAAGAGAGGTGTTCAGGCGAGTTCTTGTTGATTTGCCTTGGTACCGTCCTGGTTTCCACCCCAGAGGCTCTTCAGATTTTGGGGATTTCGGGTACATTGTGCTTGTGATGGAATTTGGGGGCATTCCTGGAGAACCCAGCAGGGAAATTCCTCCAGATAGCAGTTGATTGGACATTGTACAAGTGAGAATCAATCTGTGCCTCTACCTCATGAATTGTGTTGTTGCTATTTTTATTTATTTTTTTAATAAATATTGTGTTTGTGTGCTTGGATGACATTTCCCATTCAAAAAGGGAGGGGAGGAAGGAATGTGTCACCCACACCCAAGGTGCTGGGCGCATAACTCAGGAGAATTACTCATAATGCCACAACCTCATTATCCAGCTATGAAGGATTTCTGCCACCAATTTCCTCAGCCTGGCCACAATCCTGAAATTAATCTCACCTAAACAGTCAGGAGCATTTCCTCTCTCAGTGCAGGCAGAAATCATTTTGTCCTGTGGTTGAATGCTGCAGACAAAGTGGAAAATAGGCAAAACCCCCCAAAAAGCCCAAAGTATAATAATTAAGCTGGTGCATTTGTTTGGGGTGTTAAAAAAGGATGCTCCCATCCCAGTTCCAAGCAGACGATGGAGTGCATTGCATCGGTGGAGCAGACTGGGGAGGACTCAAAGCACCAGCTGGGGAGTTGAGGTGGTTTCCCCATTGTAAATGTCTCAGGAGGAGGGATAACTTCCCCTTTTGGGGAACAGATGGGATCTGGAATTACGGTGTCCTTGTGGGCACTGGTAGGATGAGCTGAGTTTTGGATCTTCTGAAGTGCCTGCTGCTGTATTCCTTTCTCCTGCTGGATTTTAGCTACTCTTAGCAATATCCTGCAGGAAACAGGGATAGTGAGCCTGTGATTGTTGAAATCCAGACCTAAACTCACCTCTTGCATGCTCCTCGTCATACTCTTCCTAAGTTTTTTTTTTTTTTTCCTGGAGCAGAAAAGAATGGCTGTGAAGTCACAACTTCCCAGCTCTCAGCCCCTGTTGTTTGTTTTTTCTCTCTAAAGAAATAGGTTGAAGGGAAGGGGTTTTGGGATGTCCAGCAGAGAAAGCATCCTTATAACCAGAGTAGTGATGTGGCTCAACAAGAAGTTGGAACCAGGACATCCTAAGAAAAAAACAAGGGGACTGGGAGGCTCCACATCACCGTGTCCTGCCCACTCTTCCCAAGGAGCAAGTGACAGGACAAGAGGAAACTGCCTCTGTTTGCACCAGGGAGGTTTAAATTTGATATTAGGAAAAATTTCCTCACCGTAAGGTTTTTCCGGCATTGGAAGAGACTACCCAGGGACATGGTTGAGTCACCATTCCTGGAGGTATTTAAAGATGTGTGGATGTGGGGACATGGGTTAGTGGTGGCCTTGGCAGTAGTTAGTAGTTGGACTAATGGATCTGAAAGGTCTTTTCGAACCTAAATTATTCGTCACTCTAGGAAGATGAGCACATTTCTTCTGTCAGCTGTCAGCTATGAATGGTGGCTTTAAAAAGTTTGTGTTTTCCCTGTTAGTTCTATCTTGCCAAAGGACATGGAGGTGCATGTCCCAAGTGTGGGATGCTGAAGGATGAGGTGGATTAGTACTCATCTACTAATGAAGACCCTGGCAAACAAGAGAGGATGGAGTGGGAGGACAAAGCTGAGTTGCCCCGTGGTGATTTCCACAGGTTAAACGAGCAGGTCGTTGGGAATTACATCCTCCAGATGTAACAACTCAATAAGATCAATGTTTACAAAACCCCTCACACAATTGGATCCAAATCTTGATTAAACCTCCAGGCTGGTTGTCCCCAGCCTACTCAGTAACACACACTCACTTGTTGCACTGCCTTTTGATGTTTCTCACTCGGAGCAGCAAGAAGCTGCTGCTCCGAACTGCTGTCACAGTGTGTAATTGGCTTGGTGTGTTTGCACAGAGGTCACCAAGGGCTGGGATTGCTGCTCTGCTGCTCTGGGCAGATATAAATGATTGCTCCAATTTTATCTCTGAATTTTTCTCTCTGGGGAAATTGAATCCTTTTTTTATTTTTTTAATTTTTTTTTTTTTTAACTGAGCTTTCTGTATAGCACATGTATGTAGGAAGTATATAGTATTTATATAGGAAATGTTCATTAATACAACAGGATTTTTGAAGCTTTCAGCCCACAGTGACCAGAGCTGAAGGCAGTGTGTGAAGGGCTTCCTCGCTGGTGTTAAGTGAGCAAAGCAAGTAGGCGTATTAATTAAAAGGCCTTTTGTGAGCTCTTGAGAGCTGCCTGATGCTCGTCTGATGCAGGACCTGCCTCTTAGGTTTGCCTTTTTCCTGGCAGCAAAATTGGCTGCTTTTGTAACCAAGAGGTGTTGTTTCTAGAATAAGAACTAAAATTGGAAATTCTTGGAAGGTAGGAGTGTGTGTACGTGTTTGAAGGCCAGCAGGAGAGAGAAACAAGCGGCTGGTGAGAAATGCCAAGACCTTGATTCAGCAGGGTTCTCCCTGTTCTCTCAAATCTGACACACTGAAGTGCTTAACTGGATTGTGGCCAGAGTGTTCCTCCCACAGCAGGTTTGGGATCTTAAAGAAGACTGGACACCTAAACAAGTGCTTCTCCTTTTCTATTGAATGTTTTAATTTGCTATTTATTATTTTTGCAGGCATCCTGCAAACAATTACAACCCCCTACTTTTGTGCCGTTGCTAATCTGGAAATATCAAAACCTTCTAGCAATTTTAAAGATTTATATCAACTTTCTTTTGGAAAGGAGGTGCTGTTTCCCATGCTCAGCAGGGATGTTTTGAGGAACCAACAGTTGTTTTTGTACCTGTTCCTACCGCCCAGCTCAGAGGCCGCAGGTTGTGTCAGGATACCAGAGCTCCTGGTGCTGATGGTCGCCATGTACTTAACAATGACAGTGAAATAGTTTTTTCCCCAAGCACTTATCAGTTGTCTTGCTTTTTCTTCCAGATTAGAAGAAAGTCTTGTGTGCCCAGGAGAGCAGGACTTGGGAAGCAGCTGGTAAGAGCATCTCTTCAGGAGAGGGTCACCTGAACGTGGAATGATGGGGCTCAGGCAGATGCAATTAAAATTTTGCCCTTGGGAACATTTTTTTTTTTTCCCATGACTTCCATTTTATAGGAGTTTCACTCACTTTTTGACTGAGTTGCCAAAAGGGAGAGCTGGTTTATGGAAGTTTTTGTTGATGAGCCTGGGGAGGGAGTGCTTTATCCACTTTTTCCACTTATATGGAAAGCAACCTTATCCAAAAGTTGTCTCAGAACTTTGGCCATATTTTCGTGTTCTCCCTGTGTTCTCGTTGTGCTGGTCCTTTGCTGGTTCCATGTCTTTGATCTCTAGAGCAAACCATGCACAGGAATAAAATAAACGTGGAGAATGGCTGTGTTTTGAAACTTGGGTGCTTAAGGATGCCAGGCAGAATTTGAATCATGGAATAGTCTGGGTTGGAAGCAACCTCTGAAGGGCATCAAATCCAACTCCTCTTCAATGAGCAGGGACATCCTCAACTTGATCGGGTTGCTCAGAGCTCCATCCAACCTCACGTTGAATCTTTCAAGTGATGGGGCACCTGCCAGCTCTGTGAGCAACCTGTTTCTGTGCCTTACCACCCTGTGGTAAATAAATGTCCTCTATCTTGCCTGAACCTCTACCCTCTTTCAGTTTGAAACCCTTACCCTGATACTACAGGCCCTACTAAAAAGCCCATCCCCAAACTCACTGAAATCACTGAGAACCATATTGTTCTGTAGGTCTTCAGGTTTAACTTCATGTTCCTCATCTCAGAAGCTCCTGCCAGGGTGGTAAAGCCTTGTTGGTCTCCTGGGCAGTGGGAAAAGCCAGCAGGGGAGTGCTGGTCCCATGCCACACTGGTGGGATGTTCATGTGTCCCTTGGATGCTCACTGGTCCCCTCCCAGGGAAATTGCTTTTTGCTCCAGCAGCAGATTCAGTGGTGACAGATCCATTCATGGGCAGCACAGCCACAGCCAAGTCCCACTGGCTTTTTCTGGGACTGTTCTGTCCCCCTCACCTGGTTTACCTCCCCTTGGAGGCACAGAGAGATTTACAGGACCCCTCCTTGGTGTCCCTGGAGACAGAAACTGATTCATCCCACACAAGGTTCGTGTTTGGGGAGCGAGCAGTTCTTTGTGTAATTCTCCTGTCCCCTGTGGCGGCACCACTGCTGAATCAGTGTGATGTGTGTCCCTTCTGATACAGGTGATGTTCCCCTAAATACCAGTGCTCATTGCCCCTGGATCTCCTCGCAGCATCACTGAGCAAAGAGCTTTAGTGGTGTTACTGCTGAGCAGTCCCACAGCACCACGTCTGGCTGGAGAGAGAGAACATGAATTGTCCTCCCACAAGGGTCTGGGCTGAAAACGAGAGGATTTGGCTTTCAGTACGAGCTAGTCATGCCTTAAAACAAATTTTGCTGAGGGCATCTTTTCTCAGCTTTATGGCTTTCCCTTGCCATCTCTTTCTTTCATGTGCAGTTTCTTCTGTGTGGCAGAAAGAAGCAGGTACATGGGAATGTGGCCTCTGGGAGTAACCTGGACCAATGGGTTAGAAAGCTGTCGTCAGCCAGGTGATGGGGCAGATTGTTTCAGCAGTGAGGGGGCAAATAACTGTTGTGGCATCTCTGTGACTGTGACCGGTCTTGCTCTTGCTGGACCCGGAGTCACGAGCCCAGTGCAGGATGTTGTTGGTGGTGTAAATTATAAAGAACACCAAGTGTGATGAATGTGAAAGTCCTGTGGTGCTTTGAGAGCTGCATTGATGGTGTCAGCCAGGCTGGGGTCAGGATCCCTCTCCCCAGCTGTCATGGTGGTCCTTGGCTGTGTTGACAACATTTTAGCCCCCATCAATTTGTTGACCTGTCCAGCCCTGTCACTGTTCCCGTGTTGTCTTTGTGCTCTTTCACACTCGTTAATTGCCCTCTCCCCATTCCATGTGTACCAGGGGTCTGGTGCTCTCCCTGTCTGTCTGCTGCACGATGAGAAAAGTGGGTGAAAACTCTTTGGGAAGAGTCCCCCCTGCGCTAGGTTGGGTGCAGGATGCTCTTGAAAGTCTCGCTGTTTGGTAGCCACATGTGGTGCTTTGGGAGCACAGCTACAGCAGGACATCACTGCAGCAGAGAGTCCAAATCTCTTCCTGCTCGGATTTGTTCTTTTTCACCTCCTGATACCCTGGAAGTCCAGGCATTGGAGTTGTTTTTAGCTTTTTGATGCTCTGTGCCAAGTGAGCACTGTTGAAGTCACTTTTGCTGGAAGGGCTGCACAGGGCACAAGCACAAGGTGCTCCCTGGCCACAGCCCTTCATCCACATGACCAAGTGTTTGCCGGAGGCTGCTGAGGTCTGGAGAGGCCACTCCTTGCTAAGTAGACCAGCAGGTCGCCCCTGGGGACTTTGTTCAACTGGCCTGACCCGTGCTTCAGCCATTCAGGTGATGCAAGTAAGAGGTTGACTGGGGCTAAGCTTGTGCCCCTCAAGTGGTGCCAGATCAGCTTCACTGCTCAAACTTTCCGTGTGCCACTAAGTGGTTTTCTGTCTTTGTCTTTGGCTGGTCATTGGTGCTTTCAGTTCGAGGCACAGTAATTGGAAAAGTTGTGTTTTTATCAGTCGTAAAAACACTTCTGTGTACACACAACTATCCATAAAATAAACCTCTGTCGGTTAAAACAGATGGAGATGTAACATCCAAAAGTTGATGTCCTCATTGTGCCCAGGTCCTTGCTAGATCTCATTGCATTTTCTCCTTGTCCCCCTCCTTCTGATCTTTTCAAGTGTCAATGGTGAACCTCACGAATGCTGTTTTTCATGAGCTGTTCCATCATGTGCTGATTTTGTCTTTAGGGGTATGAAGAAACCAGGGGCTTTGTTTGTCCAAGGGCACGTACAAGGGCTCAGAGCTGGTGATGGGACAAGAGGAAATGGCCTCAAGTGGTGCCAGGGGAGGCTTAGATGTGATATTAGGAATAATTTCTTTACAGAAAGAGGGCTCAAGCATTGGAACAGGCTGCCCAAGGAATTGTGGAGGGATTTAACAGGTGTGCAAGATGTGGCACTTGGGGACATGGCATAGTGGTGGCCTTGGCAGTCAATGCTTGGTTAATGGCTGGACTTGATGATGTTAAAGGTCTTTTCCAACCTAAACAATTCCATGATTCTGTGTGGACTCCTGGGGGACTTGGCTTGCCATTGCTCCCCTCCCAGTGAGCTGCTCCGTGTCCTCAGCACACGTGATTCCTGGTGGTGACACCGCTCTGCGAGATGCCATCGAGTGTGTGTGGAAAGGAAAAGGAGCCATTATGCAACACCCCTGTGTGGCTCTGCCAGCTGTCAGCGTGTGATGTGAGCACTGTGGTGACCCAAAAACCCTTCTCCCTGGGTGGTGCCTTAATCTGATAACTACCCACGCTTGCCTTCGTCGGGATGTCCTGGCATTCAGTGCACCCCCCCTCAGAGCGAATGGGCACTGTCGTCAGGCTGCTGGCACATTTTGTGTTTTCTCAAACCAGTTTCTTGGCCAGAATTCCAGCGCTGGGGTGGTTTCTGGCCGGATTTCCTCCATGTGGTGGTCCCTGCTCAGTGAGCAGAGCTGGCTTCACCTCCACAAAGCCTGCGGCTCCCGTCTTGCTGCTTTTCCCCTGCATCTCAATCCTTGTGTTCCTGCTAGAAAACAATTTAATCTCTGTGCTGGTTTTGTAGCAAACTCTTCTCAAAGTGACAGCTGTGGGCAAAGCCATGTGGATGAGGTGTGCTGGGATTGCTAATTCCCTGGGCCGCCGTCCTAATCTCCTTAGCACTGAAAGAGTTGCTGCTCTGAGCTCCCTTGGTTGTCTTCCTTGAGAAATGCTGCCTCCAAGTAACCAGGGATCTGCACAAATTCCCTGGTCTTCCCTGAAGAAGTAGGAAGGTGTTCTCCCACTTGAGCAGCGCGCTTTGATTTTGGCAGAGCCGAGCATGCAAATAGAGGGAAGGTTTCCATTGTTGGATGTGAGCACTGCTGTCTGGCTGTGGGAGGTGTCTGCTGTGCACCACATGGGAAGAGGGTTTCTTGTGATTTGGGAGTGCTCCTCAGATGGGGAAAACCTGGGTGTTAAGGAAGGATTTCTAATCAGAAGGCTGGAGCACCTCTCCTAGGAAGACAGGATGAAAGAGTTGGGGCTGTTCAGCCTGGAGAAGAGAAGGCTCCAGGGAGACCTCAGAGCCCCTTCCAGTGCCTAAAGGGGCTCCAGGAGAGCTGGAGAGGGACTTGGGATGAGGGGCTGGAGTGACAGGACAAGAGGGAATGGCTTTAAACTGACAGAAGAGAGATTTAGATTAGAGATTAGGAAGAAACCCTTCCCTGTGAGGGTGGTGAGGCCCTGGCACAGGTTGCCCATAGAAGCTGTGGCTGCCCCATCCCTGGAAGTGTCCAGGGTTGGACTGGACAGGGCTTGGAGCAACTTGGTCTAGTGGAAGATGTCTCTGCCCATGGCAGGGGGTTGGAATAAGATTTTCTTTAAGGTCCTTTTCAAGCCAGACCCTTCTATGATTCTATGATTTTTTTTTTCTTTGAGATGTGGGGGAATACAGGGAAGTGAAATTACAGTTATTGCAGTGGTTGTTGCTAAGGGCAGCCCCTGGATGTTTTTAATCTTCAAAAAATGGGATTAATTTCCACTGCATATTAAGGGATTGATGGAAGCTTTCCTGTGCTGTGCAGATGTTTGGACCAAGCACCAGCACCTGAAAACACATGGATCTAGAAATTAATGTTGCTCCCACATCTCACACTATGCCAGCACCTCTTTTCCAGCCTATCAATGTCCAGTTTTGCTGCTAAAGTGGGGTGGGTGTCCTTGCCCTCCTTCTATCAAATGGCAGTCAACTTCTAGTTGGGATTCTGTGATGGGGATTGAGGATTTAACTTGATTTATTTATACATCCAGTTTTTAAAGGAGAGGGATTAGTTTTGCTCTTTTGACCTGGAATTTACAGAAACTCAGGTCCCACAATCAAGAGCAGGTGCTTCCTTGTCTTAAGGCAGAGACATCTGTGCAACCACCTTAATTTCTGCAGCGAGCTGCCAGTGAATCTGTCCTGTGTCAGGCTGGGCTTTTTGGCTGCAGCCTCCATTTTTCGGGGCACATGAGTATATTTTGAATTATCTGCATCCCTGGGCCTTGCAGCTTTCTGTTCCCTCCCCATTGCCAGATTTGGATTTTTTTGGTGTGTTTTAAAAACATCTGATCCTCACACCAGCAGGTTCCTGTGCTGGTTTGAGGTGACAGCCTAGAGCTGGTGTTGTGCAGGGTACCTGCAAAAGAGGTAAATTCAGATGTCACTTTATTTCCCTGAGCAGAGAGGAAGAAGCTGATGTGAGTTACTTCTGCCTTTAGAGATCCAAAAGGCTGAATGTATTTATCTTCCAGCTGAATGAAATGGCAGCTCTGCAGCTTGCTTGCTGCAAAATTTGGATTATCTTACGTAGCCATGGTTGGGATATTTCCTCTTTTTTTTCTGTCCTCTCACAGTGCGTAAAAATGGAGATACCATGTTCGGGGTGGTGTTAGAGCGGGCACTCTGGGAATCACAGAATCCATCAAATGCTTTGGGTTGGAAGGGACCTTAAGGATCATCTTGTTCCAACAACAAAATGCTCTTCCAAACCTACACATAGTTCAACATTGTGATCAGCATCCCTGGGAGATGGATCACAATGTTGAACTGTGTGTAGGTTTGGAAGAGGATTGTGTTGGCAGCTACAGAGCAGAGGGAAGGCAAACAAGCAGTGATTGTACAGGAATGGGCTCCAGAGCCCAAAAAACACTCACCCAGCATCAAACAGCAAGAAAAGGAAACCCTGTGGCACTATCCAAATCCCTTGTATGGATTCCAAGGGAAAGGACATCACTCTCTTCTAAAATGACAGGTTTTCTATAAAATCTGAAATGCTGATGAAACTTTGAAATTCTTTGTGACTTCCCAACTCAACTCCACTTCCCACTCTCATTTTCCACATAGCTACAACCTGTAGCAGGGCAGGAGAGTTCGTAAAGCCAAGAAGGGTCAGGATAATGAAGGGGAGAGGCCATGGCACAGTGCCTGCCACTTAGGGAGAGCATTTCAGCATTTCAAGATGTTTTGAATGAATGTTTATTGTTTTAAAGTTGTGCTGCAGGTTGGTTTATGTCATCAGCCCCAGTCTCCTCAGCAATGTAATTGCCTGAGATGATCTGCTCTGGCTCGAGCTGGCCAGCCAGCAAGGATCTTGTCCTGGAAACTTTTGAGTTAGGACTGCATTTTGAGTTAGAAAAAAGTGTTCTCTGTCTGTTTTGAGAGAGCAGCTGGGGAGCAGATAAAGAAATCCATCGATTTTGTTTTTTAAACAGAACATAAAAATAAATAAATGCAGGAATAAATAAAGAAAACCTGCAAGCAGACAATTGAAAAGGCTCAACTTCAGTGCTGTTGTGTGTGAATATTATTCCAAAGGCTGCACTAGAATCAGAGCACCTTTGCCAATTGCAAAATATTATCTGTGCCTGCTGGAGTGGCTCATTCCCAATAAGGTGCAGTTGTTCAGTAAGTGGTTACAGTTTGGGGGGTAAAATATCTAGAAGTGATTAAAAAGCAATTTAAAATATCTGTGCTTTCCCATTAAGCTGTTGCTGGGGGCATTGAGCAGTCTGTTTCCTCCCCTGCGCTTAGAACCAGCCTTTTGTCACACTGGAGGCATTTTTATGATAAAAATACATAAAATAACGTCATGTATCAACCAAAGCCCAGTTAACTGAAGCACATGCAAGACCTCTATTGGTGAGCAAAAATCTGCATCTGGGGACATCGATTTTTGTAGGAATTAGTAAATTAGGCATATCACTGTACTTTTAAATAGCTCCATACCCTCCCAGTGCCAGTTGAGGGAACGTGGTGTTTCCATCTTTTCTCTGACCCTTAAATCAGACAAGAAAAACCCTGTGTTAGATATTTTTTTCACTTTCTCTTTCCCTCTTCCTTCCCCTGTCCATTTCCCTGTCTTTTTCCTTCCTTTTCCTGTTCTTCTCTTTTCCTTTCCCCTCAGTGTCTACAGACCTGCCTTACTTTTTTTCCCATTTTCCTTCCTTCCTGCCCTTCTGTTTTTCTTTTTTTCCCCCTTCCTTCCTTTTCCTTTTCCTTTTCCTTTTCCTTTTCCTTTCCCTTTTCCTTTTCCTTTTCCTTTTCCTTTTCCTACCGTGTCTACAATGAAAGCAGGTCAAACAAAGAAGCTCAGTGTTGGAGAAGTCTACAAGACATGAATCATGGAATAGTTCAGGTTGGAAGGGGCTGTTAAAGGTCACCAAGCCCAGTGATCAGGGACATCTTCAACCAGATCACGTTGCTCAGAGCCCTGTCCAACCTGACCTGTACTGTATCCAGGGGTGGGGTATCCACCACCTCTCTGGGGAGCCTTTTAAAGTGTTTTACCACCAAAATTATAAAAAATTTCTTCCTTACATCTCATCTTAATCAACCTTCTTTTAGCTTAAAACCGTTTCCCCTTGTCCTATCACAACAAGCCCTGCTGAAAAGTTTCTCCCCACCTTTCCTGCCAACACAGTGGGGGATTTTTAGAAGAAAATGGTTCTTAGAGTGTTCAAGGCCAGTTTGGATGGAGCTCTGAGCAACCTGGCCTCTTGGAAGGTGTCCCTGCCCATGGCAGGGGGTTGGAACTGGATGGTCTTGAAGGTCCCTTCCAACCCAAATGATTCCATGATTCTAGATGCTGTTCCTTGGCTGAGGTGAAGTTTTCCCAGACCTGCCCTGCAGAGGCTGTTGCCTTTGGATGGACGAAGTGATTTTTTTCTCTCACAACCAGTCTCACAAATGACATTTCTGATAAAGAGCTCAAATTGTCTTTTAAGAACTATATTTATAAAAACTTATGTAGTCTCTGCTCCTGCTATAGGGTAGCCATTATTCAAAGCAAACCTTTACTGTCTAATTTAGCAGGTCCTTAAATGTGGTGAGAGATGAATATGGGTGGGGGGAGGATGATCTGCAGGCTGATGGGTTATTTGCAATATACTCTAAAAATTTGGGGTTGTAATTATTTATAAGAGAACAAGGGGAGGAAAAAAGTTGGGTACTAGAGAAGTTGACTCATGGTATTGAAGCAATAAACAATTTTCTCCTTCAAAAAACCCAAAAGACTATTTTACAATAGCTTTTGAAAGTTAACATTTACAGGACTGAAAGTTGATAGACTTTCTATTATTTCCTAACTGATTTTGATGGGTGAAGAGCTTTCTGGCTCTGTCACACTCCGTTAAATCAGCTTTGATCATGCTCTGACAGGGTTTGCAAGGATCTGATGTTATCCAAGGAGAAGTGCACTGGCACAGACCCGAGCTGTGAACCCACCCATAATTTTTCCATAGTTTCTGCAGTAACATCTCCCTCTAATGAGAGCAAAACAAACAAAATCTCAACTTTTGAAAAGTCATGACCTGGATAAAACTAACTTTGACTTTTCTGTCTTTCATGATTAAGTTCTCCTGTGGCTTTTTTTTTTGGTCCTCTTTCTGCCTGCAGATGTTCTGAGGAAACCCTGAGCTCTGTTATAAAATACTCTGTCTTTTAAAAACTCTACACCTGTTTACTTAAAGTAATTGCACCTTTATTTTAATGCATTAAATACCTATATGTCCCACAGACCTTCGGATAACATAATAGCTTTACTGGTGGCACTTAATCTCATTTCTGAGCAGAGATGTAGCTACAGGGCTGCTTTGTTTGTACATGTGGTTGTATGAGCTTTTCAATCCCACTGCTCAAATGGAAAACTGGGAGGGTTTGTCCTCTATGGGAGGAAATCAAGGAGCATGTGAGTCAGAAAAAGAAATTGAGGAGGTTTAGTGAGTATCCACTCTCTTATTTTTTAGTTGGCAAGAGTTTGGCACTGTTCGGAATTGCTGTTAGTGAATTTTTAAAGTTGCTGGCAAAATCTCAATTCCCTGCACGTCCTCAGCCTGCTTCTTGGACATCTTGTGGTGGGGTTATGATGAAGACAGAGCTATTTCAGGTTATGCTGTTGTGGCTGCATCTTCAGGTCCAGACCTTCATACCTTTCTTTTTGGTTTAGCCCAGCTCATGGGAAAAAATTGGGCTCTTAATCAGAAAATGGTTTGGATTAGAAGGGGCCTTAAAGATCATGTTCTGCCTGTTTGCCTGTGGCAAAGTGCTATTTTATGAACTCCTTTGCCTTTGGCTCGTGGCAGTGTGTGTTCTGTGGGTTTGAGTTTGCTCAGCCTCCACCATGTGTTGGCTCCATGTCAGAGGTTTTTCTTCTCCTCCACCTGAGGAAGAACAGGTGGAATGAAGTGGTTGGAGGTGCTGAGGGAGATGTTCCAAGTTGGACGTGCAGTTGGACACCCAGGAATCTGCTCAGTGCCTGCCTGAGCCACGAAGGGCTGCCCAGCCCTAATTCTTTCCTTCAGACACAGGCACAGTGCTCAGTGCTGTCTTGTTTGCTCAATTTCCTCCTGCATATCATAACTTGGCCACTTCTGCGTTGAAGCTGGACACAACATAAATTTATACAGAGGAGGAAAGAACCCAACTCCTGTGGGAGGTCTGAGGCTGTGGATTTTTCTCTTTCTGAACAAATTCCTGGTCTGTAATCCTCTAACCACAGTCCGGTCTTCCCTGTGGGCTCAGCAGAGATGTCTGGACCACAGCCTTGTTATTCTTGGCTCTTCCCTCAAAGCAATTGAGGAAATAATATGAGTCTCTAGGGTGTCTGGGAAAGAGAAGCTGGAAGCTGCTATCCTAACTTTCAGTGCTGGTTTTTTAGGACTGGTGTGCGTGTGCAAGAATGCTTTGGTACATCCATAGGCACACAGTGGGATTCTTGGGGTGTCCTGTGCAGGGCCAGGAGATGGACTTTGATAATCTTCATGGATCCTTTCCAGCTCAGGATATTCTGTGATTCCATGATTCTGCTGCTGTGGCTGTTGCCTGTGTGGTCCAACCTCCTCACCTGGGCATGATGGTGGGGGTGCCTATCCTTATTTTCCATCACCTCCCATTGTTCTAATCTGGAATTTGGCCTTCCCCTTGAGTTGGGATATGGGGTTTTCTGACCCATTACATGTGGGAATGCCTGCAACAGGATTGTTTCAGGATGTCAGGTGACTGTTCATGGTTGGGCATTTCTCTGGCTATTAATAGGATGAGCTTTGGTGTTTTGTCCTGCTGAAGCCCTATTTGACACCTTTCTGAAGGACTTTGGTCCTTTGGGCAAGCCAAGGACTTGCTGCTATAGTTGTGCCACACAGCTCTGCTCTCAGTTGTTCCAGCACCTTCTGAAATATTCCCATTTAATGGCAATACAAGGCATGGCTGAGCTCTGAAATGCCACGGAGAACCCAAGGAATGGAAATGGAGTGGCAGCAGAGCTTAGCACTTCTTGGCTTTTGTTCATGTTGAGCTATCTGAGTTTTGTGCATTGACTGATCTGCTTGCTTGGGCGGCTGACATTCATCTCTCCTGACTGTCAAATTCAGTGTAGTGGAAATGTTAATCTGACTACAGTCACAATGCAAAGAAGGATCTTCGGGTAAAAACACACAGAGAAGACTTCTTAGGAATCTGTTTAGGTCTGAAGAACAAATCTGTACATGATGCTGATCATGTTTGCTCACGTTATGCAGGGAAGTCGTATCCCACCTGTGGAAGCTGGTTTCTGTTGTCACCTCCTTCAAGGCACAAGACAACTTCAGGGATCCTCCTTGTTCTTAGTTCATGGAACAAGGCTCCCACTGGGATCAAGGAGGTTTTAATGGTACATATCCTACCATATCTCCAGTCTGGGCTAACCAACATCCCGTTGTTTAAACTTGCCAAAGGCCATAGACCTCTCTGAGATACCCCTCCAGACTTTGAAACATGGAGGTGTCCTTTATTGTCCTTTATTTCCAGGCCATTCCTGTGTAGGACCTAAGCCATAATCACAATCCTTTGCAATTTTAAGCAGCTGTCTCATTCTGTCTGATCTCCTCTCTGTGCTGTCACATCTGCCTGTCGGGTTGTCTCCTGCTGAATTGGGGTTCCATGTTGATATAAGATTTTCTGGTCCCCTTTCAAAACACCTTGTCTCCTTCTCTTTGTCATTTGCATGATGTTAAAGCTGTTTCTTTTTTTGGTGGCTTTCCTGGGAGCTTGAACTCTCCTTTGTTGTTCTCTCAAGTCTCACTCTGGGTTAGGCGGACCTGGAGGCAAAGTTGCTGTTGTTTTCTGGATTTTGGTGGTGGAACTTTTCTCTTGTCCATGCATTTTTTTTACTGCTTTTTGGAGGGTGGGCTGGAGCACAATGAGTCCATGAATAGTGTGTGCTTGGAACACTACATTAAGTTTGGATATCTAATTATGAAATTAAATTCTTCCAGTCCCAGGACCCATTCGTGCTGCTCTAATTGGGTGACGCCCTGACTCCCAGGTGGTGCTCCAGCTCTGGTTTTTCTGTCCCAGAGAGGACAGAGCCTATAAAACTGCCTCAATTGCTCTGGATGGAGCCTGAGCATGTTGGAATAAAGCTTTCATCCCCAGGAAGAGCGTGCTGGGCTCATGGTGGCACATTTGATGTGTGTGTGGGACATCAAGCTTCCAAGCTCTGCTCATTTTGTCAGGATTTCTCCCCCTCCCATATTTGTTGAACAGTGTGTGAAATTCAGCACATTTGATGGAATGGTAAGATTTACTTCTGAAATGGAGCTTTTGTGTATGAACAAACCTGTGTGGGGATAGTTGGAAGGAAAGCTCATAATACCACCAAAGCCTTTAAAAACTATGAGCCTGAGCCTGCTGTCCTCCCTTCACCTCAATTTCTCAGGTGTGACAAGCTTGAAAGCCAGAAACCTCTCTCTGACTGCACACTAGTCATGACACAGTGAGTATATTTTGGGAAAATGAAGAACAATTGGTGTGTTACTGAAGGAAAAATACAACTGGTGCTACTTCACTGAAGGAAATCCCACTGCTGCCTCTTTTTTTTTTTTTTTTTTCCCTGGAAGCTACAGAATTTACTACGCTGTTTATGTGCTGAAAGAAAATGGTGATAAATTAGTCCCTGTAGCCAATCATACTTGTACCACAGAAATAGCTGTATTTATGGAAGTGGTCAAACATGCAGTAGTGTCCAGAGATGTATGGCAATGTTTACCCCAGACCATGGCACTCTGATTTATCACAGAACACAGAGCAGGCCATAATGTGTGTCCTAATTAGTGTAATGTACCTTGTAATAACTGTGGAATAAATTCTGTACCACTACTTTTGGCCCAAAAACACAGGATCTAATGCAGATTCCATGAAAATAAAAGGGAAAAAAATAATCTAATGTTGTAAAGGCCTTTGAGTGAAGTCTGAAGTACATATGTACATAATCATAGAATCACAGAATGGTTTGGGTTTTGGAAGGGACTTTAAAGATCATCCAGTTCCAACACCCCTGCCATGGGCAGGGACACCTTCCTCTGGATCAGGTTGCTCCAAGCCCCGTCCAACCTGGCCTTGAACACTCCCAGGTTGGATGGAGCTTGGAGCAATATGTAGGTGTCAAATTTGTGGGCAAAATGTGTGTTAACCTTGCATTGTTCACCCTTTTCCTTCCATGGCACAGAGCTTTCCTCTGCCCCACGGGCTCATTCTTCCTCTGTCAACCCAAGCAGGACTGGGAAGTGTTTATTGATTAATTAATTAATCAGCCCCTCATCTTTGCTTGCACCCTCTTGGTGTGGCTCTTTTTAGCACTTGTTAGTTTGAGAGAGAGAGGATGACTGATGATCGTGTTTTGAAGCTTTGTGAGTGTCTTCCAGTCCTTATCTCTCTTGCAGATGGTATTTAAGTGTGCTGCAAAACATAATTCTCATGTGGGAGTGGATCTCCACATGGACTTGTAGAATTTCTTCTGGTGTATTGCTGAATGATGCAACCAAAATCATCTTCCCTTTTTTTCTTTTTTTTTTCTTTTCCCCTCATGGAGCTTCTGGAGAACTGTCAAGTAGTGATGTTACCAATTCATAGAGAAGGAAACTTCCCCAAGGGCTTCTGCTGTGAAGTGCTGTCAAGAAGGACTAAGCTGAGACCTTTGAGCTTTGCTTCCCAGCTGAGATGCCCTCCAAGGGCTTGGGAAAAACACAGTTTCTTCGTTGATATAGGATGAAATTTCCTTCATTACTTGCTATCTCTCTATCTAGTGTAAAGGCTTTTTTTCTTATTTTCATAAAGAACCTTTATCATTCAGATCTTTATTAGAACAGATTTTTATTTTGGGGCTGGTGTTGTGGGTTTTTTTTTCCCTGTTCTCTTTCTGTTCTCCCCTTATCTGGCTTTTTCTCCATACATCATGAGTATTTGATTGGGGGTGGAAGAGTCAAACCAGCACAAATTTATTTGGTCTGTCAAACTTCCTCTTCGTAATATTCTTCTCTGTGTAGAAGATGACACAAAATCAATCTCCTGGTTGGCGTCGTCATTCCTCTTCCAGAAGCTTTTGCTCAGTGATCATTATTTTTTGTTTGGCTGCATTTTATTCCTTAATGTGTTTTCAAATACATCATCAGATAACAATTGTTGAGATCCTCCTTCCATTTGAAGGTCTGAGTGCAGATGGGAATTCGTGTGGCCTTTTTCTAACCTCCCATGATCATGTCATGCTGCTCTGTTTTAGAAGGGATTCCAGGAGAAGGAATTGAGTGCCAGTCAAGGATGAAGAATGAGGATATTATATTGCAGAATGGGATGTGGCTTCCACGATCTTTTTTCAAGCAATACATTTGTGGAAGCTTCTTCCAAATATATTTTACTTTGTGCACTGATTCACTCAACTTTTCTCTCCCATCATGCTGCCCTTCTTTCACTTTTTCGGGTTCTCCATCATCTTTGTGAATGACTGTGAAAGCAGCTGCCTGGTTTTAAGTGAAGTGAACCAAAACATGGATTCTTAAAACTACTGTTCCACTGGTGAAATTATTTTTCTTCCTGAATACTTTAATTCAGTACAAGTTCTTTCATACTATATATTTTTTTGTTTCATTAGACTCTTTTTAGAGCCTTTATATGTGTAGAATTCTGGATTTGGTGGAAAAGAAGAAGAAAGAAAATAAAAACATATGGACATAGTTGAGCTTCTAATCTGAATGGAATGAACTTTTAATATTTTTTGTAGTCAAAACTTCACAGAATCTTCTCTTTGCCCTCGCCCACATAATAAAGATGAAATATTAGTTCCATGATCTGAGGAACTAGTCTGTAAAAACTGGGGAAAGTTATTTTTGTTGTGAGAGTATTGAGGAATCAACTGGTGGCAAAGAGGGATGACCAGGAGGACTCAGAGCCAAAGCAAACCCCAACAGTGAGGAGACAGAGGGTGCTGATTTAACCTCCAGCTGGTTTACTGGAAGGTCATTCTTTGCCCAAAAGTCCACACTGGTGAATTTTTAAGTCCAAATTTAGTGAAGGATGTAAATATAAATCTGAAGGTGAGTCAGCAGAGTTCAGTGTGCCAGAGAAGGTCAACCACATCCTGTGTTAATGAAAGTGTAGCCAGGGTTTGAACAGCAGCTACTTCAAGGAGAAGGACGGACATAGAGACTTCCAGAGTTTTTTTTCAACCTAAACTTCTCTTTGACTCTGAGTTTGTCTTGTTTTAGGGGAGAATGTCAGGGAGTCCCCACCCCATGAAGTGGATCTGCAGAGATTTATCCTGTGTTCAGTAGGAAATTGCAGGTCTCCAGAACACCTCTGATGGTAACTGTGAAATTACCCTTCTTGCAGTTCTGCCATTAAGCTATTGAAGAGATTTATTTCTTGAACAGCTATTCTCAGGCTGGAATTTTCAGTTCTGTAAGTAGGATTGGAAGCTGGGCAGAAAACTTGGCTTTTGGGTTGATGAGGCAGCCGTCAGAAAATTATGAACAAAAAAAGAGATGTTTACTTTAGGTGTCTTCTGACGACGTGTGGCAACTTCTTCCTCTTGCTCCAAGAGCTTTGCAGTCAAATCATATTTAACACTGTCTTCAGTTGTGTCCCATTGATCTTTTTGGTGAATGCTGGTTGCATTTGAATTTGTGGGTCTAAACATTTTCTTGTGATGTTTTTTGGGGTTTTATTTTGTTTTGTTTTTCCTTAACGTGAAAGGGTGACAGCAGTTTCTCTAAAAAGGCAAGCTGAAATCTTATAAGTTACCATTTTTTCAAGATGTCTCAGCTCCTGAGGAGACAAACTGCTCTCCTAAAGGTGTTACAACTCACTTCTGAAACCTCAAGATTTTCTTGAGATGCCTCCCTTCTCCAGCAGTGATTAATTGCTGCTCCTGTAACCCAGTGGATGGAATGGCCTGGTGTAAATCCAGACACGTGGAGACCTTTGCTCATCTTTAATCATCTGCTGTCCAGTGCCACAGTGGAATAAATTATTATTGTTACTTTAAAAGCTGCAATTTATCTTTGATCAGGCCTCATGGCTAAATTTTTTATTTTCATTTTTTCTTCCTTGAGGCACAGAAGATTTTTTTTTTAATTGTTTGTGTCCTTTTTTTTTAATGTCTACCAATAGAAATTAAATTAAGAGCATTTTAATGTCTACCAATATAAATGAAATTAAGGGTATTTGCAGAGGTACTGTAGCCACACAGTTACTGCTCATCACAATCTGATTGCAGTGATTTCTCTTCAGAATGACCCAGAGCAGAATAACTCCGGGTATGTTTCCTTCTGCTCTTGAATATTTGATTTCCCAGCACACAGTCCTCCTTTGCCTTCCCCATATCACTTCACTTGATGCATTGGCAAGAGCTGGGTAGAACACACAGGTATTTTGTCCTCCTGAGATATTTGGCAGGTCTTTATTGCCTTTCTCAGCGCCGTTCTCCTGATGTGAGCCGAGGATCAGAAGCTGGGTTTATTTTAGGCGACTTATAAGACAAAATATAAGCTGCTTCGGTTCCTTTTCTTCCTCTGTGTGGGCACAGGCTACACTGTGGGAGCCGCTGGAATTATATCTCTTAACAATACAGCCTTTCATCTTTCTCAGACTGCAGTATATATATAATCCGACTGCTTGGTTTATTACATTTTTATTGCTGTCAAATTTTTCCGAAGATTAGACTGGGAGGAAAAATGCCTTCAGAGTGATATCTATGGAGGTGTGAAATAGCCTCCGAGGAGGGGCCCTGGGAGCACCACGGCCTGAGTTATTGCCAGGCAAGCAGTCCAGAGGATGGGAAAATCCCCCCTGGAGGTGTTGATGCCTGGGTGACCTGGTTGGGATGGATTAGCCCGTGCTGGGGGTCACCTTTCCAGATGCAGGTGCTCGCAGGGTGCCTGGGTCCTGCTGGGAGCAGAATTGGCTGTTCCCAATGAGTCTGTGGGATTTAAAACATCTTTGAGATGTGTTGCCTCTGAAACAGCCGCAGTTTCTGTGTGTTACTGGGCTGCAGACTGTGTTCCTTCGTGCTGATGGCTTCTGAATGGTTAATTCCAGATATTCCCTTGCTTCTTTAAAGGATTTAATTGCCCTCTCTCTTAGGAGACCTTTACTGGGGCCTTTCGACACTAAAGAGAACTCACAAAAAAGCGAGGACAGGTTTTTAGTGGGGTATATATTGACAGGACAAGGGGTAATGGTTTTAAATTGAAGGAAGGTAGGTTTAGACTAGAGATTAAGAAGAAATTTTTTATGCTGAGGCAGGTGAGGCCCTGGCACAGGTTTCCCAGAGAAGGTGTGGCCTCCCTATCCCTGGAAACTCTCAAGGTGACATTGGACAGGGCTCCGAGCAAACTGCTCTGGTTGAGGATGTCCCTGCTCATTGCAGGGGTTTGAAACTAGGTGACTTTTAAAGGGTCTTTCCAACCCAACCTATTCTATGATTCTGTGATTTCATTTTTTGGTCTGAAAAGGACTTCGGAAGAAATATAAATGGTTGGGCAGGTGGTGGTATTACAGCTGAAATGAAAGTACCAAATGCTGATTGGTGCAATAGAGCTCTTGAAATCAAGAGCTGATGGTTATTTTTCATATTTTCAAAGCTTTCCTGATGGACCTGCTATCTTTATCTCCATTTTTTCTTTTTTTTTTACGTAATCTGTGCAGACACACTCCCATTCTGCTTACCAAAGCCCCCATCCTGCAAAGATTGACTTTCCTTTCCCATTTGGAGGAAAGAATGTCTTTTCATAGGCAGTGGGAATGTGGGGAGGAACTGCTGCAGCAGAAGATTTGAAAACTTGTCTCTATAAATGGTAAGGGCAAATTCAGCGTTTTGAAAAGAAATAATAATTTTAATGTACATCTTGGTGGAGGCTTGAGCTTCATTTGCGTGGCTGTACGAGCGCAAGCAAGAAACCAAGTTATTTCTAAAGAACTCAACAGCCTAGCTTTGCTTTTTTTCCCTAGCAAAGCTAAATATATTGTACAGTGTCCAAGACCTCTTTTTCTCTCCACCAGGGAAATTTCTGTTCTTTTTGCATTCCTCCATTTTACCACAGAGGGCTTCCTTTGAATCACCCAAGACCTGATTAATTCCTTATTCCCATATAGATGTGAATCGTGGCTGGATCAGCTCATCCTCATATTTTAAGCTAATAGCTTGAGCTCCATGCAGGTTATCTCATGGGGTTCTTCCAGAGACAATCCTTGCTACGTAAAGAAGTTCCTTTTACTTTTTGTGATTATTAAAAGATCTGGGGCACCATTTGCAAGAGTATGTCCTGAATGCTTTTTAGAAATACATTTTAAAAAAAATGTTTTCCAGCTCTCTGTATTATTTGATCTGTTATCTGTTACCTTCACTGTGGAAAGTGCCATGCTGCATTTCAGCGATAACCTTATTGCTGTGTATCTGAGGCAGTGTTTAGGTTTCTGTAGTGCCTTTTATTGTGGCATCTCCAGCAGCTTTGCAAGTGTGCTGGAAAGTAGGTCAGTGTTATTCTCGTTTATAAAATAGAGGCTGAGTCTTTAGGTTTCTCTGTAACCAATTTTTTTGTTGCTCGCAAGTGGTTCTGGCTGTGGAGAAGTTGCTGACTTCTTCTCTTCACTTTGCAGTTCTGAACCTCCCTCCTCTTTCCCAGTGCAGCTACAAAACCACTTCTGGGATGTTGAGAGAGATCTGCCATCATCGCTCATCCCAAACTTCCATGCTGAGCTTTTTCCCCCCCATAGAATGGTTTGAGTTGGAAAAGACCTTAAAGCTCATCTCGTTCCAACCCCCTGCCATGAGCAGGGACACCTTCCGCTATCCCAGGTTGATCCAAGCCCCATCCAACCTGGCCTCCACGGGTTGAGCACCCAGAAATTCTCTGGGCAACCTTTCCAGTGCCTCACCACTCTCATTTTTGTTCTTTCCAAAATCCCTTCATCTGTGTCTCCAGGAACGCTCAGCACTGCGCACAGTGGGAAGATGAATGTGAAAATTTATCTCAAATGTAGTAATTCAACTTGACCTTTTCTTGTGTTTTAGTTTAGCATTTTACAATTTTTTTTTTAACATTTTACAATTGTTCTTTTTAACATTTTACAATACAATTATTATTAGTTTAGCATTTTACAATTATTTTTTAAGTTCTTAGAGTTTCCCACGAGGAGCCGATCCAAGGATGGGAGGCAAAGAACCAGTGCTGCAGGAGGGCTTGCATCAGTCCTTGTTATTCTCCTGTGGAATTCATTGCCTTTAACAAAGTGTTCCAAAAATAATTTTGGATGGTTTACCCATATGCTGTCTGCTTCCCTCACGTTCACATCTTGAAGTACTGTTGTCATAGAATCATGGAATTGTTTGGGTTGGAAGAGACCTTCAAGATCTTCTCATTCCAGCCTCCCTGCCATGGGCGAGGACACCTCCCACCAGACCAGGTCATCCTTTGAGCTGTCTGCTGCTAAATTCGGGTGTTCCCCGTGTCTCTATCCATGAAGTAAACCAATATTTGCCTTTCCTTGGCGATCACAAGTGAAATATTGGAAAATAACATTCTTGTGGCAGATACCATCCCAGAAGGATCAGCGCTCTTGAATTTCTCTTGGATCCGTGCAGCTTCTGTGATCCCTGAATGTTTTTTAATCCTAATGGATGTGTGTAGGGAGGCTTTGGTGTATTGAAACATGAGGTCTGTGGTGCACTCTGCACTGGCCTCTTGGAAAAGCAGGTGGAAAGCAGCATTTTGGTATATTTGGCATTTGGTTAAGCAAAATACATGGTGTTTTGAGGAGTAGTTTTGAGTGGTCCTTGACTAGGCAGACAGAAGGGCTTCAAAGCAATTTGTAGCAGTTTAGGCCCAGTAGAGTAAATTTGGGTCATCGTATCCCATTTTAAGCTCCTTTTATGATGTTTTGTAGACATTTGATGGCTTTCTACAAGAGCCATCAACAAGAGCATCTGCTTCTGTGGCTCTACTCTCTTTCTGCCCTTTCTTCCACCCACTAAATGCTGCAAACCACCAAGTTACCCTGGAAAAGGAATGGGAAGAGCATTTCTAAGGGTTCCATGGTTTTGTGATAACAGAGATTTTGTTAGATGAAAGTGTTCAAGTGAATTTAGGATGTGGATCGTGCAATCAGCCCACCCATCTCACACTGTCTCTGAAGTGTCTGACTCCAAATCTGGCAGCCAGAGAGGATTTATACCTTTGGATATAACCACTCTTCTCTGATTGGGCTTGGTATGTGATCTAGAGGAGCTATGTGAGAGTCCTTTGGAGTCCTAGATGCCTTTAAAATGTCATGTTTTAGATTGTTTGGCAAAAAACTCGGGGTTGTGATGTCCTCAGTAAAAGACAAAGTCATCCATTAGGGCACTAATGGAAAATGCTGAGCTGAAGGAACTTGAAATGAAGGGGAAAGCATCGAGTGCTCCCAGTAAATTTTGGTGTGGGCCCCTGTTGCCTGTAAATAACTCTGTGCCACTGCCTGCAGCGAGGTTGGGAAGTTGGGCTCCGAGTGCCTTCCTGAGAAGCAATCTGCTTTATTTTCCAGCCAAAAGATATCAACGTCGAATCCATTTTTGGTCCATTTCTGCTTCTCCCAGAAGCAGTGATGATGTGTTGATTCCCACAGCGTGTACTTACTGTGGATTCCAAAGGTGTGACATCTACTGATGCATCAAAATGTCCCTGTTAAGCATTGAAATGTGCTTTGTTTGGATGTGTGCATTAAAATCGGTCTTCTTCCCTTTTCCCTTAACATCAAAAAGCTTCAGAGAGTTACAAAGTTGTAAACAGCTATAACTCAGTTCATTAATTAAGTGGCAAATAACTAAATCTGGAGAAGTTTGCTTTTCCCTGCCACAGTGTCATCGTTGCTTTTGGAGTGGGGCCTGCCAGCAGTGTAAATAAAGAAGTTTCTAGTTATTCCTAACCTGTTTTGAAAATTAATGCATGAAGATAAAAAAATAGAAGCATCAGACCCTTATGGGTACTACCCAGAGTCCTCTCCTTCCGTGGTGTGGAGTTACAGACTTGGACAGGAAAAGTTGTCCAGAGTGATAAAACTCAGCAACAAGTCTAGAAAGGATATTTAATGAATGTAATATTGTATGTGTGAAGGTCAGCAGTGCTGCACTGAAAAGAATTCAGATCATGCTGTTTCAAAGGGCTGCAAGGGATGTTGCAAACTACAAGTTAGGATTTATTCTTCTGAAAATAATTATCGTCCTTGCAGGCAAGAGAAGGTGCCTGCAGAGAGCTTTGTCCATGGCAAACGGGCTGTTTTAAGGACTCTGCACTCATCTTAAATAACATCATTCCATGCCAAAAAAGCTACTGCTCTTAGGTAGTTCAAAAGTTGATTTTATTTTTGCCTCTTTTTTTAATCAATTAGCAGAATAAAAATGTCACTGCTATATATGGGCTGTAGAAACTTAATGTTACTTTTTGACGGGGATGCTCTTGTAAGAGAACACAGCTAAGGAACACAGCTATGGATGCTGAGCTGCCTGTTGGAAATAGCAGAATTCCGCCTTTGATTATTATTTTTCACCGTATTACGTAATTTCTCCCCAAACTTCAATTCCGCTGTCCTTTGTGTGCTGTAGATTGTCACTGGATTTAAATAGCATCCACTTTGTGCTTGGGGAAGGGGGAGGTTGAGAGTCCTTTTGAATTGTTTCTTTTATTAAGAGCAGGGATGTCTGTCAGGAAGGAGGTGGGTTTGCTGGCTGAGTATAATATATTATAATTATAATATATTTAGTTTTTAATTCCTAATGCAAAAGGCTCTCCTGTTAAACACATGGGGTTTTGGCAACACAGCCACCTTGGTGTGACAGAATGCAAATAAACCTCGAGGGCAGGTGGTGAGGCTTTACTGCAAACAGATGCTGCCCTCAGCTCCCCAGGATGTTCTCATCCTGCAAAAAATCATGGAATCACAGAATGGTTTGGGTTGGATGAGATCTTAAACACCATCCAGTTCCAACCCCCTGCCATGGGAAGGGACAACTTCCAGTGGACCAGGTTGTTCAAAGCTCCATCCAACCTGGTCTTGGGCACTTCCAGGGATGGGGCAGCCACAGCTTCTCTGGGCAACCTGTGCCAGGGCCTCACCACCCTCACATAAAGAAATATAGAATTTCTTTCTAATAACCAATCTAAATCATCCCTCTGTCAGTTTGAAGCCATTCATCCTTGTCCTGTCACTCCATCCCTTGTCCCAAGTCCCTCTCCAGCTCTCTTGGAGCCCCTTTAGACACTGGAAGAGTCTCTAAGATCTCCCTGGAGCCTTCTCTTCCTCAGGCTGAACACCCTCATCTCTCCTAGCCTGTCTCCATGGCAGAGGGCTCCAGCCCTTGGATCATCTCCGTGGCTTCCTGTGGACTGAAATTTCACTTGTACTGAAAATGTGATCCTGGGTCTGCAGGTGTTCATGTGCCTGTGAGGAAGATTTTGTTTCCCACTTGGAAACAAGATGATTTTTGCTGAGGAAGTCAAACTGGTGATGGATGGGTTTTCTTGCCACTGGTGCACATTGGACATGCACCTTTGAACCCTTCATCTGCATTTCCACCACCCCTTTGACCTTGTCCCCTTTTTCTTTTTTTTTTTT
>VWZT01011767.1:428698-455793 GCA_013397055.1 Pachycephala philippinensis
AATATCTACAAGTAGATAAATATAAAAATGGGAAATAAGTAAAACAGCTTACTGGAACATAGCCAGCTGTTCTCCACAGCAAAAAGGATTAAAGTGCACCTGGCTCTTAGCCCGTCTATGGTCTGGAAAATGATTCCTTTTATTCCAAAGCAGATACCCTAAATAAGGTGCTTGACTCCCTCAAAGGTTGCAACCATTGGAACAAAGCAAGAAAAACAAGATTTAAACTACCTGATATTATTCATCTTCTGCTCTTGTAGTCATAGACCGGTGTATTTATATTTTTTGTGCTGGGTGGTGAGCGAGAGGGGTTATTCTGTGAAATAGTTCCTTGTTAGAAGAAGAAAAATATCTACAAAAGGGATGTGCTAATGCTGTTTCCATGTTGGATGTTTTTATGGTTATCCCACCCCCACCAGGACACACACACACATGCAGAGCCCCAGTGAACAACGAAAACACTCAGTTTTCAGCTTAAAAGTCAAAGCAGAGTTTATTCACTCTTTAGGGAACAAGGAATCTGATGTTCTGGTTTTAGATGTTCCTATTGCATCAGTATCCTTGTTACCTCAGAGGTAAAATCCAAGTGTGATTCAGCTTGAGGAAGAGAAATAGAAAAAAAGTTTTCAGTTTGTATGTTTTAGGTGGTGTAACTGGTGCCTTGATGGGAAAATGATCACAATTCCAGGACACCCATTGCAAGTCGAAATATTTCTGATGACAGGGAATGTCCCATTCTTTGTGATGCCTGTGAGTGAATGTGGCTCTTGAAATACTTCCCAAATCCTACTGCATCAAAGTAGATCTTCCCTCTCTGGGTCCCTGTTGATTAAGGAATATCTCCTTTGGTGGTTTTGGGTATGTTTTTTACTCACTCATCTGCCCTCCAGGCTGCAGCTGATCTGGAATGTGCAAACTGCTCTCCAGCTGTGAGAGCACTGCATGAATCTCGTGTTTCACAGCCAGGCCCTTGTCCTTAACCAGCCTGAGGGGGTTCTCCTTCAGCCCAGGGGAACCTTCAGCTCCCAGCCATGACCTCTCCAGAACATCACTGGCCCAAAAAGACAAGAAATAGGATTGAGGCCAAGGGTTTGCCATGACTTTCCAGCTGGGTGGTGCTTCTGGACATCAGCTTTGTCTCAGGAAGCTTCCAGCTTGGCTTCTGCTGCCTGTGGGCAGTTTTGTAACCATCAGCTGCAATAGTACCACTGCTGTTCTCACCTGCTGGAGCTCTTGAATGGCCCTTGGGGTAAGCCATGTCCAGGGAGAAGCATCTTGAGATGGAATCATAGAATCATGGAATCATTAAGATTGGAAAAAAACCCTTTAAGATTGTCAAAGTCCAACCTTTGAATGAACACCACCACACCCACTAAACCATATAGCAAAGTGCCACATCTAGTCCTTTTTTTGAACACTTCCAGGGATGATGACTCCACTGCTTCTCTGTTCCAATGCTTTACCACTCTTTCAGTGAGGAAATTTTCCTTCTATCCGACGTGAACCTCCCCTGGCACAACTTGAGGCCAGTACCCCTTGACCTGTCACTGGAAGCCTGGGAAAAGTGGCTGACCCCCACTTCACCACAGCCTCCTTTCAGGTAGTTGTAGAGACCAATAAGGTCTCCTCTGAACCTCCTTTCCAATTTAGACACCAGCAAGGTGATGGTGATTGCTGGAGGACAACATCAAGAACTCCTAGGACTTCATTGTTCAAGTCAAAATAGGGAGGAGTAGTGTGTATGATTGACTGGGTGTACTTTATTAATTTATGGCTTGGTTGTTGTCTTCCTGAGTGTGAATTGGCAGGATTTTTCTTCAAGCCCTATTTGAACTTGGTTATCCTCAATTGCTTCCTCTAAAAATTTCTCTGAGCTCGTATCATGATCCATTATTTGTGAGTGCTTCACTGCCGGTAGCAGATATCTGAAAATGGAAACATTTTGCCTGGAAATGCGAGTGATGCTGCACACTCGTTTTGCCTGGCTGGGCAAACAGGAATTGCAGTTCTAGGTTGCTCCTGACCTTGTGGTAGTCTGTGCCTCGCTGTTTACTGAACCTGGGTGCTGCTCTGAATGATCTCACTAGTAAAAGAGTTTGGGAGAGTGTTGCAGAAGGCAGGGTGGCAGGAAGGTTTCCAGAGCAAGGCAGCAGCCCTTGGAGGGGTGTTTGCTCAGAAATTTTGTCCTTGCCTTGCTTTTGTCGTTGGCTTGTTTTGTGTGTGTTTTTATTTTACTCAGAGTTCATTGAAGGCTTTGCTGGAAGAGGCCCTTCAGCCATAACCTTTAAAACTGCCACGTGAAGTACTGAGGCAGTCAGAAAAGCCACTCTCTGGAAGTGACACTGTGGCACGCAGCTGAGGATTTCATCCCTCTCCCTTCTCTTTTTGTGCAATGAAAATCTGAATTCGATTTGTAATTTCTCCACTCCTTTCTACAACGTTAGTGCTCCACATCCACCCTGAGGTTTTGGCGGTTCTTCCCATGAAGTTCCAGGCAAAGCATCTGGAACTTCCCATCTCCTTTGTGGCATTCACTTTTTTCCTGCCATTTTTTCCAAAGGAAAAGTTAATTTCACTGACTCAGAGGAAGAGGATGCATTTGGTAAATGTGTTTTACACAGCCTGACCCTTGGTCACACATGTCCAGTGGCACCAGCATCCAACCAAGCCCTAAATCCTGCAAATCTCACCTTGGCAGAACAACCCTCCCATCACCTTGATGTGTTTATCAGTTCTTCTCTAATTAAAGCTTGGCTGTGCTTCATCTGCATCACTCCTGGCGGGGGGGAGCAGGACATTTTTCCATTGTCCAGTCAGTTTAAGCCATGGTGCTCAGGACAGGCAGCTCCTGCTCCTGGTGCTGAGGGTGTTGGAGGCTGGAGCTGAGCTGGTGAAGCCCTCGGGAGTAGCAGGAATTATTCACTACAGGATCACTCTGTCCTTGTCCCCTGCAGCTCTGTAATAGATTGGTTTAGGTGTTATAATTGCATTACACCTCCCTCCCCCTTCCATTTCCCTCTCTGCTTCTTCCACCCTTCCTCAGTGTTTAATTTATGCACGCTCTGCTGCAAAGGAAACTTGGAATTAAAAAAAAAAAAAAAAAAAAAAAGAAAAATAAGAAGTGATAGAAACAGGAAGGGAATCCTGTTGCTCTTTGCATCATTCCCACCCATATTTTGAGGAAGGATGGAAAACCTTGCAGTTAACCTTGCAGTTTTTAGCTGCAAAGCAGAGCTCTCTAAATGCAGCCAGTGAATGGGGTAGGAAGGGAGCTGGGATGTTCCCTTGCTCTGTAGGAGCATCCCAGGTGACCAAGGATGAGAGAGAGTGGGGAGCAGAGGATCTGGTTAACCTGGTACTCAAACCATTAATCAAGCATGCTCAGTATGAAAGTTACCAAATTATGTATTTATATTTGCAGACATTTTATTTGTTACGTATTATAGATAGAGTATCATAGAGTGCTTTGAGTTGGAAGGGCCCTTAAAGACCATCTAATTCCAGCCCCTGCCATGGGCTGAGGTGCCACTCACTAAATTCAGTTGCTCAGAGCCTCATCCAACCTGTCCTTGAACATTTAAAGGGATGAGGCATCCACAACCTCTCTGGGCACTAACATCTCTTGCTTTGTTTCTTCTGCCTCATCAGCAGGTTTTTAATTAATGTGGAAGAGATCCTAAATAACGCTTTTATCTAATTTTTTTTTTCTTCCCCACTCCCCATTTGTCAAACTAAAACTGGTGAAAGCTTCAGGCCATGAAAAACACCCTGAAGACTGAGACAGCAGCCGGGTCAGGGATGGGAGTTACCTCTCTAATTACTTCTTTTCCGTCTCCAATCCTTTGCATGTTGGTCCAGCACCTTTAAGAAAATTCTGCTGCAGTATGTTTGTTATTTAACTGAGAATAGGCTTTAATAATCTCTATCATTTTATATTTATGTGCTATGTTTTATCAGGCAGCATCCTGTAACTTGAGTATCACATACAGAAATGGTGATTCTGCCAAGGAAAGAAACAACACACCAAAAATTGGATTTTCTTTTTAATTGAGGTGTCTAACCTTAATTACAGCAGGCTGTTGGTCCAGCAAACTTTTTGCTTGAGGAAGAAATCCATCGACAGCATTTTCACCTCATTGAAAGACATAAAAATGAAACCCTGGATATTTTGTTCTTGTTTGCTAATGCAGAGAAATAACAACTTGGAGTATGAATAATGTAAAAGGCATGCAGTAGTTTGTGGGAGAAATGAGTCAGTTCTGCTTGCTGAAGCAGGCTGGAAGTTCACCCAGAAAGGAGCACCTCTTGCTATGAATGAATGAAGGAAAATGTGTTTGGATGTTATTTTTAATAACAGGCGTGACATTTTTGAGCTCCTGGATGGCCATGTGGGAATCCAAGGCGTGTGCAGAGAGAGACTGTGAAATATGGAGCTATTCAGTAGTAAAAAGTAGTAGTAGAGGTGGTCTGAAGTTCTGGAGAGGTTTTTATGGAAGTGAAATAGGGAGATTTTGTCTTTTTTGATTATATACTCACGGCTGCATCTTCCCACCAGATACAGTGGGTTGGTTGTTTGGATTTTTTTCCTGAGCAATTAGGGCATGATACATAGAAAAACTGATAGTTTTATAAATCATGAGTTTGTTGAGTATGGCTAAAACTTGTCAATTTTTCAGGGACAGAGGGGAAAGAGGGATGGTGCAGTGACAACCTGGGGAGACTGGAAGGTTATCCCTTTCCTTTCCTTTCCTTTCCTTTCCTTTCCTTTCCTTTCCTTTCCTTTCCTTTCCTTTCCTTTCCTTTCCTTTCCTTTCCTTTCCTTTCCTTTTACTGGTCTGGAGTGTTTGATCCAAGTCAGAGCCTTTCTACAGATTTAAACCCCTCACTTTAGCTGAGCATTTGACTTCCACAGTGGTGTTTTGGGGTTTTTTTGAGCATCAGAGGATGGTAAAACTACTAATTTTTATGCATATGCTTAATTATTTGAACTTCTGCAATTAATTTAGTTTTGAATGAAATGTTGCACACAAGGCGTTGGTTGGTGGCATCTTCATGATCAGAGTTATCATTAAATCCCCTTTTCCTTCCCCTGCTCTGTGACCTGGTTGGTGGCTCTGGGGTGGAGACTAACAATGTCTGTAGGGCCACGTGGGAGAGTAGGTAAATGTCATCAGGGGGATTTCATCCTGCTTTTATTTTCTGTTTCCCTTTCTCTTCCTTTCTTCTTTTCCTCCATGGGAAGCCAAAGATAGATGGAGAAGGCTGTGCACTTAGAGGCTGCTGGCTTAAGTGATGTCAGATGGAGCCATGTGTTGCACTTCCCTCGAGTAATAAGCCACAGGACAAGAGGAAACAGCTTTGAGTTGAGCCAGGGGACATTTAGATTGGATATTAGGAAAAAATTCTCCATAAAAAGGATTGGAAGAGGCTGCCCAGGGAAGAGATGGAGTCACCATCCCTGGAGGAATTTAAAAGATACTTAGATGTGGCACATGGGGATGTGGTTTAGTGGTGGCCTTGGCAGTGCTGGGTTAATGGTTGGCTTGGTGATCCTAAAGGTGTTTTCCAACCTAAACAATTCCATGATCTGTCTGTCTTGCTGTGGTGGTGCACAGAGGATAAGTGGGGTGAAGAAAAGGATTTGGAGAATACTGTTTTGAGAAGGAATTTGGTAGGACTGGTGTTAATGGATAAGTGATGGGGATGTTAAAACCACTGCAGTCATTTACTTAGTGCAAGGTGAGCTGATAGAAGGTGAGTGGAAGGTACCAGGTGTCAGAGAAGCCAGAATTTGTAGTGGAGTCTGAGCTGAAAATTGCATGGATTTGTTTGCTGTGGGTTGGGTTTTTCAACCTTCCCCTAATGGTCTTCCCCATCTGGAGATTGCTGAGGAAAGAGAAATCAAAACAGATTTTGCAGGTTTTTTGTGGTCTGCGAGAAAAAAACCCACAAAAACAAACCACAAACCAAAATGCAAAAAAAACCTCTTCCCCAACCAATCAGCGAAAAAAAACCAACCCCAACGAAAAAATAATCTTCTTGTAGCCAATAATAATTCTCAGTGGTTTCTACAGACTGTAGGCTACCACATTTAATAGGGAAAATGTGTTACAACCCACACATGGCAATCATGTGCTTCCTCATGCTAGAGACATAATCAAGCATAAAATTACACTGAAGTGTGGGTTTAGGAAAAGAAAAAAGGTGATGGTGGCATGTTGGAACAGGGAGACAATAATTTACCAGGAGAGAAAAGGTGTGTGTGCACCTCCAGCAATGGACATGAAAACCAGTAGGACAAATTGCAGGAGGAATGAATGGATTCAGTATTTTTTATTATTCTTGCATGGACATTTCTTTGGAAGATACCTTGTGGTCACATGAATGAGTTAAAAGGCAACAAATAAGAATTTGACAAGTTTCTGATGTTCTAGAAGAGAACAAACTAAACTCTCTGTTTTAAATTTATGAAATTCTGGAGTTAAAATGCCTGGACTAACTTCTGTGGAGCAAAGGACATTGGACTGCACGTAGCTAAAATGGCACTTAAATAACTTGTTAAATGTCCATGTCTTAAGAATCAAAAGTGGTGATCGTGTGTGCACGGCCCATATCATCACTTACAGGTAAACGTAACAGAGATGGATAATAACATTTTTCTTATTAGCTTCCTGTTAAGGTGGGTGAATCTGAACTTGAGCAATTTGCAGCACAGCAGATCTGAGCAGTCATCATTTGCACATTAATAGCTGAAACCAAAGCTGGGGTGAATGCAGATTGGTGGATCTTATTTCATTTTTTAAAATCATATCTCTGCTGGTTTCTGTTGTTACAGTCCTTCAGTTTTGGTTTTTGTTTTTTTTTGGGGGGGCGGTGGGGGTTGGTGCCCAATTCTTTGTAGCTTCATTTTGTCATATATTTTTTTAATAGGCAACTTGGGGATCCCAGGTGCTGCACAAACACAGGGAAAAAAAAAAAAAAACAAAAAAAAACCCACCAAACCAGCTTCCATGTGGAATTATTCATTTCAGATTGTGGAGGAATGTTTTAAAGGGTGCTCATACGTTTTTTGTGCAAAGACAAGAAAAGAGGAAGGGATAGGTTGAAAAATAGCTCTGCAAGAGGGAAATACTGTCCTGGAAGGGAGTGTGGAGCACGTGGAAGAACAGCGCTGTCAAATCTCAGGATAAGGGAAAAATCGAATGAATGTGTGAGGCAGGAGTTAGGAGAAGAGTTACAGGAACAGGGCTGAGCTTTTGGACGTAGTTGAACCTGAACTTTCTCATTTCACTTCTGAGCTTCTGTGTTTTACACCTGTTGCTGCCTGGGGTGGATCAGCCTCTGCAAATGGCCAAGCACCCACCGAGCTGCTCACTGGCCCCTTCCCAGCTGGGTGAGAGGGAAAAAATGGGATGAGAGAGCTCATGGGTCAAGATACAGACAGGGAGATCACTAAATAATTACCCACATGGGCAAAACAGACTTGACTCGAGGAAAATTAATTTATTGCAAATTAAAATATATTTGGTTAGTGAGAAATAAAGATGAAATTAAACCCACACCTTCCCTCCATACCCCAGATTTTTTCCCATAATGAAGAAACCCAGGAGCTGTTTCAAGCCATGACCTAAAATAAAATCTGTCTTTCCAAATTTTCTAAGTTCCTGTAAGTATAAATCACCCATTCTAATAGTTTGTTTTGGTTTTTAAAATTTATTTTCTTTTTTTTTTCCCTTCCAAGTGCTGTATTTACTTCACTACATAATGTTAATGGTCTCATGCATTCTTGCATTAAATATATTTGTTTGCAGTTCTGCTTTCCTGGAAGAAACACCCTCCTAGGTGAGATACCAAGTATATTTTAAACTCCCATTATCAAACAAATTTTGTGCAAAGACAAGAAAGATGCGTGTTTGTAATACAGTAATTTAGGTAGAACAGCACTAATGCAAAGTTGAACACGGTTGTTTCTTTGCATTCTATTTCTAAATTAAAAAAAAAGGATCAAACAGCAAAAATAAATATAAACAAACAAAAAAATCCTTTTAATATTTAATGGAGAAGAGTAAGGCTGTGATGTATTTGTATAATTTAAACACTTCGACAGAGAGAGAAACAAGGATGAAATGTAAATAGCTCCTGGGGAGGAGGATGATTCCTTTTTTAAGGACTTGAGCCAGCAAAGCTGGGGTGTTGGTGACACTGCTGTGGGTCCCAGCCGCAGGCTCAAGATAAGCCTCCAAATGAGAGCTAACTGATCCAGGGAGCACGGCTTGGAACCCCTTGGAACCTCAGTGCCAAAGGAGAATATTTTTCCTGGATTTATGTGACCTGAGCTCATAATTTTATGCTGAACATCAGTTTTCCACTTCAGTTGTCTTTGGTGCTGCTTTCTTTCAGGAGCTTCAAGTTTTGCATGCCAAGGGAGCAAGTTCTAAGAATCATGGCATGGTTTGGGTTGGAAGGGACCTTAAAGATCATCCAGTTCCATCCCGTGTCATGGGCAGGAACACCTTCCACTGTCCCAGGCTGCTCCAAGCCCTGTCCAGCCTGGCCTTGGACACTTCCAGGGATGGGGCAGCCACAGCTTCTCTGGGCAACCTGTGCCAGGGCCTCCCCACCCTCACAGGGAAGAATTTCTTCCTAATATCCAATCCAAACCTTCCTTTTATCAGTTTGGAGCCATTCCCCCTTGTTCTGTGGCTCCGTACACTTGTCCAAATTCCTTCCCCATCCCTTTATAGGCCCTCTTTTCTCTGGATTCTCTTTTGGTGCTTCGTTAGTGTTTCATCAAACTTGGCAGTAGAGTTGGACAGGGGCAGACTATTCCAATGCCTAACCCAGCCCTGTTGGACTGTTTTGGAAACTTGTCCCACCTCTGGTATTGGCTTCTGTGTAATTATAGCCTGATGCTTTCTGGTTGATGAGTTTTTTAACTCTGGGTCACATCGGTTTTCTTTGGTCACTCAAGGTGATGCTCTGCCTCACAGGTTTCATGTCACCAGTGTGATGTGGTCTTGCAGATGAAAACATTTCCTGAGATTCAATAAACCACAGTTTCCATAAATCCAAACTAATTTGAATATTTAATAACTGTCTCTCATGGCTGAGGTTTCCAGCAGTTGAAGAACCAATTCATTGAGCTGTCCCTTCCTTGCTGGCGAGAAAGGAAGTGTTAAATTGCCCATTGCAGCCCCAAATTAAATAATTCTTCTTTAATAATTGAGTCCAATATCAGCTGTTTCTTCTTCTTTTTCGTCTTTCCTTTCTTTTTTTTTCCCTCTTCTTCTCCTGGATTTGTTGTTAGGCTGGCAGGCCATTAATGAGCACAGTATTACCTGCTTTAGCCTTTTGCTTTGATTCCACGTTTGCTTTTCTTCTGGAATTCCCTTGATTCTTTCCAAATGGTGTCACAAATCAGCACTAATGAGCCAAATCGCTGCTTGCCCTGCTCTTTCACAGCGTTTGGTGCTTGTGTTACCCAGGCTCGCTGGATTTAATCACATCTGAGCTGCTATTTTTGGACTTTCCTGAGCAACCAATGGGGTGGACATTAATTTCCACTGACTTTTAGTGAAATTTTGCGTTTGAATGTTTTTCAAATATTTTCCAAAGGTGGAAATAATTTACAAACATTCCTGATTTATCTGAACTGTTCCTGAGTTCAGTCTCCTGTCCTGTACCAGAGGAATTAATTTTCCACTGTGAAAATTAATTTTTGCCTCTACCTTTTTTTTCTTGGTTATTTGGGTTATTTTTTTGGCTTAGATATCTTGCATCATTTTTTGTGGTGTCATGGGGGGGGATTTTTGTGGGTTTCTTTTTCTGGTTGATTGGTTTTCCTTTTTTTTTCCCCGAAATACATATGCACACATAAGGTTTTGGAGTGTTTTATACAGTTCTTTACCCCATGTAGGAAGGGTTTCCATCTTCCCTAGCTGAGAATGGTAGATATCCAGAAAGGGATACCTTTGAAATTCCTACCTGTTGTTATTTTTATCATCACTTACACCCTTCTATTTTTATAATTAAATGCCTTTTTAAAACAGGCCTTTTAAAACCAGCAAGGTTCTAGACTTAATTTTTCTGTAATAATTTTTGGGGTTGGGTTTTTTTTTAAGTGAACGAGTCGTGATTACCCAAGCAGCCACTAATTTTCAGTTCTTTGATCAATTTCTCTATATCAAGATGAGGTCTATCAAAAAATTCCCTGGAGGGAAGAACAATCTTTCTGAGGTAGGAAACTTGTCAGCTGTAATGTTTAATAATTCCAGGGATGTTTTAGACCTGACAGCAGGAGGCTTCAAGCAGATGCCAGTTAGACTGAATTCCCCCAAGAAAACATTTTTCTTTACACTTCATAGGCAAGTGCAGGTCTTTGGCGTGTTTGTCAGTGGTGTGGAAGTGCTGTCACTTGTGGGTTTGGATTCTCTTGCTTTGTTGGTGACTCCTGAAGAGATTAAAACATGGAGAAGTTGCGTCCCGAGTATAAAAAGGCCTCTACAGGTTTTCAGGCATAGAATCATTGAATGGTTTGGGTTGGAAAGAACCTTGAGGATCATCTTATCCAACCCCCCACCATGGGCAGGAACACCTTTTTGATGGTATCCATCCGTATGTGGCTATCAAAGCTTCCCTAATGGGAAGAATGAATATTTTGACCACCAAATGCTCTTTGAGGGGCTGGTGGGTGCAATAACCCAGTCCTGTCAGAAAGGTTGGCGCTGATGTACTGAACCAACCCTTTTTATGAAGTTCTTTCCTTTCCTTATGGTTGTACTGAACTGTAATGAAGTTTGCATCCCTGTCTTCCTCACTGGCTGAAAAGTTCTGGGTTGATTTAGTCATGAAATGCATCAAAGAATTATTCAAATGCTTTTATATTTTACTTCATTAAATAAAAAAAATTGACAGGTTTCTGCAAAGGTTGGCGAATGTGGTTTCTGGGTTCTCCCATGGGTGAAACAGCGTGAGAGGCTGGCTTGGACTGTGATAGTCGAGAGTTCTGACAGGTTTAGGAAAGGAAGAAGCTCTCTTGAGATCACAGCTTGAAATTACAGATTGGTGTTCACCCTCTCCAGGGGATTTTAGGTTGAGGTTGATGGTCCTCATCTTTATTTGGGATTCTGGTGCCTCTGTTTGGTTCATTACAGACTTGTTTTAGAGAGGAACAAATAACATGGAATTACGTATTGAGACTCACTTGACAAATCCAAGTATTTTAAAGAGATTCTAGAAGATGTCTCATTTTTGGGTTATTCCAAAAGCTAATTAACATATAGAATTGAAATGAATATAAGTGTGTATGTTGTAATTTTCATGGAATCACAAAATTGTTTGGGTTGGAGGGGATCTTAAAGATCACCTAATCCCAACCCCCCATGGGTTTCCGTGGGCAGGGACACTTTCCACTATCCCAGGTTGCTCCAAGCCCCGTCCAACCCGGCCTTGGACACATCCAGGGTTGGGGCATGAATTTAAAATACAGAGATTGATACACACGCAAAACTGAAATGTTTTTTTGCTGAAGGAGAAATGTTTGTGTGCAGAACTCCTGAAGAAGAGCTGGAAAATGAAATGCCTAAAAATTCATCAGGTCTTCTCCTTGCAGGAAATGCAGCTTTCAGACTGTTCAGGTTTTGTGAAGTAAAGTCTGCCTTGAGTTACCAGGTCCTGGGAGTTCTTCAAGTCTAATTTATCTGTGTCATTTTCATTGGCAGGGAGATTCTTCCACTCTGCTCCACTCTTGTGAGACCCCCTGGAGTAATTTATCTGGGTCTGAGGTTCCCAACATTAGAAAGACATGGATTTGTTGGTGCGAGTCCAGAGGAGAACATGAACATGCTCCAAGGGCTGGAGCCCCTCTGCTGTGGAGAACAGCTGGGAGAGCTGGGGGTGTCCAACCTGGAGAGGGGAAGGCTCCAGGGAGACCTCAGAGCCCCTCCAGTGCCTAAAGGGGCTCCAAGAGAGGTGGAGAGGGACTTTGGACAAGGGCCTGGAGTGACAGGACAAGGGCAAATTACTTCAAGCAGACAGAAGGAAGATTTAGATTGGATATTAGAAAGAAATTCTATATTTCTTTATGTGAAGGTGGTGAGGCCCTGGCACGTGTCCAAGAGAAGCTGTAGCTGCCCCATCCCTGGAAGTGTCCAAGGCCAGGTTGGACAGGGCTTGGAGCAACCTGGGATAGTGGAAGGTGTCCCTGCCCATGGCAGGGAGGGCAGGGCTAGATTTCCAACCCAAACCATCCTATGGGTTTGGGGTTTTGTTGGTTTTTGTTTCCTTGTTTGTTTTTGGTTTTGTGGGTTTTGTAGTTTTTAATAACTTTTGAGCCTTTAACTTGCAGAACCATCAGCTGAGCTTGAAGAGTCTTCTGTATAGCCATCAGGCACTGTTTGCTCTTGTACCTGTTTTTGGTAATTAAATAAGCACTGAAGGAAGGCTGTGCACACTTTTGCAAACCACTGGCTGTAGCACAAGAATATCTTGTATTCTTGCTTGGACCAGCATGGGAAAAAAAAAAAAAACACCTTGAGGGTTTATCTGTGTTCTCTTTATTCCTTTATATTTATAAAGATATATACATGGCTGGGAAGACAGAAAGAAAAAGGAGTTTTGCCAGGGAGCGAACTAAATCACAGAGTAACAATACCAGGGAGGAACACGAGCAGAAGCAGCAAGGGTCAGCCTGCCTTAATGAAATTACACCGTTTGAGGTTGTTATTTTAAGAGCTTTTCCATCTCGCTGTACCTGAGCACCAGTGTCATGCTGTTAAATCCGGGAGGCTGAATTGCTTCAGTGTGCTCTGGGACAATGTCCTGATGCAGGAGGGAGGCTGTAATGGCTCAGGTTAACTCACACCAGCAGCTGCTGCAGTGTTTGACAGCTCAAGTGCTGTTCCCTGTGCTCTTCCTTCTCTTGCACAGGGGAGTATCAGGAGCAGTGAGTCTGCGGTGGGGGTGTGCTGATTATTGCCATGTTTTAAACAGTGGCTGTTGTGTATCTGGGCATGAACCAGTGTGTGTCCAGGTGGGACAAAGACCAAGGGCATCCTGGATTGTATGAAAAACAGTGTGGCCAGCAGGACCAGGGCAGTGATTGTCCCTCTGTGCTGGCCACTGGTGAGGACATGTGTCGAGTGCTGCGTCCAGTTCTGGGCCCCTCATTTCAAGAAAGACATTGAGGGGCTGGAGAGTGTCCAGAGAAGGGAACAGAGCTGGGAAAGGGTCTAAAGAATAAGTCCTATAAGGAACAGCTGCGGGAACTGGGGAGGCTCAGCCTGGAGTAAAGGAGGGTCAAGGGTGATCTTCCTGCTCTCTACAACTCCCGGACAGGAGGATGCATCCTGATGGGTGTTGGTCTCTTCTCTCAGGGAACAAGGGACAAGATGAGAGGAAATGGCCTCAAGCTGCACCAGGGAGGTTCAGGCTGGACATGAGGAGGACTTCCTTCATGGAAAGGGTTGTCGGGTATTGTAAGGGACTGCCCAGGAAGGTGGTGGAGTCCCCATCCCTGGAGGTGTCCAAGAAATAACTGGACATGGCACACAGTGCTCTGGTCTGGTTGACAAGGTGGAGATCAGTCAAAGATGAGACTTGATGATCTTAGAGATCCTTTCCAACCTAAATAATTCTGTGAATTATGTTGTCCATAAAGTGGTTAGTTAAACTTGCTGCTATTTTTTTTCCTTCCCCCCACATTTTTGTTTTTTTTCTCTGAGTAAGTGATGGTTTCGAACAAGTGCACTTGAATTTGGTTGCCATGGCGTGTGCCTGAAGTCTGGTACAGCTCCTAGAAAGCGCAGCCTTGACTTTAAGAATGGATATCACAGCTGAGATCATGGATAGCTGATTACAGCCCTCATCTGCCTGAAGCATCTCTGGGAGCAGGATGCTCTCCTGAGGACACGGTGCACTCCGTAACGGGATGAAGGATGGCTCTGTGCCTTTCTGAGGGACTCGCTCACGTGGAGACATCTCTATGGCTGTGCAATGCCTTCCTCGAGATAAATGCCATGGAAAGCCGGCAATGCTGGACAAATTTGCTCTGCCATATGCTTGTGGAGGAGTGTTTTTCTGAAGCTTTTATGTATGACTGGTAATCATAGATTTGGTTTAGAGAGACGTTTCTGAAAGTGTGAAGGGAATGGAAGGGCAGCATGGTAATTTGAATTAATTGTAGTGTTTATCAAGTCTACATCCAGTGGAGACCAAATCATTACGTAGTCTCTTTTTTTCGCTTGTAAAAAGCATAATAACTGTGTAATGAATCCAAGGTCAGATTGAAAAAAAGGGATACACCTCCAACATCTAAAACATTTTAAGTTCTTATCTCATAATACGTGAAATGGCTTTGGAAGCAGACCATAACAGGGTGGGTTTTGCTTGTTTGCTTGTTTTTCCCTTTTAATCTGTAAATAGATATGTGGAGATAGTTCTTTGTGCTGCACAGAGCTGAGAACAGCCAACAAAGACAAAAATTCTGGTCTAGCATATGCATTAGGAAAAATTTCCTCACTGAAAGGGCTGCCAAGCCTTGGAACAGGCTGCCCAGGGCAGTGGTGGAGTCACCATCCCTGGACAGATTTAAAAGATGTGTGGATGTGGCACTTGGGGACATGGGTTAGTGGTGGTCTTGGCAGTGCTGGGGGAAGGGTTGGACTCGATGATCTTAGAGGGCTTTTCCAACCTAAACAAATTCTATGATTCTGTGATTGTTGCGGTAGGAATTTGTGTTTTAAGACCTTTGGCTCCCTTACTGGAGGCAGGAAGAAGAAAAAAGATGCAGAGCCTTGAGCAAGAAATCTGAGAGCCATGACCTGGACCTTCATCCCCTGGTTTCAGGGGATCAAATCCGGAGGTACCAAACAGTGCCTGGATGCACACCCTGAAAGAAAAGGGTTGAGTTGCTGGTGTTCAGTCACATCCTTCTCCAAAAATCCTGCCAGGACTGATGGGATAATTGGCAGTTTAAAGGATTGCTCTGTTCCCCTCTGGTCCATCACCTACAGGACCACAACAAGCAGAAAGTCAGTCAGCATGTCATGTACCTATAAGCTGCTCCCTCCTCCTTGGGGAGCTGAGCTCTGTCAGTCTGGCTGTTGGAAAATGGAATGTACAGATTTAGGAGCAGAAAACTCAGAACTTTTTTGGCTGGTCTGAAATGAAAAAGTGGGTATTTTACCCTTCTGACACATGATGAAGTATCTTTTGGTATCTAGAGACAGCACTGTCATGGGACTAGGCTGCTAATTTATTATGTGAATGATAGTGGTATCAGGCTGTGCTTATCCGAGCTAAGCCTATTTTAATGATCAAAATCTTGAACTTAGAATTTAGGGAAAAAAATTGGACTAAATGAAGCAAAGGGGCAATCTCTCTTTTGTGTAGAATTTGTAGAATCAACATCAATTAATTGGAGTTGCAGTAATTACCCACTGATTAAAGTCAGTTGGGTTTTGGTGGTTTATTTTGGTTTGGGTTGTTTGGGTTTTTTTTGTTTTTTTGTTTTTTTTTTTCCCTTTTTTTTCCTCCTAAATAACTTAATTATATCTTCCATGAGGGTTTAAAAGCAAAAAATTAAAATAAGACAGGTGGAGAGCCTTTGGTTTCCACCTCATCAAAAAGAAACGTAAGTTTTGGTGACAGAAGATCTGTAAATATTTTATAGAATTCAGCCGGGAATCCATCTGGACCAGATTTCTTTTTTTAGCCTTTCATTCTTTTATAATTTGTCTTAATTTTATCTGCAGAGAGTGGCTATCTCAACTTCTCAAACTGAGTATTTGAAAATGGATTTTTAAAATGTTTCCTTGGCAAATAATGGCCTGTAAGAGGCAGGTGTTTCCTTTGAGCAATTTAAAGTGGGACTACCCCTCCCTGCTGGGGCTCAATATCCTCTGTTTTTGCACTGAAACAATTTATTCTGGAAGATCTGCAATGTGTACAGTGCCTGGCAAAATTTAATTGATGCAGTAGTTTATGATACCTACTTGAAATAACAGCAATACCTTCTGATTTTTTTGGACATGGAATCATTAGGGGCCAGATTCTCATATCTTTCATGGAAAACATTTAATCCTTGGATTAAGGCAGCACAAAGAAGGAGGCACTGCTCGATTTGAATATTTCTGGTCGCGTTGTGGAATCCATTAGACACAACTCCCTGCACCCTCCCTGTGCTCCCATGATCTTAATTGCCTGAATTGTTTGTGGTTTTATTTGACCTTAAGCTATTTCCTTTATGCTCCAGTTGCAGTGTTTTTATTTTCCTCTTAATAGTGAAATTGGGGTTTGATTTGAAAGGTACAACAGATAAGCTTTTCTATCCTCTTTAAATTTAAAGACAGTTTTCATTTAACCATAGCTGATGTGTCTTTTGAGCATTCTTTTTTTTCAAGTTAAATGGGACTTAATCAGGTTATTTACCAAGGGGAATACAAATCATTGAATGGTTGGGTTGGAGGGGACCTTAAAACTCATCCAGTTCCAACTCCCCTGCCACAGGAAGGGACACCTTCCACTATCCCAGGTTGCTCAGAGCTCTGTCCAACCTGGTCTTGGACACTTCCAGGGGTGCAAGGAGTTCAAAAGTTTGGGGTTGAGGATCCCCAACTTCTCTGGGCAATCTGTTTCAGTGCCTCACCACCCTCACAGGGAAGAATTTTTTCCTAATATCCAATCTAAACCTTCCTTCTTTCAGTTTGAAGCCATTCCCCCTTTGTCCTATCACCACATGTCCTTGTAAAATGTTGAAGAGGAGCTGTGAGCTTGTGAGTGGTTTTGGGAACAGAGAGGTGTCCTCAGACTTCCTGTGATGCATCTTCAGAAGAGCTTTGTGTGCTCAGGGACTCAGCAGCCATCACATCCCCTCCCCTCAGGCTCTTCTGGACCCCTTAGAGCCTCCAGTGAGGTAAGAGGGGAAGCAAAATCCTGTGGAAAGGACAAAAACTCCTCCAACTTTTGTCCAATGAATTTTTGCCTAGGGCTTCTTTCATTGCCTTTGTCACTTTATTTTTGGGGGAGTGGTGGTGGTGACAAATCTCCTCAGTTCACCCTTTATTTTTTGGACATTTCTCTTCCTGCATAAGCTGTTCCATGCTTTTCACCTCATCCTTGAATTTTCAGTTTCATTTTCTCCATCAAAACCCTTTCTGCTGTCACTGGCACCTTGCAGCTGTAATTTCCATGGATTATTTTGTGTCTGTGCAGGTTTGGATGGCTTCCCAAAGCTTTGAATGTAACACAAGCAAACGGTGCAATAGAACATTTGAAATACAACTTCTTTTGGTCCATGTCCCAACTCCATTACAGAGGTCTCCTTCCTTTTATGTTTTATTTATTTTCAGAATGGCGCTTTCTTCAGGCTGGAAAAGGTTTCTGAGGCAAAAAATATCGGTTAAAAACCTGGCTGATGGCACAAAGGGCAAGAGGAAACAATTCTGAAATGTGGATCCTGTTGTTTACGTAGAGTCAAGTCACTAAAAACACCCGCCAAACAGTAAAATAATGGGACCAGTGAGACTGGACAAGCTTGGATGGAGAATATAAAAAATCAAGTGTGGGAGTCTGTATTTCTACTCAATATTGCATCTCTGTGTAATGATGTTGGAATGGGAGTTCCTGTATGATGGAAGTTCTGTGGGCATTGCTGTCACCAGAGTCTGTCTCTCACCTCACCTTATTGGGACCTAAATATTTTTGTACCTTATAACCATGTTAATTCATGCTCATCCCTAACGAGGATGCAATTATATGACATAATTACAGTATTTCTGTGCGGAGCAGTAAAATGAAGCACAACGCAGATGCATCTATTGCACACCCTTCATCAGGTGTGAACTCAGCACCTGTTAGTTCCTCGTGCTCATTCCTGACTTTAGACTCCAAAATACATTTACCTTCATAAATACACTGATGGATTTAGATTTGATCCTGCCTGGACACAGAAGGATGCTCAGCCATGAGCCCTTGGTATGTGACAGGCCTCTTGCTTTCTCCTTTCTCCTTTCTCTCCACTCTTGGGTGTTGGAGATCTGGTTTTCTTCATACCTGGCTCTTAGGGCTGGGTCTAACCTTGTTTGTAAGTCTAAGTTACTGGGGCTGAGTGGAGCCATCCTCACCGTGGCCATGGAGAGAGGTAAGACAGAGCAGCTGACCAGAAGGGGCGAATTTCAAGTAGCCTGGAAGCTCTTGAATTGTCTGGTTTTGTGCTCTCCTGAAGGATTTCCGTCTAGAATTGTCACAGGAAGAGATGAACTGACTCAGGACAGGTGTGTCCATGCAAAATGAACCAAATCCAGTCTGTTTTGTGAAGAACAGGAGAAAACAGTGGGCTTCTCCCACTGTTTTCCCATGTTCCTTCAGTAAGAGGTGGTACATTTAATACCTCGCAATGTATTTTTGTTTTTCCTTTTTTCCTTTTTTCCTTTTTTCCTTTTTTCCTTCTTTCCTTTTTTCCTTTTTTCCTTCCTTCCTTCCTTCCTTCCTTCCTTTTTCTGCTGGATTTGCTTCATTACCCCCCAGTTCTTGCACTGGAAAACAGAGGGGGAAGTTTCCCTTTTCCTGGTGACCCAGAAATTCATGAGGTATTATTTTATGGGCTTTTCCCACACTCCAACATTCTTTTCCGAGTCTGATGAGACGTCATATTTTTAGTTCTTCTACCCTATTAGGAAAAAAGTGGTAGATTGGATAAAGCATTGAAAATACTGCTGAAAATGATACATTTAAAGATAAAGTTTAAGGGATTTTTTAATCTGCTGTATGTCTGTGCTTCCCAGGAGCTGCAAACTTCCTCCACTCCCTCTGTCCACTGCAAAGTAGGCACCTCCTGTGTATTTTGACTGGCCCTCCACTCTTCACTGGCTGTACTGACTTAAGTCTCTCCCAGTAGCTGTGGGTGCACACTGAGAAGTGAGGGTCAGTCTCTTCTCCCAGATAACAAGTGATAGGAAAAGAGGAAATAACCTTAAATTGTGCTACGGGAGGTTTAGATTGGCTATTTTAGAGAAAATTTCTTCTCTAAAAGGCTTGTCAAGCATTGAAACAGGTTTCCCAGAGAAGTAGTGGAGTTGCCATTCCTGGAGGAATTTAAAAGATGTGTAAATGTGGCACCTTGGGACATGATTTAGTGGAAGCCTTGGCAGTGTCTGGTTGGACTCAATGATCTTAAAGGTCTTTTCCAACCCAAAAAATTCTATGTTTTAGGTGCCTTAATCTGCAGCTGGTTCCCACTCTTCTGCCAGCCCAGAAGGCTGTTCATCACCAGTCAGGTCTTCCAGCCCCACCCAAGCCTCACGGGACATCTGAGATGGTATTTGGGCTCCCACATTTCGACAAATGCACCCGGGGGTAACTGTCCTGCCACAACCAGGCTCTTAGAAACAGTTCATAGTGGAAAAAATACATCTTTCTTGGTGGAAAAAAATTTGATCTGCATTTTTAAGCACGACTCTTCTCCCCCGTGCAGGGTTTGCCACTCAGCTGTTTTGCCTTGGCTCGCTTGGGGCTTGGCATTCCTCTGGCATGAGTCACGCGCTGGAGCGGAGCTGCTTTTCCTCCTTGATATTTGCTCTGGGTTCCCTTTGGTGCCATCATGTGCTGCACGAGCTCATCAGCAGGAAGGAGGAGTCCTCCAATGCCCGGTGAACTGTGAAATGGGCTGAAATGGGGTTTTTTAGGGTCTCTAATTCATAACTGATTAGAGGCCCTGTCAGAGCCAACCTGACCTACACGGTTTTCTCAGCATGAGGGTGGATGTACCCCAAAATATCTGTCATTAGGGTGAAAGAAAGATGGGAAGGGGATGAATTTAGCTCTCCACAGGCTGCCTCGGGCTGGTAGCTGTCTCTGCTGTCTCCTTGGGAAATGCTTTGTGAGTGGAGCTGATCTGGAGAAGACGAGCTCCTTTGACAGAACATATTTACACATCCAGATGCTCCGTGTTCGCTGTGTTGTCGTCCTGTAAAAGGCCTTCAAACGAGATGAAATCTCTTTTTTCCTGCTGTGCTAATCCTGTGCTCTCCTACCACGCTCTGCTGCAGGCAGGAGATGTGGCAGGAGGCTCTGCTCCATCATGGAGCATCCACGGCTAATGAGGGTTGGTTGTTAGAGTGTTTTCCGAGGATTTGTTGCTGTGTTTTTCTGCTGGGTCCCTCTGGTGAATGTCTATGGTGAAAAACATCTCTACTGCTCGTTCCATGTTAGTATTCATCCTGTTGCCTTGTTGCAAGCAACCCCAGCAATTCCTTGCCTCCCTGTGACTTTGCTTCTACTGTGGAGCATTCCTTACTTTTAAAACATTTTTTTTCAAATGTCTTTCGTTTGAGGAGGGGGAAAGTTGAAATAAAGATAATCACGGTGCTCTCCTTCCCTCCTGGCTTAGGGAGATTGTGTTGTGGATTAAAAACACAGGCAGAAACTCTTGTGAACAGCAGATGGGTGGGATATTAAGAACCACTTGAAAGAATTAAGGGATTGACCATGTTCTCTGTCAGTGAGGGGTTGTGGCAGAAGTGAATGAGTTGGAAAATTGACTGTGGTTGGTTTTTCTCAAATACATACAATGGCAGGTTCGCTGGAAGTTTTTTAGCAAATTCACTTTAATCTGGCTGGAAAATTGGCTCACAGCCACTGCTGACTCTGGGCTGTGATTCATGAAAATTTCTTCACTGAGAGGGTGGTCAGGCACTGGAACAGGCTGCTCAGGGAGGTGGTGTAATCACCAACCATGGAAGTGTTCAAAAGGCTTCTGGAAGTGGCCCTTGGGGGTTTGGTAGCTGTGACAATGCTGGTGTTGGGTTAATGGCTGGACTCAATGATCTTAGAAGTGTTTTCCATCATGATTCTGTGATCTGTTGAGTTAGATTTACACTGGATTCGAGTGACTTCCGTCAGCTCCCACAGTCTTGGTAGGAAACCTGAAATGAAGATACCAAGTTGCTTTGTGTTTCTTGATGAATCACAACCAAAGCTTGAAGTAGATTCTTTATTTCCCACTGTGCCCTGTGTCCTCACCAGACCATGCTGCTTCTCATTTATCCTTCTGCAAGATTTATTTATAATGTGGCTGGTGGTGAACACTGGTGCAGGTGAGAGCATATTCTGATTGTGTGGGTTGAATAACAATATTTCTGCTTTGGGAAGTGGAAACGAGTTATGTTTGGTGATTGGGGAGCAGAATCCTGGGATTTAGGAATCTATTACTTTATTAATTCACCCATTTCACCCTGCATCTTCCTCCCCTAAGAAATTGCAGCTCTGTCTATCACGATGTTCCAGTGGACTCAGATTTTGTTGCCATCCTCAGATGCATTTTTCATTATTCTGTTGAAATCCAATATAAATTTATAAATGCCATTTCTAATTTTGTTAAGCTGACCTAGTGTGGTGCAGTTGGTCTCTGTCCATTCGTGCGTGTACATCTTTTATAATTAATAAGTTTACTCTAACGTCAGAGTAGCAAACTAGACACTAGTTCCCTCTTTCCTGTGTTCCTCCTCCCTGTTTTTTATTATAGCAAATAGACATTAATATTCATCTTTTGTAACCAGTGAAAAGGCGGATGAAACCTGGATTTTAAACTGACTGGAAATTTAATTTTGCTGTTCACTGAAATATGTAATACTTCTGTGTTTGTCTAGCATATGGATAGATTAAGACTGTCCTACATGCAAGATTCACAAAAAGTAGACAGCATGGCACAAAACAGCAAATAGAAGAAGGCAATGCAGGTAAAAAATAGAAAGAAAACCCTTGAAGTAGAAGCAACATAATTTTTGAGCATTTGTATTCAGGCCATTCAAGTTTGAAGCTGTCTAGATCATCTTCTGCAGGAGCCAGAAGAAATGTTTAACTGTTGTATTAATGTCAGTTTAAAAAATAGGAAGGGTGACATCACATCTTGATCAAAATGAGCTCAGAGTGACCTGGCACTAAGTCATGTAAGCACTGCCATGATATAGCCTGAAAACATTAGACACACCCCAGTGCCCAAAAAGTCTTTGGTCTCCCAAAGACTCAGGAGTCTCCTTTTCTCTTGATCTGAATTCCTCAGCATCAGAGAAGCCTGATTGCTTCTCCAGGAGTAAAGATATTTGGGTTCCAAGGGCTGGCCTTGCTTGTGCCATCACTCTGTCATTTATCACCCTCAGCTGCTGCTTTGGGGAACCAAACTGTCTCAGGGTGTGCTGCCTCATGCTTTGAGGGTGGAAGGCATCCATCTTTCCATGTCATCTGTGATCCTTTTGATGGAAGACTTTTTCTAGCAGGTAGTTTTGCTCTCAAGAAGTTTACACAGCTTAAATAGAGGGAGCGGGGGGGAGGGTCTATGAATCTGAGATTCCCAAGGTAAACAAAACATATCCAGCCCTTCTTATTGGCATTTGCCTAAGGCCAGCCTGTCTCTGGTGCCTCGGAGCAGGGTTTGAAGCCTGTCTTCTGTTCTCTTGTGAGAAGACGTGCAGTCAGGTAGATGTGGAAGAAGAGTGTGTTTATTGAAGTGGCAACTGGGACTGACATGAAAGGAGAACAGCAAACTTCCAGATTGCTTTCCTTGCCTCTGTTCTTTGTGTCTGATGTGCAGACATTGGTGTGACGTGAAATGTGTACAGATGACTTGCATCAATCCCTTCCTATCTCTGTTGCTTGTGGTTTCCTTCCCCTTTATGTTTCATGTCAGTCCATCAGATCTGAAGCCCTCTGACATGAACAGGAGGTCCTGGGTGGAGGCATCCAGAGCTTGGTGGGGTTGGAGGTGCCTTTTGATGGACAGGAAAGGCTCTTTTCCACCTGACGGCTGCTTCTATAGCTGCAAATCTTGGGGATGACTGAGTGATGAAAGAAGAGGATAGACAGGAACTGTTCCTGTTGGCTTTGCGTGGTGTTGCTGAGCTGGATGAAAAATGAGATAGAGCAAAGGCTGCAATCAGATGTGCTGAGAACAGCCAGAGTTTTGGTGTCATTGCAATTAGAGGCCCAGTGAACCAGCTGTCTCTGTTTGTGGCTCCGTGTATATCTCCATAAAATGTCATGGATATCTTATCTCTCTCTGACTTCGATCTAACTCGCAGCCTGTCCTGATCGTATCTCTTCCCAGGACAAAATGCTCTGCTGCTGGAGACATCTACAGTGGCAGCTGTTTGCAGGAAAGAGAAACCAAATCCATTAGGAAGGGATCAGGTGCTTTCCTCAAATAAGGACTTTGACGAGGAAGAATGCAAAAAGAGAATTTTTGTCATTGTTTCTTAGCAGATCTCGAGAAGCGCAGGAACAGCTCATTTCTGAGATAATCTCTGCTGGTTTTGCTTTGCGCCTACTCCACGATGCCTGTGGGCCGTGGGCGTTCGCTTTGCTCTGTCGTGCACTTCAGTGGAGGAGGGGAGACAAGAGCAGGGTTCAGGGGCTTGAGTCAGGCTGTTTACAGTCATTGGTGATGTCACGCCAGTCAAGTACCACAGAAGTGTCTCTAGAAGCTTCTGGAAGCCTGTTTAATTTGTACAAGATTATGGATATAATGCCCTGGGGGTTTTATTGTTGTTTTTGTTGTCATATTTTGTGTCTTGTCAACCTAGGCTAGACAGTGAGGTCCTCAGGCTGTGGGGACAGGGATGACTTCACTCTCCAAGGACCTTCCATCAGCTTTAGAACTCGGCTGGGAAGCAAAGTGTGAGGAAATATCTGTACTGCTGCACCCCCAGTGCTGCTGCAGACAGGGCACTGCTCCTGACCACCCTCCTGCCAGGCATTTCTGCAGCTCCTGAGCATTGCTCTCCTCTGCTTCTGCCCAAAGCCACCCAGGGACATGACGTTAATGTTACAAACTACACAAAAGACCCAGAAGGGAATAAATCACCTCAAAGGCCCAGGGTGAATAAGAAGAAAGTCCCCCCTCTGGCTGCTCTGATTGACCTCTGGCAGTTGTGTTATGAGGCACTCAGGGATTTGTGCAATGACACCAACTCGATGCTAAAACCATTGAGTAAAAACCCAACAAAACAAGGTGATTCAACAACAGAGCTTGTTCATAAATTCAGTCTTTGGGAGAAAGAGAAAAGAGACAATCTTGCAGGTAAATTCCAGGTTTATTGAGTTTCGGTTTTAATAGTTGAGAGAAAACCTAAGAAAAGAAGCTGAAAAGCAGCATGTCTGGGACACAAGTGACAGAGTCATCCCTATGCAGAAGGCTTTGCAAATACGCCCTTTGATCGCATGAGTTGGAAAAACTTTCATATTAACCAAGTTAGTCCTGGTTGAAGATATCTCTGGTCATTGTGGTGGCAGGGGGGGTTTGTTCTAGATGACCTTTAAAAGATCCCTTCCAACCCAAATTGTTCTATGAGTCTCTGGTGCTCTGCCAGCAGGAGAGCTCTGCATCTGTCAATTTTACACGCAGGGAAGTGGAGGCAGCTGTATGGAAAGCAAGGAAATGATGAGTATTCTTCCTTGTGGTTCCTCTGTAAACAAATCTCCCAGTGAGAAATGAAAGGAGGTCAATCTGTTTAGTTCATCTGAGGGGAGGTTAAAAGGCAAAAGAGAGATCAAACAGCAAAGTTTAAGAGTTGAGAAGACACAGCTCTCCTGAAGGAGTGGCTGGGGCTGATCCTTCGTTAGCTGGAGCCTCAGGGAGGCTCTTACGGAAAGAGGTGACCTGGGCTGACCAGAGGCTTTAGGGGTTGATGCATAAAGGTGATTTATGTGAAATGATCTGCAAGCTCTTTATGGAGGTCAGGCTGGTTGGTCAAAGGATTTTATCTGAGTGAAAATTCTCAGAAAAATATATCTCAGGTGGGTCATCCAAAAGTGGGGGTGTCATCGTTTCTGAGTTCTGGAGCCCCCAGTGAAGGCACTTCTCCATCAGCAAGGTGGTGGAGCTGGGAATAGAGCACCTGGATGGGATGGAGAGGGGGGGCTGTGTGAACCTGATGGCTTATGTTTTAGCTTTTATATTTTTCAAATCCTGTATTCCCAGTGTGTAACTCTGCAGTGTCCTGGAGCCTGGGAGCTGCTGCTCTCTCATGCTGAGACAGACAGAACAAAGCCTCTCCAGGCTGCTCTCCAAGGACACCCAGCCCGTCCTAGGCCCAAAATGTGTAACCCAGCATCTTGAGAAGGGGGGCAAGCTGAGGGGAAATTACATCATTAGCTAAAGTTTAATTGGTGAAATTAAATTGGGTTGAGATGCAAATGGAGCAAAGCTATAAAAGTGTGAAGAACTCGTGACTCGGGGTCCATCTTGGGTGTAGCCTTTGGCCTGCCCAGGGTGTGCCTCTGAAGGCCTTTCAAATAAATATCCACCTTTATTCCCTTACTCCTGTCTAGTGTCTGTTTCTAGGNTGTTGGTGCATGAGAAGCCCAATGTGACCCAGCAATTGTGCTCTGGCAGCCCAGAATGCCAACCCTCTCCTGGGCTGCATCCAGAACAGGGTGGGCAGCAGGGGAGGGAGGGGATTCTGCCCCTCTGCTCTGCTCTGGTGAGATCCCACCTGGAGCTCTTGGATCCCCAACATAAGAAGGATGTGGAGCTGCCTGAGTGAGTCCAGGGAAACCCATGAAGAGGATCAGAAAGATGGAGCACCTCTGCTGTGGAGACAGGCTGAGGGAGCTGGGGCTGTTCAGCCTGGAGAAGAGAAGGCTCCAGGGACACATTAGAGCCCCTTCCACTGCCTAAAGGGGCTCCAGAAAAGCTGGAGAGGGACTTTGGATAAGGACATGAAGTGACAGGACAAGGAGTAATGGCTTTAAACTGAAAGAGACCTGGCTCAGATTTGATATTAGGAGGAAATTCTGTATTAGGAGGGTGGTGAGGCCCCGCACAGGTTGCCCAGAGAAGCTGTGAATGCCCCATCCTTGGAAGTGTTCATGGCCAGGCTGGATTGGGCTTGGAGCCACTCCTCTGAGTTTGGTGGCACAGGCAAACTTGCTGAGGTACACTGCTCCGTCATCCAGGTCATCAGTGAAGATGTTAAACAGGGCTGGACCCAGTATTGGCTGGTTTTATCACCTCCAGCTGCAAGAAGACCTTTCTCCATGTTGCCTGTTCCCAGAGGTGCTCCATCCTTCCTCATAGGCTCTCCCAAAGTCTGAGTTCATCTTTCCAGCTTTGGTTTAGAGCTATTCCCTTGTCTGGCCCAACAGGAGAGAAAAGAATGTTTTCCTCCCTGTCTTTTTGCAGCAGCTTCACAGAATTGAAGGATTAAGTTTTCCCATCAATCTTCCCTTCTGTAGGAAAAGCAACCCCATTTACTCAATCTTTCCTATCAGGTTATGTTTTCTTGACCTGTTGTCATTCTCTGAGTTCCCTCCAGACTCTCTTCAGTCTCTGACAAAATCTTTGCTGGAGCTTGTTGCCTACAGCTGAGGACTCGGCAGTGTGGGGTCAAGCAAAAGGTTTGCTTCCCTTGTCGAGAAGATTGTAATCCTATTTACACATCCCGTGATGATGCCTGCCACTGTTACAGGAAATGTCACTGCAGATCCGTGTTCAGCTTGAAGTCTGTGGCATCCATCCATCCTTCTTTGCAGCACTGGCCAGCAGCTCCCCATCCTCTGTTCGTGCTCTTGTTTGCTCTTGCTAAATTCAGGCCCCTGCAGTTGACCTGGATTAGGCAGCGCCTTATTTTCTTTGTTGCACATCACTTCTGGTTTGTTAAGATTGTTCTGGAGGCTGGAGCAGTCTTCTAACTCCCCTGTTGGGTGCTGTGTGTGCGTTTGACGAGGATAATTCCTGTTCCATCATCCAGCTCACTGCTCAAAATATACATCAGGAGAGCAGAGTATGGTGGACACCACACAGATTTTTCTTTGGTTGTGGCAACAGTCCACTGGGAGCATTTATGGCTTTAAACTGAAAGAGAGTAGGTTTAGATGAGGTATTAGAGAGAAATTCTTTGCTCTGAGGGTGGTGAGGCCCTGGCACGGGTTGCTCAGAGAAGCTGTGGCTGCCCCATCGCTGGAAGTGTTCAAGACCAGATTGGATGAGGCTTGGAGCACCCTGGTCCAGTGGAAGGTGTCCCTGCCCATGGCAGGGGTTGGAACCAGAGGATTTTTAGGGCCCTTCCAACAGAAACCATTCTACGATTCTATGATTTTTCTAA
>VWZT01011767.1:457045-473809 GCA_013397055.1 Pachycephala philippinensis
ATGCTGAAATCTCACCTTTCATTCCCACCACTAATGCTGCCCACCCAAGTATCTCTAAATGGAGACTGATGGGTGTAGAACGCTTAAATAATTTTGCCTGCTTGGTTTTACCTGCCAGTATCTTTCCCAGTCCAAGAAATGTGGACCAACTCTTTCCTTGAGATCCTACATCCTTCTGTTCTAGTCACGGCGTGGTTGGCTCCTACAGGATATACAAAGCAAGAAGTAGTTGAATTCATTAAAATACAAATTCATGCCTCTGGCAGAATGGTTGTCCTTTTAGTCTGGCTTGGATGTGGTTATTCCTTTATTTGTATTTTAGGTGATGAGGATAAAGCTGTGATAAAATCTTTTTTTCTTCTTTCTTTTCTCTCTTTTTTTTTTCCCTCTGTGTCTAGTACGTTAGAAAATGCTTGTTCCAATTTGTACAAACTGCCTTCACAGTAAATTGGACAAGTCTCCCCAAGGAGCAGTAGACAAAAGAGTTGGGAAGTGCCATGGGGATGGGGAGGGAAATGCTTTTATTGCCAATCAAATTAAAGGCATTTAGATCTGCTCTTAAATTTTCCTGTAAATATACTACTGTGGGGTAAGAATGTGGCTCCAGAGCTGTGTGAATAAGGGATATTTCAATAGCTTGGTAGGATGGGGAGGGACGTGGCTGCTGCTAAAAAGGCTGGTTAAGCTACAACAAAATACTTGGTTTTCAATTCTTTCTATTTTTCTTCCCTTACAAGAAGAAAAAGCTTTAAAATGGAAACACGTCCTGAAAATGATAAATCAACATGAAACACTTGGAGTGCTCTAAAAGCCCTCCTGCTCTCCCCTTTTCACACCACTCTGTTGGAGAGAAAATAGACACATTCACTGTTTGCCAAAACAACACTTGCCCAGTTGTAATCAAGTCATTTTACAACAGGGTGTAGAATTTTACTCCGTGTTTGTTGTCTGTGGCCTTGGGGAAGTCGTGGCAGGAAACGTTTCCAGTTGCTTATCTCTAAAGAGAGAGGGTGGGTAAGGAACAATCTCCGTACAGAGGCTGTTTCCAGGCTGTTTGGTTGTCCCACATCCCTGCTTGCAGTGGTCTTAAACTGTGCGAGATAAAGAAAATAAGATAATTCCTTATCTCTGTCCAGAGACTTCCTTGTAACCATCTTCCATGTGCCCATATTTTCCCAGGTGAGAGTTTTGCTGCATCTCGGGTTGCATTTTGTGATGAAGGTTGTGTGGGTAGTTCTGAGCTCACCTGGGACCTGGGAGAGCTGAGGTTTGTTCCCAGGTCCATCACAGACTCCTCAACTGAATCTTCAGCTGCTTCTTGTAATGTTTTGTGGTTGTGATCAAGAATTCCCATCAAGACACCACAGAATCACAGAATGGTTTGGGTTGGAAGGAACCTTTAAGATCATTTCATTCCAACCCCCTGCCATGGGCAGGGACACCTTCCACTGTCCCAGGTTGCTCCAAGCCCCATCCAACCTGGCCTTGGACACTTCCAGGGATGGAAGAGCCACAACTTCTCTGGGAAACCTGTGCCAGGGACTCACCACCCTCTGAATATAGAATTTCTTCCAAATATCAAATCTAAACCTACCCTCTTTCAGTTCAAAGCCATTACCCTTTGTCTGATCACTCCATGCCCTGCTGAAAAGTCCCTCTCCACCTCTCTTGCAGACCCTCATGAGCTACTGGAAGTTGCTCTAAGGTCTGCTGGGAGAGAGTACAATTGTAGGGTGTATTTCCATGGAGCTCAAGGTTTTACAGTTTTACACGGCTGACACAATGGATTGTTTTGCTGTTGAGTGTCTCGCAAACCCTTGGTTTTCAAGTTTTCTCCTTGGTTCCTCCTGTTTGCTCCGTTTTCTGTCTCCTTGACGCACATCCAATACACACCCTCATCCTCTCTCTGGCTGCCCGGGCTCTCACAGCTTGGCTCCCATAAGTTTGGGCTTGTCCCGGTTTGAGACAAATTAAGAGAAACGCTCTGGGAGGAACGTCTCCTCCAAAGAAGGCAGGTTTCAGCCGCCCCTTCCCCACCAGGTCCAGAAAGAAAATTCCTCAGAGGAAAATGAAAAGGGAAAAAAAAGTTATTTATTTAACAAACACAATTCACGCAGGCACGAGAAAAGAGTAGTGCGAAATGATAAAACCTCTCGCTGTGGAGAGAACCTGGGTAGATTTCAGAGTCCTTTGTGGGTGTGGTTTTTCCTCCCTTGGAGCTGGGTCGGCGTGTGCTGCTCCGGGCCGAGGTGTAAGGTCTCCTGGCCAATGTTTTGGTGTTGTTGAACAGTCCAAAAGAGAAGAAGAAGCCAAAATCCCAGGGAAAAAAAGGAGTTTAACTCTGTCTCTCTCTTCTGAGACAAGGAGCCAAGAGCTGGGAAAAGCAAGAAGGTGCTTTCCTCCACTCCTCAGCAGCAGAACGCAGGGGGGTTATCTCTGGGTCCCTGAACACAAAAACGCTCTTTTTTTTTCCTCTCTTTCTCTCAGACTCAGTTTTAAGGGGCACAGGAAGACCCAGAAAGGCACAGGATTCATGTCTGGGCATGGAGCAGGTGATAGGGGATACAACATCATAAAGTCACCCCAAGAGGGGCTGAAGGCTGTTTCCCTAAAATGAAGGATTTCTGGCCTGGGGGCACCTGCAGCCTCTCGAATGCTGGTTATGTGTGTACGTGGTACACTGAGGCTGGCTGGGGAAGCTGCACTCTGGATTTTCTCCACTTTTAATGGATTTAGCTGCCAACCATTGCTCTCTCAAGGCGGTTGCACTTTCATCCTCTTTCATGTGTCCAGCCCAATTAAAGGAGGATGGTGAGTGATTTCTTTTGGTTCTGGAGTTTTGCTGTCTGGTGAATCTCAGCACTGATTTTTTTGCTTGGTTTTGAAACTCTAAAAGAAAAAAAAAGGGGAATGAAGTAGAACAGGTGCCTGAGGCCATCAGGCTGTTCCCAGTACAGCACAGAACTGGGATTTTCTGGTGCTTTGCTTTCCATGGAGGACAAGCCAAAGTAATTGCTGCAAGTGTCAGTGTCAGTGCATCCCAAAAGAGACTTTAGCCCTTTCCTGAGATATCTGTCAATGAGGACATCATGTCACACGTGGTCATGTGGCACAGAAAGTGGAGGCCATTCCCACCTTTTTGCATGTCAGAGGGAGAATAACTGGTCCAGAACATGAGAAATTTGAATATCCAAGCCCAGAATGAAGCATCGCAGCTCGTGTCATCCAGCCTAACACCCCAACATCTCTCTCAGCACAAGAAAGACATGGACCTGTTGGATCAGGACCAGAGGAGGCCACTAAAGTGATCAGAGAGATGAACCAGCTCTGCTGTGAAGAAAGGCTGTACAGCTGGGGTTGTTCAGCCTGGAGAAGAGAAGGCTCTGGGGAGTCCTTAATGAAAGTGGCCTTTCAATACTCAATATAAGAAATATGAGGACAGACTTTTTAGCAGCACCTGTAGTGATAGGACAATGGTTGTAAACTAAAAAATATTAGATACAGAATAGTTATAATAAAGAATTTCATTTTATGATAAGGCGAGTAGCACACTGGACCAGGATGCCCCATCACTGGAAATGTTTCAGGCCAGGGAGGTTGGTCTAGATGACCTTTAAGGGTCCCTGCCAACCCAAATAATTTTGATTCTGCCATCACACCAAAAGTGTTGCAATTCTCATTGGATTGTAACCTTTTTTGTGGTAGGAACACCTGTTTGGGGTGGTTTTTTTCATAGCCTTGGTGTAAGAAAGCAGAAGCTGGGTTTGGTCCTGTATCATTTCCCAGCTCATACAGCATCTTTATCTCTCCTCTTCCTTTGCTGCCATCATCTCCATGCCTTAGAGTTGAACTATTTTGATACCAAAGCCCTGGGACTCTGTTGAAATGCTGGAGGATGTCTGGGTGAGGCATTTCTGTGGATAAGGAGGTGGGAAGGAGGAAGAAGTTGTCTTCCTCTGACTGCTGCATTTATTTCATTCTGCTGCTGCTACCTCAGGCCTTGCAGGCAAAATAACTCTGGCTCCAATATTTCTACTGGAGGCCCAGGAGCTTGTAGCAGCAAACTGTCTCTTTTGAGAGCTCATCAGGACTGCAGTGTGATGGATAGACTCCAGCCAGCTGTGTACTGGTAATGTTCCAGAAGACAGCATTACCTTTTTTTGATCGAGTGCTTAAGTCTTTGCCTTCCAGCTCAGGATCTCAAAGCACTTTGTGAACAGGGAGGAATTAAAAGTTGCCCTTTATCAGTGGAGAAAATCAGACGCAGGGAGGTCAAATGACTTTCTTGCCCTCAACATCATTTGTAGTCCTGAAGACCTGGATTTTAGTGCTTTTATTTTTTTTTGCAGGTGGGCATCCTGAAGTTTGGAGATTGCCCTGTATCTTTTATTTGCCTTTTCAGTCCTCTTTTTTTTCTTAGACTATTGGGGTTTAACTGACTTTTAATGGGGTTGTGCCTGTCTTTTTCTCTGTTTTTTAGGTTCGAAGTGCAATCCCGCATCCATCACTACCCAGAAAATGTCTTATGGATCCATTGATGGGAGTGGATTTGGGAGCAGGAACCCATTTGGAGGCCCTTCGAGACAAGGCTATCAACCTCTCGGTGAAGTATTGATCCTTTGCCGTAATTTATTCCACCTGACTCCCTGAGGGCTGAAGTTTGACTTGCTCGGGTTCAGTGTGGCTGCTGTATAAATATCACACCCTCACCAGGGGTCATTTCTGACACTGATTTTCAAAGGTGAAACCCAAACTTGTTCCGTTTGATTTGTGTGATTGAGGCCCAACATCTCACCGTGCTCAGGATTTGAGGCTGCAACATGGGAGAGCAGCACTAGTGAGGGTTTTGGAGGAATTTTGGGGGACCAGAAGGAGAAATGCAGAATATTCTCTAAATTGGCTTGTGTCTTTTCTCATCTCCCCATCACCTTTACAAGAAGTTTGTCTGAATGGTTGTTCTAGGGCTGGCTGATGATGGGAATAGATGAGAAGACGTACAAAATGCAGTGGGCTGTGCTTTCCCAGAGAACAACTTTGCTGTGGAAGCTGCTTGAATCTGAGAAACATGCTTGGATGCGGCAAACAGGATCAAAAACTCACTCAGGAAATGCTGAAACCGTAAACACTGCCTTGCAAATGGCTGTGGAATCTTTCTTTGTGTCATTTTTTTAAGCAGAGGCCAGACCAGCTGTAGGGCTGATCTGGGCTTATCTAGTCTGGCTTTCAGGAAGTCTTTTTATCTGGAACTTATCCTTCATTTTGTTCCTGGATCTGGCTTGCTCTTGTAACATGGCAAAGGGCTCTCTTTTCCTTTTTTCACCAGGGAAGAACATCACCCCTCTCTTCATTTGCCTTTGATTTCAACTGGGCCATTCATTAACACAACATCATTTGGTGTTCATGTTTTGAGGGTTGCAAATGTTCTTTGGGAAGCATTTCTTTGTTTTGCAAATAGAATAGCTTTGTTCTCCCTGGATGGAAATATGAAAAAAAAAAAAAAAAACGACATAGAGGTTTCTCTTGGGTTTCTGTTTTCTTACAAATTTGGGTTTAATTTTGATTTTTTTTCTTTGAACAGGAAGAAGGTATTGAAGTAAGTGCGAGTTGTCTGTTCAGTTGTAAATAGTGATTTTTAGGCTACTCTGCAAGGCAAAATTAAACACATAAAAGCAAGGAAGAATGGGATACTCGGGCACAATCAAAGAAGCGTAAGAAAAGAGAACTGAAATGTGTACTAGACAAACGATGAATCTCAGTGTATTGTAGCTCAGATTTAAAAAAATAAGTATTTATTGTGCTGTATGAAAGACCCGCTGTTTTTAATGCAAATTCACAGAATAACTCAAGACACTTGAAATCTCTAAATATCTGAAGAGATCCCTCATTGTGCCCAGCTTGCCCACAGCTTGGCAGTTGGAGCCCTGATGCTGAAGCCACCTTTAGTGGATGGCAGAGAGGAAGTGGTGTGGAAAAATCAGCTTTTTTGGAACAGCCACGGTGTGTTGGCTGCCCAGCAGAGCCTGGTGATGCTCTGGATTATGGCTGGGAGTTGAGTGCTGGTTTCCCCTTCAGGCATGCACACATCCTGTCCGGTGGCATTGCCATGGACACATCTCCAGGGCCCTTCAGGGTGGATTTTCCCAGCCAGCCAAAATTGGTTGGTACCTTAGCTAAGCATCCCTGTGGAAGAGATTGTGAGGGGAGGAACCTGTTTGGTTCCCATTGGCCCAGGCACCCTGGAGAAGTTTCCTTTCTGTGTGTCTCAGTCAGAGGTGGGTTCGTTCAGCCTTGAGAAAAGAAGGTTTAGGGGAGACCTTTTTACTGGGTTCCAGCATTTAAAGGGAGGATACAAATGAGGTGAAGACTCTCTTTTCACATGGAAAAGATGCGGGGTATTGGGTGCAAGTTACTTCTGGGGAGATTCAGTTATCAGAGACTCAGACAAGAGGAAAATTTCTTGCAATGAGAACAATCAGCCTCTAGAATAATCTCCCCAGGGAAGTGGTGGATTCTTGAATGTTGGACAGTTTTAAAGTTCAGCTGGATGGGGTGCTGGGCCATCTTGTCTAGGCTGTGCTTTTGCCAAGAAAGTTTGGATCAGATGATCCTTCAAGTTCCCTTCCAACCTGGCACCCTGTGATTCTGTTCTATGCTCAATCTGAGCCTGTGTCCCTTTGCCATGGAAGACTGTCACATTGGATGCCTTTTGTCATACTGTCCCCAAATATTGCCATTAATTAAGTGTCAGGAGAGAGTAATGCAACACTAATTATCTGCCTCCTGCTTCTGGACAATGGATGACTGGTTTGCTGAGAAAAATTGGCTTTTGTATTAGATCATGGTATGGCTGGAACAAAGGAGCGTGGCCTTCCTGCTGGAATTCATGTGTCTGCTCTCAGCAGGGGCAGACCTTGATGGGAATGTTCTGTGTGTGCTTTAAACCTCTCCCTCTCTTTATAGATAATAAATAAATAAATAAAACCAGGTAATGATGCCATTTTGGTTTTTACCCCTTTTTCTTTTATATATTCTCTGTATGCTTTACACATATACTTGTAGCTTTGTAGATTCACATTGTAGCTCAGTTTCAACATCTTTCTAGGCAGAAAGGCAAAACAAATTCCAGGATCCCTGTGCCATCTTGGTTCTCCTTAGAAACCAAGGCTGAAACCAGCTTTCCGAGATGTAGTTTTGTACACAGGGCCTGGATCTCATCCTGAGGGGGGAGAATCTATAAGGTCCTAGAACTGGGGGAATTACTTCACCAGGAAGGTTGCTAATTGAGGGATTCTTGTCAGATATGCTAATTTGCAGAATCTATAAAAATTGTACACGCGTTACATGGTGCACACGTCTTCGGCCTTTTCTACCTGACAAATTTGTGCACCTGAGGATCCTCATATAAAGGTTCCCTTTTTATCACCCTAACCGTGTCTGACTCGTATTTTAGGACCAGAGGAAAAGGCATCGGTATCACTGCAGGTAAATGTCCATCAGTGGTCCAGTAGTAATATTCCAAATCCAACAGAAAACCCTGAGATGCAGCAGCAATAAGGGTGATGGGTGTGGAACTGTTTTATCTGTAATATAGACGGCAAAGAAAAGGGGGCTTAGGCTTTGTTTGGTTTTGTTTAATGAAGGGTGATACTGCCATGGGGGTTTCCTCTGTGCTTATGCATCTGTTTGTCTTGGCTCTGTCTCCTCCGTGCTCGATCCAAATGTGCTGCCAGGATGGTAAAGTTTAATTATTGAAGGTGATCCCCTTGGCTCTGGGCTGATGTGATGATGGATGGACTCAGAGCCCATCCTCAGGCCATGTGGATGTTAACCTTGCTGAGCAGCCTAATTAGAGAGGTCCACAGATTTAATCTGTAGCACTTTGGGGAGGAATCCCAAAGCAGTGTTTTCAGGTTTGCCCTGGACACCTTGGTGTCAGAAAACTAGTTCAGACTCCGATTTTGATGGTGGATATCCAGGATTTCTTGGGGAAAACAAAAACAAGTATTTTTTTCATTATCATTATTTTTTAATATTGGCAGGTTTTAGGAGGAGAGAGAGAGAGAAGCTCAGCAGAACTCAGATGTTCTGTAGCCTTAACCAAGGGGCACCCTAAGGTGTGTCACAAGCAGGATCACCAGGATTACCTGGAGTAGAGCATTTTGGGGGTTTGGTTGTCCCACAGCCACTGAAGGACAGCAAGTGGAGGCATAAGCCATGTCCCTGCTTTGCAGCTGGGAGTTACAACCTCCTCCACCAACACCTGCTTTTCATATCCTCATTCTGATCCTTAAAATCAGTGTAAACCCTTGCGTTCCCCTGTTTCCTTGCAGGAGCTTCTCTGGGCTTCATCTGGGCGTTGGTGTTGCCTGGACAAATTAGAAAGCAGGTAGTAGAAAGTAATTGTTTTGAGTTTCTTTTTGTTTGTGTTTTTAAATTTAAACCTGAGAAATGGAAAAGATTGGCTTCAAAGGTATTATTTTTTAAGTAATGTGACATGTCTCAGATGAACAGAGACCAAACACTGTACAGTAGTAGGAATTAAACTCTGGGTTCTTACTATGTGCAGCCTGCACTCTTTACCATGTTCAACCAATCTTCCCATCACCATCTTTTTGTGGGGAAAATGAACAAAACCTGCTTTACAAAAGGAGGCGTATAGGTCAGGGAATTTAAATAGCTTGGATTAAAATGCCACAAGACAGGAAATTTTTAACACTGCTTTTATTAACCTTACTGTAACCTGGACGTTAAATGCCAGCTCTGAAAAGGTGAGGTTAATTTCATATTCCAGCAGTGCATTGCTTCCAGGTGAGCTCAAGGGACTGCTGGGTCAGTGCTTAATTTGGCTGTGACTTCATTTAGAACATTTTCCCTTCAGTTTCTCCTGAAGATTTTGCGTGGGACACTGGCCAGGGTTGTACTCAAGGTATATCACATGTGAGTCTTTCTCCTGGCTGGATAAGGCTGGTTATCTTGTCACTGAACAAAATGAGATTGGTCCCTGCAAGCTGTCCTTGGCACTTTTCTCTGGGTATAAATCACCTAATTATCGTTTTAATACTTAACAATTACTCAATGATTTTTTCCAACATTTTTTTTCCTGGAATTGAGTCTATAATTTTCTTTGCCCTCCCTCTCTACCACTCACCTGCCTCTGTGCTGCAGCAACCAGCTCTTGGGTGGAAAATCGTGTGCCAGTGCTGGCAGTGCTGTCACTGACCTGTCATGGAATTGTTTAGGTGGGAAAAGACCTCTGAGATCCTCAGCTCCAAGCATTAACCCAGCGCTGCCAGGCCCACCACTAAACCATGTTCCCAAGTGCCACATCTACACCTCTTTTAAATCCCTGTGGGGATGGTGGCTCAGCCACTTCCCTGGGCAGCCCGTCCCAGGGCTTGACAACCCTCTCAGTGAAGATTTTTTTCCCAAATATCAGATCTAAATATCCTCCTTACAGATGAACCACCCTTCTGTCCTCTCCAATCCTATTTTCCTTGCTTTCTAGAAGTTTTGGGAAGTGATTTGTCCTTAAAAAGCCATCATGGAGTTCATGGTTGCCTCGAAGTTTGGCAGAGTCACAGAGCTCATGTGCTCCGTGGAAGGGAGGTGTTCAGATCATCGTGACCCTTGGGTGGGATGGGGATGGCAGAAGCTCTGTTTTGAACCCAAAACTCACTCAAAAGCTCGGGTACCAACCAGCACCACGGCCTGACCACCATGTGGCCTCACTGCAGCCCCGGGTCTGGTGTCAGACTGTGGAAGGAATCCACTGCCAGCTCCACACCTCGATACTGCAAGCACAGAACAAACTCCTGAGTACACAAGGAGTCCCCCTGAGGTTAATTAACACTGAGCAGGTGGTTAATCCTTTTGCTATTTTGGGGCCTGAGCACTGCTTCAATTTTGTGTTGGCCTCTTAAATTAATTCCAGTACCTGGAAAGCTTTGCTGAAGGGAACTTGGAACCCGTGGTCGTTGCAGTGTAAGGCATTGTCCAGAGGGTCTGGTGGGAGGTCCAGGTCTGGATATGGCAACTGTTCCTCACTGGGGCAGTGAGGAACACAACCATGCACTTAAATGTCCTCAGGAAAGAGTGCTAGAAAGAGTTAAAAGCAGTGAAGGAAAGCAAGAACAAAATTGTTGATTCTTTTAAGAGGATTTGAAGCTACTCTGTGATATTGGGGGTGTTTTTTTCAAAGGCTGAGGTCTTGAACTGAAGGGCTGGACCAGATCACATTCAGTAATTTAAACTAAGTGTGCTTTTGGGATGGAGTCCTGTCAAGTGTGGAATTAGAGAATCATTAAGGTTGAAAAAGACCTCCAAGATCATCAAGTCCAAGCTTCAAAGAAGGAAGGACTGAAGATGTGACCTCCTGTAGCACCTTTTGTCTGCCATGCATAGATGGGTTCACAAATATTGCTCCAAGGACTTGTCTCTAATTTGGAGAGCTCTAAACAATAACGTGGCTTGTCAAATGTTGTGTAAAACATTTCTGAGAGTCTTAATGATTGACTTTGGCTTCTAAGTCTTGGGTCCCATTGTGTTTTCTTGATTTTATGGTCCCACAGAAGTTGAGGAGTTGGGTGTCGTATTTAAGAAGTCGTTAGTAAAGTGCAGGTTAAAGTCTTAATGCAAACAATACCAAAAAAAATCATAATAAGATGATCTCTCTCACTAGACAACCCCAAATAAATTTTTGTGGCATCTACAGAATTATTTCATATTGTTTCTTCACTATTGTGCAAAACTTTCGAAAGTTATAAATTTATTTGCTTAGTCCATTTTCACTAGATTTAGAGGATCTTCTCTGCCTTACATCCAGTTCTTAGAGATCTCATGATTTAATGAATTAATAAGCCTAAACTTAAGAAAACGTATTAAAGAATAATGAACAACATGTTTTATAGCAAAAGGAATTGCCAGGAGAATTTACTTTCATACGCAAATTGACTTTGAAACTGTTTGTTTTGAAAACCTCTGCCCTATCCCTTCTGGCACTTCTAACATTATAATAAACGTTTTGCTATAATTTCAGTATTTCAGGAAATGTAAGTGGTTATGCATTTATTTATATAACTAGCAAAACCAGAACACAACATTGGAATAAATAAGTATTTTAATGAAATATCTGAGGGTGAGCTGACAACTTCTTAGCAGGAAAAAATAAGCAACAAAACTAACAAACCAATCCAAAAACCTCTTGGGTAAAGATAAACTTTTTTTTTTCTTTACCAATTTTATTTGGTTACTCAAAGCAATTTTTAATGTAAACACGTAAAAATCAGGCTGGCGGTCCCAATCTTTGACGGAAAATCAGAAATCAAAGACACTCACCTTTCCTTAGGCGTTTCAGCTGGAAATGCATTTAAACATCCTCTCAGAACAGCTTGCTTCATTTTCCACTCAATTACAGTGGAATTAGAAGTAGTTTAAGAAGATCCTCTGCCTGCAGCCTGCTCCTTGTGTGGATAGAGGTGCCTTGGTCGGGAAAGCAGAACAGAATGAATGTTGCTGGTGGAAGCTGTCCAGTGCAAAGTGTCCCTGACCATTGTAGGGGTTTGGAACCAGATGTTTTTTAAGGTCCTTTCCCACCCAGGCCATTCAGTGATTCTCTAATTCCATGAATTGTGGTTCCTTTAATTTCCCAATGTGTGCCCAGAGCTGGGGCTGCCCTGCTGGGATGTCTTTCCACATGGGTATATTTTCCTAAAAGAGAAGAGACTGCCCCGTGCTCTAGTTTCAGCTCCTGAAATGAATTTAGCTCAACTTTATTTCCTTCTGGGTGCTTTTCCTTTGTCTTGGCTGCAGAGGAAACAAAAGTTTTATTAACAAAATAAAACTCAGCTGCCGCCTCATTCGAACTTTGTACCAGTTCTTGTTTAAGCTGTTCAGACCTGGACAAGGCATCAGCGATTTTAAACTGAAAGAGGGAAGGTTTAGATGAGACCTGAGGAAGAAATTCTTTGCTGTGAGGGTGGTGAGGCCCTGGAACAGGTTTCCCAGAGAAGTTGTGGATGTCCCACAAGTGTTTGAAACCAGATTGGATGGGGCTTGGAGCAACCTGGTCTAGTGGAAGGTGTCCCTGCCCATGGTAGGGGGATGGAAGGAAATGATCTTTAAGGTCCCTTCCAACCCAAACCATTCTGTATTTCTATGATTCTCTGATCAATGCTCCCAAGATTCTTTGATGCTGTAGATTGAATCCAATTGTGGTTTTTGCAACTTTCTCAGTTTCTCGAGAGCAGTTCTCCAGTTAGGAGAGCAGAGCCCTTCTCCAACAAGCCATAAGGGAGTCCTTGGCTGTTTTATGAAATTCCTGCAAGTGCTGCAAATCTTCCTCGACATTTTCTACACCACTGGGCTTCCACCCTGTGTTTTGCATCCTTGTTCTTTCCATCGTGGCGATATCCAGTGCTTGGATAGGATCTGAAGCCTGTTTTTCTTGATCTGTGCCTGCAAAAAATCCACCTGAAACAAGATACATTTGAAATTGAGCAGTGGGATTTCTGCATGACCTTGTATGAACATCTGTCCGTGTTTGCTGAATGGGAATCCATGGGAAATGGGATGAGGTTGGAGCAACCCTTCTGCAGCTGTTTGCTTTTCCATCAGAGCTGTCTCTGCATGCACATCCCAGTGCTCCCCAGCATCCTGCTGTGCCAGGCAGATGTGCTGCCACCATGGTTTCATTCTGAAACCAGGGGTAGAGCAGATCAGAGCTTATTCCGTGTTCGCTGGAATATTTCCAGCCTCTGGGGTGGTGGCTGCATCCCATTTTTGTTTCTCAAGCTGTCTCCTCAGGGAGGAAGCAGAACCAGGCTCCAAACAGGCTAAATACTCCAGCCAGCATTTTTCCTGAGGTTCTGCAACTCCTTTCCTGCAACGTGACGGGGAGAACCCCCAAACTTCTCTGGAAAAGGTGGTGTCCAGGAGCAGGCTGTCATTTCTAACACAGCTTTTTCCACTCCATGTTGTGCTCCCTTCTTGGGAAGGTGCTGGCATTTTTTATTGCCCTTAAGGCTGCTAAAAGTTCTTTTTTTCTCATTTCTTTTTTGTTTTTCTTTTTTATTAATATGCTCATCAGGAAACCAAATGAGGTTGAAATCGAATTCAGCCTGGTCTGTCCTAGTTTGGATTGCAAGGATATCCATGTACAGTGATGCTCTGTTTCCTCTACTATTGCTGTAGTAACCCCAGTTAATTTGGAAGTGGACATTCCTGGGCATTGGAAAAAGAGCTAGGATAGTTTCTGGCAGGAATTTGCTTTGTCCCAAGCATTCCCCAGGTGTGAATCAAACATTGGCACAGCTCAGATGCTTAGCACAGGTGAGACTGTGCTACCTCACCCTGATCCTTGGCTGCAAACCAAACTTGATATTAGCTGAATTGCTTTAGAATTGTTTTTCTTTTTATTTGCTGTTGCAGAATTTCCACTTGGGGTTTTGGCTGTGAAAGGGAACAAATCCAAAAAGTCTAAATCCTGGGATAAAGTTTAGGAAGGGAAAACATCTCTGTTGCCTGTGCTGTTGTGATATGGACAGTGGATGCTGCAGGACACACTGAGTGAGATGGAACTCTGTGTATTTGAGATGTTAATATATTAATAGTATTAAAATATTAATATTTAAAGTAATAATAGATAAAGAAGCAAAATTTCTGTGCATGAGTGCAGCTTGTAGCCTACCAAGTCACTGATTTTTTGGAGAGCACATCCATCTCCTGGTCACCTCTGTCACTACTCCATAGTGTGGCCAGGTGAAAATCTCTTAACTTCCCTGTTTTCTTGTTTCCTTCCCCTCCTATTCTTAGTATTATCCAATTAATTAAAATCTCAAGGATGTAGAATTTCTTAATTGGTTAGAACCAAAAGAATTTAGCATCCTTTGTGTGTGAGTGAATTTTCCTTCTTTTTCTTTGATAGTGCAAATTGAGTTTTATGGCATTAGCTTCTGCCAGGAAAATGGGGATGGAGATTTATAGAGGTACTGAAAAAACACAGTTGTGGATTTCTATTCTGCAGCCCCACTCTAAGGATGTATTTATTTGCAGAACATACACAAATCTCACTTCTGTACGTAATGGAGGGGTAGACACAGCTGACCCAAATACGTATGACACAAACAGAATTTGAGTGTAGAGAAAAAAAAAAAAAAGGAATAAAGCGTTTATCCATGCTGTCAGTCCAGAAATATTATTTCTGAATATCTCTTCTTCCAGGTGACGTTTGCTTGGAGACTGACACTGGCAGCTAGAAGTGGGCAGGGATTAAAGATCAACAGTGGGGAAGGACTCGACAGATGTAAGCAGGTAGATTGGGGATTAGGGTGAATTAGTGTGGATGGAAAGCATTTAGGAGCAAGGAGGGATTTTAAATTGGATGTTAGGATGTTTGCCTTGCAGATCTTCCCCGAATTTCCGTGTTATACTTGGATATTAATGGCTGGGATTTATGAGCACGTTCCGAGGCTGTGGATGTGGCTGAGGGTGGTGGAGGTGCTGCAGGTGGTTGTGCTGGGGTGGAAAAAGCAGCTTGAAGAGGTTCTGAGGTGTACAAGTGGTTGTATTGGTGTTTCTAAAACCAATTTCCCATTATTTCCTGATCCCGGGCTGGAAACACGTTTTGGGGATATCTCTGTGTTTCTCATTTTTTCTGGCTGCTGAGGGCTGCAATGGGATGATGCTGCTATTTTTTTTTCCCTACATGAACACATCCTAAGTACATTAAAAATTCTTTAATTCCTTCTGAAGCCAATATTTTTAGTGGAAATCAAGCTTGAAGTGGTAGGCAGGTGATTCTTGGGAGATGAAGTACCAGGATTAAAATATTCCCAATGGGCTTTTTTACAGCTTATGTCCTATTTTCAGAATCTCTTTTTAAGGTCAGACCTCACAGATCTCGAGGTACTTGATGCATCTGGGGGTGTGAGAGTGGATAGCCCAAGGTTCCTTTCTGCTCTGCAAGGTTTTTAAGGATCTCTTGAAATTTCAGCCAATGTGGGGTTTTTTTTATTTGTTTGTTTTTTACAGCCAGTCAAACCTGATTGCTCCTAAATCCCTTGGTGCCCAGCAATGTGCTAAAGTGGAATATTTCCCATGAATATTTCTGTGTGTTTGGCCATTCCTTGCCTTGAAAGATTAACCCAGAGATTTGGGAGTGGAATTTCAGAGAGACAAAGAATATTCCATCCATGTGAATGCACAGAGCATTATTTAGTTAGGTAGAGAATTTTATTTATTTATTTTTTCTCTAAATGCTTTGCTCAGGTCCTTAGTGGAGAGCAGAAGAACAAAGAGCTGACCACAGCCATGCTGCATAAAATACAATATCCTCTGTTCCTTCTCCTCTCCTAACAGAGATACAGAAATGGAAATAGGGATACAGCTGGCAAAGTAGAGGGACAAAGTTATGTAAAGAAGATTTTTTGAAGTCATAAATCCATCTGAAGATCTTTGAAGTCATAAATCCATCTTTTGGGGCTGGGAATATTCGCACATGCCTTAAACTTGGCTTATGAAATGGGTCAGTTGGGTATGAAGCTGTGTGGGAAGACCACTGGGAACCATCCCACTCTCCCCTAAAAAAGAGGTTTTGAAGGGAAAAAACAATCCTGGGAGTCTGAAAATTTCAAACCTCCTATACTTTTCCACGTGTGTGGAGGCAACCAAAGTGATGGGCTGAGCAAAATAAGATTTCTGTACCACTTTCTCCCACTTGTTCCTCCAAGTTCTTTTTTATAATTATTTTCACTTCTGCGAGATGGTGTAAAGCAGAGATTTAGAAAGAGGGTTTGCTGTAAAATACAGTTTGCAAAGAACTTGGGTTTATGACAAAATGCAGCAGAAAAACCCCTTTATTGCAGTCCTGTAGTAGCCAGTATTTTAGATTTATTTCAGATACTGCAGGAGTTAAGCAGGTGGGGAAAGAGGAGTTGCCTGCTGCTTTTCCTGAAGTGCTTTAGCAGCCAGATGGCTGGGACTTTGAACAATACACAGATAATTCCAAGCCAGGATCTAACAACGATAAAATCACTGAAAATATACAGGATGTGCATACCTGGGGGGAATGGATGTGCAGTGTGTGTGTGGATTTTTTTGAAATGTAATTTGGAGGTTTCAGTCATGTTGTCATTTCATACCTCTCCTTTTATAGTCTTACTGCTAAACCAAAGTGGTGTTGATTCATACTTTTAAATTTTGGGTCTGTCAACACAATTTCAGTGTTGTCAGTGATTTTTAATTTTTTTTTTTTCTCCGTGGGGTTTTCACATTTATTGCTCATTATTGAAGAAGAAACCAGCCTATATTGACATCCTGACAGGGAGAAAAAGTTCATGTTTATGTACAGTAAGAAAACAGCCACTGTGGTGAAAAAAGAGTTTCCTTTTGGGAGATGGAACTTCCTGGAGATCAAAGAGTTGGGCCACTTTGTATTTGGGGAATTCCTGGCACCTTCTGCTCCCACAAGATGAGGGATGTTAATTGAGTTCTTAGTCTTATGTCAGTGATTCTTTTCCCCTCAGATTTCACTTGGTAAGAATCCAGCGTTGTTTCATTTATTTTGCTCTTATTTATATTTTATTTTATTTTATTTTATTTTATTTTATTTTATTTCATTTTAATGATGTCTAGTTGGTGGGAGGAGGGCTGCTTGTCTTGCTGCTGCTCTCCAACTCTTTAGTTTCTGGTTTCTGGTTGAACATCCCATTGTTGAAGCTCGCTCATGGGACACCCTCCCTTTTCGGCTGAAGGTGAAAGAGCAGAGGA
>VWZT01011767.1:474455-491062 GCA_013397055.1 Pachycephala philippinensis
TGTTGCTGTGTTACTTCTTCCAGGTGTGTGTCTGAGACATCCTCAAAGCTGAGAGAGAGAGTGAGAACAAGGCCAGCATTTCACCCTAGACAGTGGCAGTGCCTGTCTGCAGCAGAAAGCCTTGGAAAAGCTCCTGGTAGCATCTCTCCTCCTTGGCATTTGCATCGGGGGGCTGTGAGTCAGGCAGGAGGGATTCCCTGCCCACGGCCGGGGGCTTTCACTGCTGCAACACGCTGTGAATTCCTCTTCTTGGCTGAAAACAAAAGCCAGCCAGCCTTGCTTTCAGGGAGAAATGCTGGGTATTCTGCTTGATTTGCTGTCCCTCCTTTCCTATTTCTAAAAGTCCCACCCCCTCCATATCCACTGGTTTAGACACAGCAGGGATTCAGTTTTGTTCCCTCTGCCATTTTTTTCTTTCTATTTTTCTTTCTTTTCCCCAGTTGTTTTCATCCTCCGTCTCTCAGCCCCTTCCTCCTCCTGCTGCTTTCCTTGACCAGGTTTCCCAAAGTAAAGGCAATGACATTGTTTATTACACTGGTTTTTGTGCTGTATAAATACTTTCCCTAGTTTGGCACGAGCATATTTAGGTCCATGTTCCAGTCAGTGCAGGCTGAGGAATGGCTTTGTGCTCAAACCAAACCCTTACCCTGAAATCCTGTGGAGCTCCAGCTCTGACCTGCCCCTGCATGGGGAGGATGGGCACAGTTTTCAGCCACTTTCCTGAGCATTCTTTTTCAACGCTTGACAATCATTTTGATGAGGAAATTTTTCCTAAAATCAAATCCAACCTTCCCCTGGGGCAACTTGAGGCTGTTTCCTCTTGTCATGTCCCTTGTTCTGTGGGAGCAAAGCCCAACCCTCACCTGGCTGTCCCTTCTGTCAGGGAGTTGTAGAGAGTGAGAAGGTTCCCCCTGAGCCTCCTTTTCTCCAGGCTGAGCCTCCCCCTCATTGAGATCATCAGTAAAGATATTAAATAGGTCTGTCCCCAGTACTGAGCCACTTGTGACCACCTGGATTTAACTCCATTCACCAACATCCAATTTGTTACACAGAAAACCTGTCCAATCCATGAACAGCCAGTTCCTCCAGGAGAATGCTGTGGGAAACAGTGTCAAAGGCTTTACTAAAGCATCCTCATGTGTGTCTTGCTTGCTTGATATGGAAGAGGGGAGGGGGAGAATTATCACCACTTCCTTGGGAGGTTTCCTTTCCTGCCCAGCCTGCAGCCAGGACAGCAATCAGGAGACCAGCTCAAGAGTCAGGAGACTTTGCTGTTACATTTCTTCTGCTGTTCTTTTCTAAGTCATATTCATTTGCCTGGAATGATTTTTGGGAGCTGATTTGCCTTTCAACAGGGACTGTGGCAGATCTAAGTGAAGCAGGAAAGGAGGGGAAACCTCTACAGCGAGTCAGAAAATGAAGATGACTTAGTGGCTGCTGGTCCTAAAGGGTTATAATGCAGAGGTCCTGAGAAATCCTTAAAGGAGTGAAGATGTCAGATTCCAGCAGGAAAAGGAGCTCAGTTCCTGGGAGGAGGCTGGAACAGGCCTTTTAATGACCCCCAGTGGCCGAGATCAGTTTTATCTGCAGCTCGGCAGAAACACATGCCCACGGATGAAAGGCTTTGCAGCAGAAGTCGTGTACAGAGCCTGGCCAAGCACCGGGAAATAACGAAGTGATTAACCCAAGCCTGGGGCCCAACTGGAGTTTCCTTGTGGCAGTGCTGGTTCCTGGGCTGCAGCGTGTGAATGCTTCCCCCTGGGCTCGAGCTTAGCTTCCTCTGGCTCTGCCTGCATTTAGAAGATCAAAAAATAGATCAGAATATTGGCTTTGCCTTCTGGGAGGAGCGTCACCAGGTTTGAAGAGGCAATCTTTTAAAAATAAACAAATTCATGTTGGAGTGCTCTAATGCAGGAGCTGTTCTGCACCTTTTTTTTTTTTCTTTTTATTTTCCTTTTTTTTTTTTTAATATACTTGATAACTGGCTTTCAAACTTCAGTGCTTTAGAGGAAGTCTGAAGACAGTTCTCCATTTGGATATTCTGGTGGGCTAAATGCTTTGCTTTTTTTAGAGAGGATGTTTCTAGTTCCAGGTTAAAAGCTAGAAAAGGTAAAATGCCTATTGATACCTGCATTGATAATCAAACTTGCAATTGCTCTGCTCACAGATAACTCGTAAAACTTGATGCTTCGGGGGTTGAGAAGCACATTTGAGCTGGAGCAAGGAGAAACAGATCAAGTGCTTGAATGTGTTTTTCCTTCATGGCTTGCACACATGAGAGTCATTAAAACACAAGGCTCTATAATCAAATACTCTGATATTAAGTCGTGTGGAGAGCTTATTTTTATGCTTTGGGATGTAACTGTTAGGGAGTTGTTTTGGTTGGTTGATCCAAAGTTGGTCGTGGAAGACTCCAGTTACCCATCAGCGAGTGAAAGTTGCTGTGGGAAGGCATCACCATGGCCAAAAATCCATCTGGGGACACAGGGACCAACTATTTCTGTCACCCCAAAGGATATACACAACTCTAATGGTTGTGGTGAAGGGTAAGGAGGTTAAACTCTTCTCCTTCAAGGTATTAAAAAAGCCTCCTAAAAAATGAAGGCTTTGAGAGACCATTCCGTTGTAGGTAACCTCTCCATTTTGTAACTTCTCCATAGGTCCTGGAGGCAGCTGTTGAAACATGAATTTCTGTCCTGATCCATTGGCTCAGCACTTGTATAATACCTGTGCTTGTCTTGGAAAAAAATTTATTTGGAGAAAAGTCTTCTAAATTTTCTGCTGGAAGACGTTTTGGAAGGGAAGGAGGATAACGAGGATAAAGAATCAGTGGATGTTTGTAGAACAGCACTGTATACATTTAGGGAGATTAGGGACAAGGCAAAAAGAAAATCATCTCTTACAGAAGCAGTTACAGTATCTGGTTGGGACTTTATGAATGAATGAACAGATTCATAAAATCTATAGAACGGTTTGGGCTGAAAGGGACCTTAAAGATCATCCAGTTCCAACCCCCTGCCAGGGGCAGGGACACCTTCCACTATCCCAGGTTGCTCCAAGCCCTGTCCAACCTGGCCTTGGACACTTCCAAGGATGGGCAGCCACCACTTCTCTGGGAAACCTGACGAAGATGAGACTCATTGCTGTCCTCATATGGAGGTTTTGGAAGGATTTCAAATCACTGCCGTGTGTGGGAGAGGAAACAAGTGGGGAAGGAGGAAAGAGATGGAGAGAATGGGCACGGGGCAGAGCAGTTGTAAGTTCTTCACTCTGAGTGGGCACAGGTTGCCCAGAGAAGCTGTGGATCCCCGTCCCTGGAAGTGTCTAAGGCCAGGTTGGATGGGGTTTGGAGCAATCTGGGATAGTGGAAGGTGTCCCTGCCCATGGCACGGGGTTGAAAGGAGATGATCTTGAAGGTCCCTTCCAGCCCAAACCATTCTGATTCCATGCTGAGACTCAGGAAGTGAGACTGCCGTCCTCAGGGCAGAAGAAATGGAGAACAGCAGCTTTCTCTGTCTGCATATTTTAATTTCTTCACAGTAATTAGGGACAGACCAAGGTAAAGTGGCAACACCACTTGGATAAAAGTAACTTTTCCTGGTCAAACTATGCAAACATTGCCCGGTGCTAGTGTGAGATCAGAGGAGAAATATTTTGTGCACGGTGAGTTTCCCACTCCTGAGACTGGAGCAAGAATATATCACTGACTTTGCTAATAGGAAAACAAGACCATCGTGGAACAGAGCAGGGTGCTCATTTAGACACGATCTCCTGGCATTCCTGGTGATTGCATTTTATTCAGGATCAAACACCGACCATCTTTTGAAGCTTTCGTAGTAATTCTTCAAGGTCAACTTCTTGTGTTCCAGAAAGGACCCAGCTGAATGGCAAATTCTGCTTGATTGAAATCTGCAAAGCAGAACCCGTGTCCTTGCATCTGCAGTGACATAATTTTGCTGTGGGATTTTGGAGCAGGCACACACAAATGGATTGTAATATAGCAGGCATGTTTGATGTCCTGTCTTAAATCCCAATCTATTAACTTAATTAATGTTGTAGGCTCTTTACACCTTTCCCTACTTGTGAGCTACCTTGCGTGAGACTGGAAAATGATGCTGCTTCACCTTTCCTGGCCTTGTTGAGGCAGAAATTTGTGCTTTTTGGTCCGTATTAATTATTTCCCTCTCAAGGTCCTGATCAGTCTTTGATGGAGAGCTCCACGTGGGCTTTTAGCTCTGGGGTTAAGCAGCTCTCTTGTCTCTTGCCAGGGGCAGCTGCACTTTGCCAGTGTGTGCACAGGTACATTTGTAGATACACAAACCAAATTCCACTTTCTCGGTGTTGCAAGGGTATTTTAAGGGGTGAATGAGGGTTTTTTTCCCACCACTCTAAAGGTAGATAATATAATTATGCTCTCTTTTATCTCCTGCAGTGTTGTCCTCTGACACAACCAGCCTAGTAATGTGCAAGTGTTTGGTCTTCTAGGGATATGCTGGTGCAGAAAAAGATGCAAAATTATTCTATTTGATTTGCTGTTTGTGTGGGCAAAGGAGAGGATGAGATGGTTTAGCTGCCGTCTGACGTGCACAGTAAATTGTGTTCGAGCAGTGCTGTGATGTGTCACTGAAAATAAACTATTTGGAATGGGTGATTCCTTAAACAGATGCTTTTAGATATCTCCAAAACGTTCAGTTTCGATCTGAAGCTTTTCTGAAAATACATGGGGCCCAGAACTCCCCCTATTTTTCAATACGAAGGTCTCCATCTTTCCTCCATAGGAAGAGGAGATGGTGGGAACTGTATGAACTTGTTTTTTCCTAGCGTTCAGGACAAGGCTGAAGAGTTGGATACCCCAAGCCTTACCTCAGACCTGACACTGATTCTTTCACCATTTCTGGGAAGAAACTGAAGCTGTACTTCTTTCTGTAATCATGTTGGTAATTTGTGTTACACATTGCTCTTTCCTTTGTAATTTTGAAGCATTTTGAGGATCTTGCTGTGATTACAAAGATTGCAAAGAAATAGCTTTGTGTTTCCAAGCTGTCAGGCTGGGCAACAAAGAAGGAGGAAAAACCCTACCATCCTCTTCTTAGGGATCAAAATGCTGGTAAAGGATGGAGGAAGAGCTGGAGTGTCCAGTCTCCTTCCAGACATTTTGCTTCTTCTTAATTCCCTCACTCCCAAGTGTGTTTCATCATCGTAAAGGTCTCGTTGCAGATTTTGCTTTGAGTGCTAAAAGCTTTGCTCCCCTCTGCCTTCCTCAGTGATTTAAAAGCCCCAGATGCTGATACATCTCCGAGACAGAATCTATTACACTTTTCCTGCCAAGCAGAGCTCTGGCACTTGCTTTATTTCCCTCCTCCTAACACTTAATTTGCTCTTTGCCGGTGCTCAGCTGGCCCCATTGCTGAGCACCAGCAGGGCTCCCTGCGTGCTCTGCTTCCTATTGCTTGTCTCCTTCTTAATTTAATTATCCATTTCTAATGGATATTTAATGTCTGAGCTGAATTTATGGCACCAAGGACTTTGTGCACCTTCTGTTTCTCCAGAAGTGTTTTTGAGAGGATGTGATTGACCATCCGCCACTTGTGCCACAGAGAAGAGCTGTTCACCAGGGTGGGAAATTCCTTTATCGGCGTTTTGTTTAATTTTTTTTTTCTGGAATGTGGGTGCTGGTGAATTCACTTGTATGTAGTGAGCTTCCTACCAGTTTGTAGCAATTGCCAATTTTCCTTCTTTATTCACAAATTATGGGATGTGTTGAGAATGTCTTTGTCCACTCAGATCTATTCAGGTGCAAGAAGGAGAGGTTGTGGACTCCTCATCCCTGAAGGTGTTCAGGACCAGGCTGGATGGGGCTTGGAGCAACCTGGGATAGTGAATGACATCCCTGTCCATGGCAGGGGTTGGAATGAGACGATCTTAAAGGTTCCTTCCAATCCAAACCATTCTATGATTCAATGGTTGTTGTATGGTGTGATGCAGGGATAACTTGGCCTGGGGTTTGTCATGGAAAACAGAGAAACCTTCAAATTTCTGAAAAAGAGACAAAGACAGCAAGATCACTTGCTGCTGGCCTTCTAACATATTGACAGGCACGGGTTGCAGTGCATCATCTCTTCCCTCTCTCATTTTTGTCCCACGTGAAGTGAAAGGAATGGCAAAGATGTAATCTCTCAGGCATGAAACCTTGTGTGCCTTTATTTTATAGGGTTAAAACAAACAAAAACACAAATAAAAAGTGAAAGCTATTTCTTTCTGGGAAATTTCTTGCTTTTGCTTTACAGCTTCAGCCGGGAAATTCGGGTGTAGTTTTGAAAGTGGAAAAATAGTTTCCTCAGAGGGGTATCTGCCATAAGGTGGGAAACTAGTAAATGAAAACTGTTAATATTTATGTGAACACCAGTTCCCAAAGCTAATGGAGGGGGATCAGTACTCTTTCCCTGAAAAAAAAAGGAATTATATCTGTCTTTGTCATCCCTTTTCAGCTGTGGTTCTGGTGCATTTATTCATTGCTTTTTATTCTCAGCAAAGACTTACACTTCCAAGGTGTGTTTTCCCACCACAGAGAGACAGGCAGTGAAAACAGAGTAGGACAGGTGGTGCTGTCTTTTGGGAAGGCAAGGACAGAAAAGATCTTGCTGATGCTTAAGGTGTGCTGTTGTGATGCTGGGGTTTGTTAAAGCAAAGCCTGGGAACGTAATGTGTGTGATCTGTTCCACCAGGTATTTCCTGGACCACAGAGTGGATTTAGCCAAATTCCTCTGGAGGGAATTACTGTTTCCCTCTCCCAGTATAACTGATACTCATGCTCTGAAATAAGTCTTCCTTCTTTTCGAGGACAGCTGCAGTAAAGAGAGCTTTGGGATGAGTTTACCTTTCTATCACCTCCAATGCTGCTCCACATCAAGAGGGGCTGGAAGGGTATTTTTTTTTACTTTTCAAACACTATTTATGTGGGCTGTGAATACGCTCAGCAGCATTTGTTAACTCTTAAGAAAACCAGGGCTGCTAAGCACTCAACCAAAGCAAGGCACTGTGTTGTAAATGCATCTCTCCCTCTGGAGAGAAGGGAGCAGGGGAGTAAGTGGCTTTATGAGAAGCAATATCGAGTCACTTTGTGCACTTTGCTGGAGGGTTGCTGTAAGAGATTGCAGAGCCTACAGCTCTCACTCTTTCTTCGTGTCTTTAGCCACTGGAGAGGATAATTCAATACATTCTCCTGAAGGGGCACGAGGCTCTGTGAGCCACCAGCTCAGCTGCCCATTTAGGATGGTTGGATTTAGTTTAATGCTGCTCCTAAGCTGACACTGGAAGGGATATTTAGCTCAGACACCCTGCCCTGGTGTGGTTGCCATCCTTCAATCTGTATCTGGCAGGCTTTTGTCTCTTGGGTGGATGGGGCTTTGGGCTACCTGGGCTAGTGGAAGGTGTCCCTGCCTGTGAGAGGAGGAGTTGGAACGAGATGATCTTGAAGGTCCTTTTCAATCCAAACCATTCTGCGATTCTGCGATTTGTCGTGGATTGTATGGAAGGAAAAGGGGGAGGTAAGAAAAGTGATCAGACAGCTTCCTCACAGTCTGCATGAATGATGCCTTACATTTTAGCTTTTATATTTTTCAAGTTCTGCATTCCCAGTGTGTAACTCTGCAGTGTCCTGGAGCCTGGGAGCTGCTGCTCTCTCATGCTGAGACAGACAGAACAAAGCCTCTCCAGGCTGCTCTCCAAGGACACCCAGCCCGGCCTAGGCCCAAAATGTGTAACCCAGCATCTTGAGAAGGGGGGCAAGCTGAGGGGAAATTCCATCATCAGCTAAAGTTTAATTGGTGAAATTGGGTTGATATGCAAATGGAGCAAAGCTATAAAAGTGTGAAGAACTCGTGACTCGGGGTCCATCTTGGGTGTAGCCTTTGGCCTGCCCAGGGTGTGCCTCTGAAGGCCTTTCAAATAAATATCCACCTTTATTCCCTTACTCCTGTCTGGTCTCTGTTTCTAGGCTGGCCTCTTTAGACATCACCAGTGCTGATAACTCAGTCCTTGCCCATGAAGCCTCCAGAGGATTCCTTGGAGCTGGCCAGTGTTCTTCCCCATGCTTCAGCAATGAGAAAAAATGGCCAGACACCAATCACAGGAATCTGCAAAAAAATACAAGAGGTCAAAAGAACAGCTACATTTTTTGGGCTTCATTTATTTTCATCACTGGGGGAGGAAAATTTGCTGCTACTTTCAATTTGCCCACAGCTGAGAAATGCAAATAAGTATATGTAGTTGTAGAATCATAGAGTGGTTTTGGTTGGAAGGGACCTTAAAAATCATCTCCTTCCAACCTCTTGCTATGGCCACCACCTTCCGCTATCCCAGGTTGCTCAGAGCTCCATCCAACCTGGCCTTGAACACTTCCAGGGATGGGGCAGCCACAGCTTCTCTGGGCACCCTGTGCCAGGGCCTCACCACCCTCACAGGGAAGAATTTCCTCCTAATATCTAACCTAAATCTCTCCTCTTTTAGTTTAAAACATTAATTCCTTGCCCTATCACTATCTGCACATGTAAAAAGTTCTTCCCCCTCTTTTCTATAAGCCCCCTTTAATACGGAATGCACATATTTGGGTCTATCAGATGCACGTATCATGTTTACCAGGCTTTGTTCTTTGCAGAGAAGGACTGGTAGGACTCAAATGTGTTCAAAATAGAGAAGGTTGCCCGTTTCTTCAAAACTGTGGTTTCCAGGAGAGGGTTGTATATGTCTCCTGCTCAAGGACCCCGGTGTGGTGTGAGGATAATTTCCATTTTGAGAAAACAGAGAGTGGACTGGGTGAAAAGGATGGGCCTGGCTCTCTGAAAGGAATAAATACCATGGTGCTGAACACCTGCCTCTCATCCCATCCATTTGTTTTGGGGCTCCAGCCCTGCTTCACACCCCAGTGAGCTGGTTATTCTTGGAGGGGCTGTTAATTGACACACGTCTGTGGGATCAGGCCCACCCCAAACGAGCAGATTTAATTACACACCTGGCAAGTCCATGTACTGGGCTTGAGCAAAGAAACATCCAGAGTGGGCTCCTCTGGGGAGGAAGGATTTAATCGTGCGTGTTGTGCGGGTGATGGGACATCAGGGAGCAGTTCATCCCCCAGCACCAGTGCAAAAATGGTGATTAATAAAATTATAGCCGTTTGTCCTACTAATACTAGGGTTTAACCAGGCTGGTTGTGCCTTTCCCTGATTCAGGAGATGGTGCAATTATTTTCATATATGCAAAACTCGGATAATGTGATAGCTCGAGTGCTTACTCTATGGTTGCAGATATAATTATATGAAATGTCAAGTTAGTTTAAGAAATACTTGGGGAAACCCCTGCCTCTGTCAACCAGGAATATGCCAAGTGTTTCACAAGACAACTTGTACCTTACTATTATTAAAAAAAAAAAGAAAATCAGGCCAGAAAGCAACACTGTGTGCTGCGTAATGTATCTTGAATATTATAGTAAATCTTGATTATAGTAAAGTTGAAGCAAGAGGTGTGACTTTCCTTTAAAATTTGGAAAGGCACATAAAACAGCTTTGTGTGGTTCATGGTGTGACTCACAGATGCTTTTTTTCTCTGCTGAGTCTCAAATATGGTGAATAAAGGTAGAACCAGGATTTTGGCTGGGGAGAAGAAGTGTAGTTAACTCTTCTCACAATGTGGATCCTCTGCATCAAGGAAATGGATTTCTGATTTAGAAGAAAGGCCTGGGTGAACATAAGGAATGAATGTGCTTTTTGCTGAGAATAAAAGAGTGTGGGGTTTTATCTCCTTTGAAGTGCAGAGAAGCCACATCAGTGTAAAAAGTTGCTGTGGTTTGTCCAGTGAACCTGATGCAAATGTGAGATCAAACCCATGCACCTAAATCTTTCTCGTGGGTGTAGGCAAGGCAGATTTATCTTGGTTTGTTGTTGACTGAGAGCACATTGGTTTCACGGTCTCTGTGGTGTAATTCGGTTGTGCATCGAAGTTATCAAAATACTGACACCAATCGCTCTTGCTTCTCACCAAGAATTCAGTTTAAAAGTGCACGGGCTACTCTGCAAACATCCCCGCTGAATCTGATTTTCCAATAGTGATTATTAAATTTCAGATGTCTGTTTATGGTGGGATTATTAAATTTTGGATGTGTTTTATGCTTGGATATAGCCTCGTGCAAGACGTGGATGGCGCCCGGGTCACATCCTTCTGCAAGAGCCAGGAGATTCCATCAGCCTTCAGAAGTTTACTTTTGATGCAAACTACTTTTGGGATGCAAAATATTTGGAAATCTCTTTTGAACATAAGGCTGGATTTAGCAACATCCTTGTGGCATTATTGGATCAACAAGCACTTTGCTCACCAGTGTCATAAGAGTGTTTGAAGAAATAATTGGTTGCTATTTTGGGGTGCAGCTTAAGTAGAAAAATGTTAATACGAAGTGAGGAACTTCGTCAGTGTTTAAGAAATACTTTGCTAGACTTGGGAAGATAAATGTCGTGTTAAGAAGAACAGACAATAGCTTCTTTTACTAATTATGGACAAAGACTGCCTGAATTTTAAGAAAGCTATCTAGAAAAAGGAGAAAACTTTTACATAGGCATTAAGAGTATTTTTGGTACTCTTTGAATAACAGTTTTGCCTTCTTTCAGTTTTCTGCAAGATCAGTAATGTCTGGATGGAGACTAAATAGGAGGAATAGCTGCAACTTGATTAATGCTGAAATTCTGCATATGTCCTGATATGACATCCAGCCAAGATTAGATGGGGCCCTGAAGAACCTGATCCAGTGAATGACATCCCTGCCCATGGCAGGCGGTTGGGACCTGATGATCTCTAAGGTTCCTTCCAACCCAAACCATTCCATGATTCTACTCTTCTGTGAGGCAGAGGTGATTATGAGGCTCGTCAGCATGCAGGGATGGTCTCTCCATGGTACTGTAGACACTAAGACCAATTCTAGATGGATCTTGGAGGTCTTTTCCAACCTTAATGATTCTATGATATTCTAGTCCGCTCAAACCTCTGGAAAAGATGTCACAAATTCTACTGATAAGGGAAGAGGTGTGTTTTTCATAATAAGCCAGTGGTACCATTGCTGCTCCTCAGAAGCCTCAGATTTATTTTGGGGAGCTGAGAAGCCCAAGTTTCTTTTTCTGAGACCTTTGCTAGACATCTAAAGTCATTCTTCTAGTTCCTAAAGGGGGTCTACTAAAAAGCTGAAGAGGGACTTTTTACAAGGACATGTAGTGATAGGACAAGAGGGAGTGGCTTGAAACTGAGAGAGGCCAGGTTTAGATCAGATATTAGGAATAAATGCCTTCCTGTGAGGATGGTGAGGCCCTGGCACAGGGTGCCCAGAGAAGCTGTGGCTGCCCCAGCTCTGGAAGTGTCCAAGGCCAGGTTGGATGGGGCTTGGAGCAACCTGGGATAGTGGAAGATGTCCCTGCCCATGGCAGGGAATTGGAATTAGGTGATCTTTAATGTCCCTGCCAACCAAACTCATTCAGTGATTGATCCTATGATTCTATTTAACAAATTCTGAAAATGTTGCAATAGAAAGGATCAGCAGTCTCTTCTGGTTTGAAATACCGGGTTCTTCATCATAACAGAGACATTTAAGGTGAGTTGTTTAAGAGTCTGTAATAAGAATGAATTTGTCTTCCTGGACTTGTGCAGGAGTTTGAGTGGGAACTTCAGTTCTATAAATCAGGGTTAATTTGACCCATTTATGAGAAAGTAAGTTATTTGTAGGAGCACAATACACATCAGTCTTGTTTCTGCCAGCAGAAGGTGTTCCCTGCAGAGAAGGTGCATTTTGCAGGTCTGGTCTCAAGTGGTGCAGGAGTCGATGTGATTGTCATTGAGAACTGCTGGGGGTCGTTTCTGCAGCTGGGTCTGTATGTGTGTGTGGGATGTTGCTGTTCTCCCTCCCATTACAGTTTTTAAATCATGAACAAACAACTCTTTTCGGTTGTTATCTCCTTTAATATATGCAAGGTGTTGTGAATCAGTTCCCAAAACTGACATTGCAGAGCATTTCTCTGTGTATATAATTCTATAGTGTAGCTATATGATTTTTTTTTCCTTTGTCATACGTTTTCTGGTTTTGTGAATTTGTTTAGGTGCAATTCCTTGGAACACTGTATTAAAGCTCCTGTTTCTAGTCCTGCAGACCCTGGCAGGACTTCTGACTGATCATTTGGCTGGGCTGAGTCATCCTCCCAGCCTGTGCCTATGACCAGCATCGTGGAATTCAGCCTATTTGTACAGGCAGCTTCAGGGGGATAAAAACTGCTCTACAGCAGAAAAGAAAAAAAAAAAAAAAATTAAGTCTGTGATGATGGGCAAACCTATCAAAAAATGTATTTTACAACTCTGAAGTAATGTGAAATCCTGTTACAAAATCAAAGTATGTTTTTATACTTAGGTTATACATACATAATTATTTCATAGGTAATCACCTGAGTTCAATCAATGAAGCCCAAAAGAAACTCTACAACTTCTATTCTCTGCTTTCCCTCAGAACTCTTTCACTGCTTTTCCCATCAGGTCAGTTTTCATGGTAGCTGAGCACCTGGTTAATACCTTCAGATGTCTCAAGCCACGTTTGGGGACCTGTGTGTGTCAAACATCTCTGCTCCCACAGCCATGGGCACTTCCAATTTTGCTTTTGTTCTGGCACGTGGAGAATTCGTGGTGAGCAATTCCATGGGCTTGAAGTGCATTTTGGACAGGCCTGCAAACCCTTGGAGGAGCCTGGAAATTTGCTGTGCTCATCACTGCTGTGCTCCATAATTAATTGAATGACTCCCAAATGATGTCATTTTGGCTCAGATTGACCTCAGAGAAATTTTGCCCTGTTTTGGTACGTGGAGTCCAGCTCAGATCTGGAGGTTGCTCCCTCCCAAGTGAGCACTGTAACCTGTGTTATCCTAAAGGACCAATAAAAAAGAGTTTATATTAATATTTTTGGCAGTGACTGGCATCACCCATCTGCCCAGGGTGTAAACCAGTGTGTGCTCCTGCCACTGTTTGCTTTAGTGCCTGTGAGTCAGAGCCTTTAATTCTCTCTGCTACAGCTCCCTCTGTAAATTAGGGATAATTATTGCCTTCCTCACAATTCTGAGGTATATTAGAAAGTGAGGTTTGGAAATATATTTTGTTTTTCAGACACGGATGTTTTAAGATTAGAACTTCCACCTACTTTTTATCGTCATCCCTGCAATTATAAGTGTTGCATTTTCTGATAAGCCACCCTGGCATTCTCTGTGGGTTTTGTTGTTTGGGGAAGGGCATCTTCTTTAAAGGGAGGAATTTCTGGAAAGGTTTTGGGCAGAATCTGATGTGGAAAGGCTGCTCTCATGTTCCTGGGATGGTGGTAGCATCATGGAATAGTTTGGGTTGGAAGGACCTTCAAGATCACCTCATTCCACCCCCTGCCAGGGGCAGGGACACCTTCCACTATCCCAGATCACTCCAAGCCCCATCCAACCTGGCCTTGGACACTTCCAGGGATGGGGCAGTCACAGCTTCTCTGGGCAACCTGTGCCAGGGCCTCACCACATTCACAGTAAATTCAATTTCTTCCTAAAATCTGATCTAACTCTCTGCTCTTTTTGCTTAAAAGTTTCTGGCTTTTAATTTATGGCTAAAAACATAGGCACACTGATAAAGATGAGGCAGTGATTCTGTCTGCCTTGGTGATTTAATTAATCAGTTTAATCACTTTTAAATTCTTTAATATCAATAGAGAAAAATAAACCTTTCCTTGTTGTTACTGCGTTTATGCTCTTGTGGCAGCAGAAACTTCACCTTGTCTACTTTTCTTTTAGATATATATGTATTTAATATTAATGTTTGTTCTTTGGATCCAGCATTACAGCAGCAGAGTTCACCTTCATGTGTCAGGTCCCTCTGAGGGACCTCATCAGGAAGAGGAATCCCTGCCTGTGTCTGAGGAATTCAGCAGAGATGGGCTGGCTCCAGCACATCCCTTCCAGCAGGAAGCAGCAGCAGCTTCAGTCCTGCAGAGCTGTCTGTCCTCGAGGTGCAAATTTAATGTTCCACAGCACTTTCCATTGCATTAAGCACAGCCCATAAAGGAACTGGAGTGGGTACTGGCTGTGGTGGGTTGACACTGGCTGGGTGCCAGGCCCCCACCAAATCTCTTTCTCACTCTCCTCTTCAGCTGGAAAGGGGAGAAAAAAATATATTAAATGCTCTTTGTTTGATATGAGGGCAAGGAGAGGATTACTGTCATGGGTAAAACAGTCTCAAATTAGGGAAAATGAATTTAACATTGCCAATCAAAAGTCAGGTTAGGGTCATGAGAAACAAAAACAAGTCTTAAAACACCTTCCCCCCACCCCTCCCTTCTTCCTGGGCTCACCTTCACTCAGTATTTTTATTACCTCCTCCCCTCCAGTGGTGCAGGGGCACAGGGAAGGGGGTTTATGGTCAGTTCATTACAGCAGCATTCTCTGCTGCTCCCTCCTCAAGGGTTGGGCTTCTTACACTCTTTCCCTGCTTCAGCATGAGGTCCCTTCCATGGAAGACAGTCCTCCATGAATGTTTCCAACACGAGCCCTTCCCATGGGCTGCAGTTTTCATGAGCTGCTCCAATGTGGATCCATCCCACAGGGTCAGTCCTTCAGGAACAGGCTGCTGCAGCGAGGATCCCTCATGGGGTCACAACTCCTGCCAGCAAAGCTGCTCCAGCCTGGGCTTCCCATGGAGTCCAGCCAACTCCAGGCCTCCCCTTGCACCAGTGTGGGATTCTCCATGGGCTGCAGGTGGATCCATGCCCTTCTGTGTATTTCTATGGGCTGCAGGGGGGCAGCTGCCTCACATTGGTGAGGATCAACATCTGAGAGATGCTCAGCGGAGAGAAGTAAAGCTGGGCCCTGCTCATCTGCATTTGGTGAGCCTGCAACGTGGCATTGTGGTGTGATAATATGATTTATCAGGAAGAGGCCTCTAGACAAAGCCAGAACAGAAGACCAGCTTCAAACAATGCCATGGTGCAGAGTTTGATTTTTCCCTTTGCTTTCAGCTTTTCTCTGCCACCCACTCAGTGTCCTTCGAGCTCTAAGTGCCAGGAGCTGAGTAATGCTCTGGTGTTTATCCTTCATTATGTCATAATGAAAAGTGGCTTTGGTTCAATGAATGTGGAATTTAAGTTCTCATCAGAGACCTGAGTGGTCTCAGCCTTCCTCAAAATCTTCTCATTTGCACAATGTTATGGTCACATGTTGGTTTTAAAAAATAGACAATATTTCACAATATAAGAAGGATATAAATCCTCTTATGAGGATTCCAAATGAGGGCTACAAAGATGAGGAAGGGTCTGGAGGTGAAGCCATATGAGGGGTGGCTGAGGTCACTTGGTCTGTTCAGCCTGAAGAAGAGACTGAGGGGAGACCTCACTGTGGTCTTCAGCAACCTCATGAAGGGAAGAGGAGGGGCAGGCACTGATCTCTGCTCTGGTGACCAGTGACAGGACCCGAGGGAATGGCCTGGAGCTCTGTCAGGGGAGGCTTAGGTTGGATATTAGGAAAAGATTCTTCCCCCAGAGGGTGGCTGGGCACTGCAACAGCTCCCTAGGGAATGGTCACAGCACCAAGGCTGACAGAGCTCAAGGACAGGGCTCAGGCACAGGGTGGGATTGCTGGGGCTGTCCTGTGCAGGGCCAGGAGCTGGACTTGATGATCCTCCAGGTTCCTTCCAACTCGGGGCATTCTATAATTCCCTGGTTCCCTTCTGGGCAGTCTCCAACATGGTAGAGGCCTCCCCTTGTGTATTTGTTGCCATTTTTACACAGGCGCTGCTGCTTTGCTGTACAATGACAGGGGTGGGATGGGATAAAGTGGCTCAGACAGCTCAGAAAAGGAAGATTAGCTTTGCAGAATGCTTATTGTTTGATTATTTAGCCAGGCAAGAATTGTCATTTGGAGAGAGAGAGAGAGAGGAGAGAGATGTTATCAACAAAACTGATTGGTTTTTTACTTTTATCCTATCCACTGTCAGAATAAAATTAATGTCTTTCCTTGAAGAAATATGTATTTTTCTTGATTTCTAGAGGATAAACTTGGAGTTTAATTAGATTTAGTGATGCGGTATTACTTCTCATCTTCTGATCACTTTAATTAAATTATTGCAAGGATTGGAAAGTATTAATCTAGTGGATGGAAAAGTGAGCAAGCGCTTGGGAAGTTTTGTGCAGTGATTCTTACCTTGAAGCAAATTCTCGGTAACCATACATGGCTCCATAATTCTGTTTTCCTTCCTAATAATCTGCTAATAATCTGTTTCCCTGGGTTATTCAGAAGATGGTATAATACCTAGAAGTGCATGAAACATGTAAGACATTATGGAAATTATGTTCTACATTCATCAGAATGACACGTACATTAAAAACTCAACAATTTCATTAACAGCACACTTTGAATTTTCATGAGAAATTTGGGGGTTTTAGCAAAGATTTAATAGCAGGTGCTTTTAGTGTTCTTGCTTTGTAGGGCATCTCAGGAAAATATTTACATTGAAACAGTAATATGCTAAATAATGTGTTTTAATAAATAGATAATATTATTTATTATGTA
>VWZT01011772.1:3501-38471 GCA_013397055.1 Pachycephala philippinensis
GTTTTTTTTTTTTTTTTTTTTGGACAGGTTTATGAAGTGTGTTTTGTATCTTGCAGCAGGACTTGAAACTACCGCTGCTGCTGTAGGTTAGCAGGGACACCTAGTGGCTTTAGTAGATGGAACTGGGATTGCTTCTCCCTTTTGCTGACAGACTGTCAAGGTTTTTCAGGATAGGCTCTCAGTGCCTCCCTGTTTCAGTGTTGTCTCAAAGCATTTTGCACCACAATTCTTCTCTGTACTTTTTTCTGCATTCAATGAAGCAGGGAAAAAAACCCGTATGTGTGTTTTAAGTACTGTGACAGATTTTCAGGAGAAGAAAGAGGGTTGGTGCTTATTGCAAGACTGCTACAGTCAGGGTTTTCAGAACAAAGCAGGAGGTTCCTTAAAATCACAAATTCCACTTATCAACTTCATTACTTTGTTGCCATTAAAGCAGAAAAGTGCTTTTCATGACGGTGGGTTTTTTAAAGTTCACCATTTTAAATGTAATGTATATAGAGGTTTTCTTTTGTCATATACATATTATGCATTACCTCATTTTTATTTCTTCTGGGACTAAATAATTCCCACTAAATCAATAATTCTTATGAAAGTGAGACTCTTAAATGACACTTGAGGAATCTGTACATGTAAATTGCTTTTCCTATAAAGCCACAGGTCAACCTCTCAGTGAAATTGAAACCAGTACACACCGGGTGTACAAGGTCACCTTGTAGTGCAGCAGACAAAAGCAGCATTGTCAGGTTAGGCAGGATATATCTAGCCCAATATTACATCTCATTTAGTAGTGGCAGCAACATCAGAAGTGTTTCTGTGATTAACGTGAGTGAGCTGTAGTTTGCCAGGGTCTTGGACACCTCCTGAAGAAACTAGAAAAAATCTAAAAGCATCTGACGATTACGTGAATTCACCAAGAACAAAACATGGCTCTCTCTGTTGAGCCGCTGCTCTGCACTGAAGCTACATCCTGCCCTAATAACCCTCACAGACATCAGCAGCCATTGCAGCTGCCAGCATGGAGCAGCACTTCATAGCCAGTTTGGCAAAGACTACTCAAGAGCTGCCAAGAGAACACCAAGATAGTAAAGTAAAAACAGAATATGTACCCAGGGGGTGAAAAGTTTAGGATCCAGTTGTAGAGGACTTGGTCCCTTCACTCAAGAGCTCTAAAGTGAATGGCTTTACATAGTAGAGAGAAACACAACTGATAAGCTTTTAAATCAAAAATGATCTGACACCATACAGCTGGAATAGGACTTAGTTAAGGCCTATTGAGATCCTATGCAAATGAGTTTCAAACAATCTTTCTCAGCAGGTAGAGAAAACCAATGTCTTAAAGATTTGCTCTTCTGTCACATTCAGTAATGATACACAGTCATTAACAAGTTACTAGAGAAGTTTGAGGCCATCCCTTTCCCACACAAAGTACCATTGTTGTAATAGGAATAATCTACATAAATTATCCTCCCCTGATTTCATTGTTTATAAAAACTAGATATGACATAATCCATAGCTGGTAGCAAGCCTTGTTCCGGCACCCATTTCCAGAGATGACAATGAAGTGGTTAGCTGGGATTTTCCTTCTCTGGCTTCATCAGATGACATAAAACAGACCCTCTGAATTCTCTTCTTTCAGCATATGCATATCAAAGCTAGATTGAAAAAATTATAATCATCCCCTGCTTTCAAACAGATGACACTGAGCAGACATGACTTTGACAGATTTCAATATTGTTGACTTTTGCTGGTCCTCATAAGCCCATGATTTCCTTTTACAGTATTTCAGTATCACGGTATCTGGCTATACAGCTTCCTAAAGATCTGTCTGTTCCGTGTAAGGGAGAGAGGCTTTTCTCCCACTTTTGATCTAAAATTTCCACATGTCCCTTGAATATTTGCGATTTATATTAATGATCATAGAATCATTAAGGTTGGAAAAGACCTCCAAGTTCATTGGGTCCAACTTTTGATCAAACATCACAATGCCAACTAAACCATGGCACTAAGTGTGACACCAGGTCATTTCTTGAGCACTCCCAGGGATGGTGGCTCCACTACTTTCCTGGACAGTCTATTCCAATGCTTAATCTCTCTTTCAGTGAAAAAATTCTTCATTATGTCCTACCCGAACTGCCACTGGCCCAGCTTAAGACCATTTCCTCTTGTTTTGTTTGTGGTTGCCTGGGAGAAGAGGCCAACCCCACCTCCTACAGTCTCCTTTCAGGCAGTTGTAGAGAGTGATGAGGTCACCCCTGAGCCTCCTTTTCTGCAGACTGAACACCCCCAGGTCCCTCAGGCTCTCCTCATACGACTTACCTCTGGATGCTTTATCAGCTCCTTTGCCCTTCTCTGGACTCACTCCAGCCACTCAATGTCCTTCTTGTAGTGGTGGGCCCAGAACTGGACACAGCAATCGAGGTGTGGGCTCACCAGTGCCAAGTGCAGGGGAACAACCCCTGCCCTGGTCCTGCTGGACACGCTATTGCTGACACAGGCCAGGATGCCACTGGCCTTCTTGGCCACCTGGGCACTGCTGGCTCACATTCAGGCACTGTTGACCAGCACCCCCACATCCTTTTCTGCTGGGCAGCTTTCCAGCCACTTGGCCGCAGCCTGTAGCACTCCATGGGGTTGTTGTGACCCAAGGGCAGGACCCAGCACTTGGCTTTGTTGAACCTCATACAACTGGCCTCAGCCCATGGGTGCAGCCTGTCCAGATCTCTCTGCAGAGCCTTCCTGCCCTGCAGCAGCAGATCAACACTCCCACACAACTTGGTGTCATTGAGCTTTGCACTTTTAAACCTCAGTCTTTGCTTCCTTTCGTGGTTATAGTCTCAAACCAGTTTTACCGTGTATAGGATGATGAAGGGCTCCACATATCATCAGTTAACCAATGATTAGAGTTTAGGAAGCACTACTTCAAAGTGTTACTGTTGAAATATTGTACAAAGACACTACCCTGTCTCATGAATGATGGCTCTTTGTTCCTTATCTTTCCCATAAGGTGCTCTGAAAGGAGGCCTGTGAGTAAATATTTGGGAAAGAGATTGTTGAAATTCTCTCTTCTTATTTCTTGCTTTGCCTACATCCCACACCATTGTAAAACTTGGCATTTTTTTCAAATTGCAGTGAATACACTTCTTTCATAACATATTCTGTTAACATCACTTTGCTTCTAGATTAATTTTTTATTTTAAATATGAAAAAGCTTTCATGTGTTACTGCACCACTGCTGTACAGTAATACGTAGTTCACAAAAGTATGGATACTTGTGAATATTGCTTTAAGGATTTTTGTATTTATTCAGATAATAAAAAGTTTTAGAAAAGGAAATATATTCAGTTCTTGGCAATAATCCTAGTTCGTACACCAGCAATACCTACCTTTTGCTGAAGTTGTCATTGCTAATGTGACTTCATTCTGGTTTTACTGCACTGCCTGATAGTCAAAAGCTGCTCTAGATATAACAAGTGGTTTCTTTGCATTAGACATTTAATTTCCTAGATTTGAACTAGAAAAAACAAAGCTTAATAACATGGTTGTTTTGAGACTTCTTTATTCTTCATAGTTTGAAGGAGTCATTTGCGGAGTTTCTTCACTCTCTTTTTTTTTTTTTAAATTTGCCTTAAAACTTTCCAGTTTCACCAATGGTGTAAAGAGATTTTGAAATCTCATGAGAACCAGGCTGACTATAGGTATGAAAATACTTATTCACAGTGTCTTGCTAACTGAATGATAAAGATATTTCAAGGAATATAGCATCTGTTTTGAGAATTAGGGTCTAAATCAGAGTTGAGAATGATGTATTCAGCATTTTCTTACATGGCACATATAATTTCATGCAAATAAACATGTATATTTACAGATAATTTTTCATATAACAGTTACTCAAATGTGTATAAGATTTTTTTGCCTGGAATTTATCTTCTGGAATTTATGGTAGGGAACAGATATTCCTGTTGGTATATTTACAGCATGATCCAAGTAGAATATAATAGAAGGAAAAGTTTATAAACTGTGTACCAATACTACCCTACAGAGGAGCAGAGTGATGGAAAAGCCAATGGAATGGAAATGTGAAGTGCTGACTTCCAATGCTATCTTAATTAAAATTGTCTCTGTTAAAGTCCTTGTACTCCCTGACATGGGACTCCCTGACTCCCTTGTACTGACTGCCATGCTTCATATTGTGTGATGAAGTGACTTCACACTTCATATTGTGCAAGAGTAATTTAAAATTTGAGACAAGGGAGAAGAGTTATCACTTCCTAGCTGGAAAAGGTATGAATCACACATAAGAACAAAAATCAAATTAAGGTGGTAGATTAGATTTTTGGGTCTCTGTTACTGATGACTAGTCAATTTCTTCCATTATACCTCAAACTAGCAAGTGCAGCACATACTTACACCCATCTAAAACCAGTTTCTGAATGCTTGGCAAACGCTTTGACTGAACAGCCAGCTAGCACCAGATGGCATGGCAGGACACTGTCTAAAATTTTGTGAACTAAAGCTTCAAAGATTTGCTTTTCTGAAAAGAAGAACATACCTAAAACTCCTCGAGTAAACTCCTGTAAACACCTAATTATAAGGTGCTCCTTAGGAATAGAAGTCTTGTTTGAACTGTGTCTTGCTCATTTTTGCCCATTTCAGCTTAGGTTTGTGCGTTATTGAAATAGCAGCCTCAGTGTTAACCCACTCACCCAGTTCTGAGACTCTGTGAATTTGAAATGTATATCTCAAAAGAGGTTGAGGATTTCTGGAGCAATTATATAAGCTTCAGTTATTTGTGTTACAGGTTTTGTTTTAAAGGCTTTTTATTTCTTCAGAAATAACACATTTGCTGATTATATAAGTTCTAATATTTTTAATGTTTAGAGGGCTTCTCAAGGAATGAGAAGGAAGAGTAAAGCTAACTTTTCCTTCCCAAGATATTGGAAAAGTTTCAGGGCTCCTGTTGGGTCATCCTTTTGAGAGATGATAGATGTGGGTTTTATGAGTCAGATGCTGCTGTGTAGGTACAACAGACGTGCCAAGCTGGACTTAGTCCTTAAATGACATCATCAGGTCTTTTTACAGTGTTGTAAGTGCTAAAAGCCACTCAGTCAGATAGAGTTTGAGCATGCCTGAAATGTCACATAGAACAACTTTGCTGTCTAGGTTTGTTTTGTCAGGTGGTACTGTGATTTATTTAAAAACTGAATAAAACTTTTGCATTGCTAAAAAGGTTAATAATACAGGGAGAGTCTTTAAAAGGGAGGAAGAGCTCTTGCTTGAAATGATGACTCAGTGAAGAAGACAGATTTGGGAAAGCTGCTGCATACGGCAGAAGTTCTCAACCAGAAGGTCCTCCCACCAGCCCCACCAGATTGTGTGAAGAGATGCAGAGGACATGCTTGCTAGCCAGGCACTGGGAAGTGGATCAGAGACTGATACGCTTAATCTACTCTGCATCCGCCTCCCCCACGCTTTTTTAAGGATGCACAGCCATTCCAAGTCACAGCCATTAGCCAAATTGCTGTTTGGAACTGTTTGGAAGGATTTCTGGCCTGCATTCAGAATGTCATTCCTCTCTCCTCAGCGCCTTTTTTCCCTTCATCCTACCCCATGTGAAGTCAGTGATTCATTTTCTTTGTTTCCTCCATATGGCAGGATGTATTAGAAAAGAAGGATAAATGTTCAAACATAACATATCCTTTCCCAGAGGAGGCAGAGGGAAACAAACAGCATTTGCTCCTTATTTTCTTCTCTTTATATTTGTGAATAAGTTGGAAGGTTTGGGCTGTTTCTTTTCCCTTACAGTGACAACTTCTGGTCACTGAGTCCCGATGGTACACTTATTTGTGTGCTAATCAGATAGCAACACTCTGCAACTACCTAAAATCCTATTCTGTGCAGCTTATAGTTCAGAAATCAGTAAAGTGTTGCTCAAACTCCGAGTTCCACATCCTGCATCCTGCAGGCAGTTAGCATCTGCCTGATGCTAACTTCATCTCATATATTCTTGTTCATGAGATTTTTACAGCCAGTGGTTACACATCAGTATTTGGATGGAGTGACCATGTAGAAAATAAGATAAATTAGCTGGAATGACTATTTCTTAAAGAAAAACTTTTCCATGTGTATCAGTCAGTTCAAGCAAAGTTAGATGCAACATTGCTATAAAAGAAAAAACCACCCATTTTTGCTGATAGTAAATATATACCAATCAACAGCAATAATGAAAATTTACCAGCAAAATTTCTTTTCACAAAAGCAGCAAGGCAAATATTGATCGACTGTCTTAATTGACTCAGGCATTAAGTTTCCTGATTGTGAATGAAACTGGCAGCCAAGTGACACTCATTTAAAATGCATTTATGTTAAAAAGGAAATAGAGATGTTGGTATGGACCGGCTCACTGCTTTTAGATAGATATAATGCATCTTCTTCAATAATGATGTTTTAATCCACAAGAATCTGAGTCAAAACTTCACAGAAGAAACAGTTGTTGCCAGTACTCTTTTTTACATTATGTTCTCATGGTTCTGTCTCAGATATCATAGTAGTCATCTAAAATTTTCATTTCATTAAAGATGAAAGTGACCTTTTGACTCTGGCTGAATTTGGATAGGACATTTTTGAAATAAAAAGAGTCCCAGAATCTTGTAGGTTTCACAAGTCTATTTTACATTTCAGAGGTGGTGAATAGTGAGAATCAACAATTAGCCTGTTGTAAAAGCTCAGCTGTTAAGATGTTACCTTTTCATCCACAAAACCAAACTTCAATTGATAATGCACCTATGTGTGTAGATTCTTCCAAGTCTTTGTTGCATTTGGATGGAAGACTGGACTTCAAAGTCACTTAAGCATGATGATCTCTAATTGTAAACATTAATCTGCCTTTCCTTAAACATAAACTGAAATAATGTTTAACAAATGAGTTATTTTAGTTTCCAAATTATTGGTGAGTTGCTCAAAAGTTATAAATACATATGCACTAAAATAATCCACATGAAAATGGGTCAACTTCCTTCCAAATGACTCTGTGATTCTGCAAAAATGTGTTCCCATAGTAGTAGCCAAGAACACTTTTTCCTTAAATATATGGCTTAAATTTGTTTGTTAATGAAATAAATGTGGAGCTTTAGTTCTGCAAATTCAAACAACACTAACTGGTAAAGGTGTTCTCATTATTGCTCAAAATCCCATTTCATGATTTTATACAGAAGTTATTACAGAACATGTCCTAATTCACATAGGACTTGCCTGGATATCCGGCACTCCATGTGTGGAGCACAACAGGAAGCTGCTCGCTCAGCTACATTAGTCAAAGGCTTCATAGCTCACATATAGATTCTTTTATTATTATTTGTAATGCTATATAGCCTGTGTAGCCTGAAGTTAATTTATCCTCTCGCTGTAAGGGTATTATATTTATTTCTATTGCATCTTATTTTAGTTAAAGATCCCACAGAGTGACTAACTCCCTACCAGTTCTTGATTTTATACAACACTTTCCTTAAGTCTTTTTGGGAACACTCAGTTCATGAAGACCTGCAAGCAGAATGCAGAATGAGGCACTCTGAATCATTGACTCAAAAAAATAGATATAATGCCCATTATTAACTCTGTGTTCTTCTCTGTCAGACATTGGAAGATAATTAAAATGTGCAGCTTTCCTTACCCAAGTGATTGTCAGAGCCCCCAAACACTGGAAATGGAATTTGAGTAGAAAAGTTCTGAATCACAGCACAGAGACTTAACCTGTGTCATTCTCATCTATTAGTTTTCTACAGAAAAAGCTTTTATTTTATACATGTACAGACAGCACAACAATTCTCTGCTATTTACTCTCCACCACATATCCCATTACCACTTACCAACATGTCCCAAACTGCCACTGCATAAGCAATGGCAGATATTCAGACCTCAGTAATCAGAGTGCCAGTCATAAATCTAGCATGAATTAATCTCAAAATTTTATAAAAATAATATTCCTTTTTTTTTCCTATTTATAATTTAAAACTTTTCTGTTGTGTCTTTGCTTCTATATCTTAGTGCTCACACCTGCTAAACAAAACATTTTGAACTTAAGGTTGCAAAAGAGGGCTTGGTTTCTCTGACTAGATTCCAGAAGCCTTGGTAAAAACCTGGAGGCTCAAAGGTTATCAGAATTTACATTGTCACTCCACTAAGTGCATTTATGCACTTAGAGAAGTGTACTGGTTTTTTCTGTTTCTGCCTCCTAAGTGTATGCTTTGTATGATACTGACTGATTGAAGATGGGATGTCGCAACATTTTCTAATTTTTTTTCTTCTAGCACAAAATATTATGTTTAAATGACCCTATTAAAAATAAAGGTTTTCTGTGATGGAGGGAAAAATAGAAACCCCAGGCACTTCTAGGAATGTTAGAGCAACAGAAATGGGAAAAAAAAAAAAAAAACAATCTATCGAGCTAACAGTTATCCTTAACCTGACTGGCTTCATGTATATGAGTTATCCTGTCACATTAAATGCTTCATATGCTTTATGTGTTATATGAAATTGCTGCCTTTGAGAGTACAGGAACCTGAGTGCAAGTGAAAGGGCTTTTTATCTGAACTCTGTTTATATAATAAAGAAGGAAGGAAAATCCAGGGTTCTAATCTGAGATACCCACTGTTTGTAATCTCAAAAAAGAAAAGAATGTTTTTGTACCTTCCTACCTGAGGAAGTCTTGTCCAGCTGCAAGAGACTATACCAGATGCATCAAAGCTGATGGAAAACTTACAAGCTTAGGGAAAGTCTGACAGAGAGTAAAATCTTGCTATTATTTAGTATGAGTCTGATGATACATTTTCTACACAAGTACAGAGACATTGGCAAAATGCCTTGCTTGAGGAAATTAATTGAAGTTTGATTCACAGCAGTGCTGCTTCCAGCAATACCACTGGCAAGCTGCTTTGACTTCAGTGGAACAAGCTCCTTTTCATCTTCTTACCTAGCAGAAGATTTAGTTGGAAGTGAAACAAGTCTGTGAGACCCCTCAACTGTCTTCAAAAACCACAATGTCATTTTAAGAAGCTGTGCCTGTATTCAGCAGTGGTAAAGACATGTGACAACACGCCCACAGAATTGAGAATAGAGCACAACAGAAGTGGTTCCCATATCCACGATTAGTCCAGGTTTCAGGTGTCCGCCTTCAAGAGGCACAGGAGTCTCAAGGGTTGTGAGCACAAGGCACAGGTTCACGTTTTGCAGCACTGAAGTCATAGACACCTTAGTGCATTTGAACCCAAACTTGCTCACTCTGAGCTGTCTCTGAGACAGAAGAGACACAAAAGAATGCACGTTTGCACCAAGGAAAAGGATGATTTTCTCTGTTCTGTTGAAACATATTTTGAGACATCAGACTTTGACCAGCTCTTTGGCCAGGCTCTTTTTCAAATAAAACAAGGTACTAGAGCTACATCCTTACACCCTAAAGTAAAATAGACATTTACTGATATCATCTATGAAAGCTTGATTTGACAAGCCCGGGTTTGGCAATCAAAGCAACCAAAGTAAGATCATGATGATTAATGTTAGGTCAGAGACTTAAATCTTAAGAGAAAAAAATAAAAGAGGTGAAAGAAGTAACAAATCTGTTAATAAGAGTGTAAATAAGAGGTGGGGGATGTGCCCTTGGCAAATCTGCTGTCCTCAGTCTTAAGCTGAAGTATTCAGTTTTTCTGTCACAGCATAAAGTAACAAAAAAGAAGGATCTAAAATTTTTGAGCTGAGCTCAGGCAGTTTTACATGGGAAGAGGAATAGCTAGAATTTACTGTGATGCTACTGAATTGGTTATCATTTTAATATTCACTAATAAAGTGCTCCTTTAATAACTGCAGCCACAGTTTGTATTCTTTCTGTTTTGAAGGAGACTGAAAATGGAGTTTTGGGTGATTGCTGTTTTATTCTAGTACTCATCCAATTATGGTATATAACTACTTACAAGCAAGAAGTTATGATAACCTCAGGAAAGGAGGAAACAGCAAATCATTTTTATTTTTGCTTAGCCAGAAAAGACAATATTACGGAGACACTGAACACTTTTCACAGCTTTTTATCATCTGCTAGGGGGAGGTATTGATTTCCTTTAAATTTATTACTCAGTTCTGTGTATATATAATTATATTGAGTAAGGAAACCTATAGTCACTGTTCTTTTCCCTTTCCAAAAACACCCTAAAAATATATGAATTTTAACCTTTATGAATCTTATACCCATAGCATCTGCTTCAGTAAAAGACAGAGGATTGGTAATTGGTGCATTCCTTTCTTCCTCTGATTTCATTTACAAAACTAGTGGAATTGTTGAACCATATTATTGCAATGTTTTTGATCCAGTTGGATGTGGAATCAGGAAATCAAATGGAAAAGCATAGAAAGCTTTGGAAAAAATTACCTTGGGGAAGAAAGGGAGCTGGTTTTGTATTTCTGTCATGCACAAGAACAGAGATTATTGCTTTACAGAGGATTTTCTGGGATGTGAGTTATATAAAAGATGTTGAATTGAAATATAGGTGCCCAAAAATACCAAGATGTACAGGAGGAATCAGTGTAGCCCAGTTGTTCCTTTTTGAGTATCATTTTTCTGTATTCTGAAACACAAAAGCTGAATTGGGATGCAATACTGAGAAGCAGCCTGAGTATATCTTGAATGACCTTGTGTGAGGCCCTGAACAGCAATAGAAAGCCATGGATCTTAAGAGTTTTTTGAGGACTCAGTTTGTCCAGTCAAAACATTACTCTGAGGTTTATGGCTTCTCCTTACATAGAGCATGTGTACAAGTAGAGATCATGAATAATAATGTGGGGTATTCAAAAAAAATGCTAGCACAGATAACCATTTCTCAGTAGACTTACATGGGTGAAGCATGTTGGTTTTGCAGGTTTTATTGTCTTTCTGTGTTAGTCATCCCACTTACCAGTTCCTGAACCATTAATAGTAGCACATCTGGCAATTTCATACCACATGAAAAGTTAGCTGGTGTTAATTCCGGTGACATTTATGGCAGTGTGCAGCAAAATTTCTCTACACTACTGATCAATGGATTTCAGTCTGTTGAGCAGTGGAAATCTCCATCTCAGTGTATCATTTCAAGGATAAAATCTTCTTTTGCAGCTGCTTGGAGTTCAATTTTGATCCATTAAGTCAAGGCTCACAAAGTATCTAAAGCTATCCAAAGACACTTTTAGATAACTACATGTTATCTAAAAACATGTGTTTTGCTACCTGGACCTCCCAGTTGAAAATGATCGTTGGATGCTACGTGTGACTTTGGCCTGTAGCTGATTTTCCAGTTAATTATTTCTGAAGACAAAGTAACTTAAATAAATATCCCATAAGAAAAAGAAGGTTTTAATTTTTAATCTCCCTGTTAGACTCACTGAGCTGGGTCTTAGTGCCCATGGATGAAGAAGTAGTACATATGGGATTCTTGAATTTTAGCAAAACCTTTGACACTGTCTCGCACCATATCATTCTGGACAAAATGTGCATCATACCACTGGACAAGTCCATGATATTTTGGATAAGAAGCTGGGTGATGGGTTGGGTTTAAAGAGTTACAGTGGCTAGTTACCTGTGGGGTTCCCCCAGGCTCAACTTTAGGGCCAGTGCTCTAATGTTTTCATAAAGGCTGTGGATGCAGGAATCAAGTGTACATTAAATAAGTTTGCCAATAGTACTAAGCTAGGAAGAGCTGTGGACTCCTGCAAGGGCAGAGAGGCCTAGCAGAGAAATCTGGATAGACTAGAGATCTGGCCCATCACCAACCATATAAATATTGAATATGAGTGAGCAGTGCCCTGGCAGCCAGGAGGCCACCTGTGTCCTGGGGGGCATCAGGCACAGCATCACCAGCCGGGCAAGGGAGGGGATTGTCCCACTCTGCTCTGCACTGGGGCAGCCTCACCTCGAGTGCTGGGGACAGTTTTGGGTGCTTCAGTATAAAGAGGACAACAAACTATTAGAGTGTGTCCAGAGGAGGGCGATCAGGGTGGTGAAAGGTCTCAAGGGTTAAGACTTAGGAGGAGTGTCTGAGGTCACTTGGCTTGTTCAGCCTGGCGAAGAGAAGACTGAGGAGTGACCACATCTTAGTCTACACCTTCCTCATAGGAGGCATCAGAGGGGAAAGTGTTCATCTCCTCTCTTTGGTGACTAGGGATAGGACACAAGAAAATGGAATGAAGCTGCATTAGGGGTAGTTCAGATTGGAGCTTAGGGAAAGGTCTCTCACTGAGAAGGTGGTCAATTGCTGGAACAGGGTCCCCAGGGAAGTACTCATGGCACCAGGCCTGTCGCAGTTCAAGAAGTATCAGGATGATGCTCATACTCTTGTGATTTACTTTTAGGTGGTCCTGTGAGGAGCAAGGAGTTGGACTCGATGATCCTTAATGGGTTTTTTTCAATTTGAGAGATTCTATGATTGAAAAAATTATCATAGTAATGATCATAGCCCCTGTTCAGGAACAGCTTGAAAAGAAAATCAAATTTTCCGTCTAACTGATACCATCCTTGTACCTGTACATGCAAATAAACACTGCTTTTATGATTATTTTTGAATTCTAAATCATTTCAGCAATGTTTGTCACTGTGATAAGTAATAAAGCTTAAGACTGTTGTGAATTTTTTAAATGAAGTGAATTATAACTTACTGCCAAGGAGTTTAGAGAAAATCATGTTATGTATTTCAGAACCAAGGGGCATCGTCAGCATCCTTTGCTTTGTGGATATCGTTTCACCTCCAGATTCAGAGGGCATAATATTCATACAAGGTAAATAAATGCCTCTTTTGTTTTTCTCTAGCCCCAACAGAGATTTTGTATTTATATAGTGTCTGCTCAAAAATTACACAGATGTGCAAGGTCTTTTCTGGAGGAGATGCTGGGAGATCTCTTGTGCATAGCTCTGATACTATCCTTTCTGTTCATGCATCCTCCTTTTTTGCATATGCCTTCTGGGTCCCATGACTAGTAATGCTGAAAATATGCAGTTCTTTTAAGAATGGATTAGCTACCCTCTTTCTGTTCTCCTCTTCTTTGATTTTTCCAGTTACTCTGTGGCCTAAGTTACTTTTCAGAGCTAGAAACTAACTGAAAGGATGAAAAATCACATACAGCCTTCATAACGAGGTATATCAATGCTTGCTGTAGTATAAAAGTTTATTTCACACAGCACCTACAGTAGCTTTTGAATAAGTGAATTTGAGTTGATAGTGTGCATGCCTTCAGTCTTAAAATCCCAAATGATATGGTCTCATCTGGGTTTCTTACAATTGTCTTTGATATTAATGAGCTTTTAATTAGGAAAAAATGGAGACATCATTATGGATAGATGTATTAATGCAGACTCAAGCATTCTTTTATTTATTTATTTATTTTTTATTTAGGCCATCTGAAAGTGCTCTAGCAAGAGAAAGCTATTCTAGCATTAATCTTATTTAGGACAAGGACAAGTACATCAGTCTTGGAGAGTATTAGTACAGATGGTATAAACAGTGTTCTCCTTTAAAGACATGTAAGCATATGTGCATTTTTGTGGGTCCTAGTATGCATGAACCGGTTGAAAATTATTCATTGAAACTGTTTCTAGATAGAATATTATGGTTTTAATGAAATATAACAATGTAGAAAATGTCTTGAGGGAAAAAAAAATTCACTGTAAAAAAGTTTTCAACAGATGTTAAAATAATTTCAAGAGAAAAAGGCTTTTGTTTTTTGTAGACTTGCACTGTACATCTGTAGAGTCAGATAGAAAATATAACCTAGATCTCCATCTTTGAGCTGAAGTCTGTAGATCTAAACCAAGAAGAAAACTCCTGCAAATATGATATGGGTGTGGTTGAGGTTTACTGCTCACCTTGAGGAGGGAAGTACAGCAGTGCTATGAAGAACTGTTGCAGGTCTTCCAAGAGACTTTAAGTCTGTAGATAAGCTCATAATTAATTGTACAATTAATACATTGTAATTGTACTGGACAATGCAGCAGTCACAGTGCTTGCAGCTTTGCACCAGCTCATTGCAACTCAAGTGTCTGCTGACTGGCATCAGCCTCTGGACATCACACATAGATCAGGACAGTTGTAGGACACAGCACCATCCACTGTTAATGTGATATGTCAGTTTCATGAGGAAGCAACAGGGACAAACTGTCTTTCCATGAAAAAGTAAGAAAGAACAAAAAATGTTTTCTAGCTTAAAAACTGCACACAATTACCCTTGTAACCAGTGATAGCGCATTAGGGCAGCTGAGAAAATCTAATATGGAAAGCTGTGCTTTCTAATCCCTTTATCTTGATTAACCAGGAAAATAAATATATTTGGCATATTGCTTAATTATTACTTGTCTTCTGCTAGTAGTTAAAGAAAATGTTTACCAAATACATACTAGTTCAAGTAGCAGGGGCTACATCTTGTGCAAAAAAAATTTTCATTAGATCTGATACTGACTGAATGAGGTGCAACTTCTTAGGAAGCATCTCTTTTCTCTAAATAAATATACAAAAGCATTGTGGTAGCAGGTCTCCATTGCCAGAGTTTGGAAATTTACTAGTAAATGGTAGAAATACCATAGTAAATGTGGGTACAGATTTTAAGCAAATGGGTGACTGTAAATTCTCAAAAGAATAGGTTTCATTTATGATGAGTAGTTTGTCTGTGAAGCATGGAAAAGTTAGCAAATTTCTGTTTGCATCACTTGGGAGCTACCTACAGCTGTGACACTAAGAGTTCTACAATGGGCCAGGCTCAAATCAAGGCCTTAATTATGACTGATCCAGCTGAAAGAAACCTGACTACCAAATTTCATCTGCTTAGTGTCTCCCACATTCTATCTCTTTCTGTTCCTTTTTCTCTCAACGTGGAGGCTTAGTTCAGCTCATGCTGACACCAGTAGATATCTGGAGTAACATTCATGGAGTATGGATATGAATAAAGCAGAGATTAATGGTTGTGTCTTGTCCACCTGCAAACAAGTCACATCTTATTTCCAAATGCCCTACCTTGATCCATCTTCAGGCTAATATTGAGTCTAAGTATATTTTAACAATGCCTTTAGCAAACAGGAAATCTCCAAGGCAGTTTACTATTCTCTTCTTCTCTCAAATGTATATATTATAATCAACTCTATTTTAATTCAAAGTGCAGTAGTTTTGTGCAGCTGTCCCTAAGGTATCTTCCTTATCTTAGCTATTAAGTGACTACAGTTATGTCTATCATGAAATTTCTTCACACATGACCAATTGCTGTTGACCAAGGAGTTGAAATATATCCCTTCCTTCCTTTGTGCCACCCTCAAATGCTGGCCACAGTTTTCTGCTAGGATAGCCACTCTGAATTCAAAGCCATAGTATCAACTGAGGGCCTTCTGACAAGGACTAATAAATATACTTATTTCCTTTTGTTTATTTTTAATGTTTAGCTCCTGTGCTGTCTTTCCAGACTTTGAGTACTCCTGCAGCAAAAAGAGCAGTAGCAGATAGGTCAGCAGTTTGCAGCAAGGTTGTGCTGTGAAGGCCTTCTGTGTGATGGTATGGAGGTGATCCCCAGAGAATATACTCCCTGCTTTGTCTGATAGGGTTTCAGTGAAAGATACAAATATAACTGCTGCAAACATGCTTATTGAGGTGTGAGAAAATCACACAGGGTTGGTTTAATTTTTTCGTGTGTTAGCCAGGTAAATCATACTGAAATTATTCGTTGCAGCTTTGCTAAGTGTGTCTTGTCTCCCCACTACCTTATGTGCTATACCTGCATGCTTTTGAGATTCTTGTCTTAGTCCAAAAGAAACTATACTGGTTTCAATTTCTCCAGCTTTCCCACTTAATTCAATTTTCAGCTATTTTCAAACAACTTTAAACTCTATCTACATCTAGGTAAGAAAGATTAATGTTACCCTTGTAAAATGAATTTTCTTTTTTCAGATGTACTTAACAAAAAATATTTCTTAAAAATAGAGGTTTACATATTCAGAGCCTTTTGGTAAAGATCCTTTGAATAGTGTTATGAAGTAACAACAGCCTTAGTAGTACTAATTAAATGATCTCTTATCTTTCCTGGGCACATTCTCTGTATACTTTATCCTCTGCATACCATGATTTGTCACCAGGCTCTGTGTTGCTGCCATAAAAAAAACCTGCAGAGATCCAAGTCAGTAGATTTAAATAGTTTGAAACCCTTTTCGGTGACAACAATCACAGGACTGTGGTCAACACTAGAATTAGCTCTACCAGACCCATACCCTCTGAAGTACTTTTTGTTTCACTTTTGTCCTGTTCAAACATAAGAGCTGCTAGGGGAAAAGTTCTCAACTGCTCATGGCACATTAATGTCTGCCTCTCTTAATAGGAAATTAGGTCATTGTCACCTAGCTTTCATATGTGGGCAAGATAACAAATGAGAATTTTTGGTTTTAGAGCCAATAAAAATGAAATTATGCCAACGGCAAGAAGCTTGCAAAACATATTGTCATAGTTACCAACAAGTGCCTCTGTTTACAAAATGTGGAAGTCAGCACATTACTGGGACAGCAGAGCTCTCTGGACTTTAATGTTCATATATTTGAAGGAAACATGCATCTATAACAGGTTATACCAATAATGTTTCTTATGATGACCTCGATACAGTGCAGATTGCTTGTGGCTTCCTAAACAGATTACTCAAGTGAAATTCAAGGATGCTTGAATGTACTAGCCCTCAAAAGTCTGCTACTGAACCAGATTTAAAGCAGCTTCCTCTTTTTTTTCAGTAGCTTTCCATCACCGAGATCTTCACTCATTGAAGATGAGAAGTAGCTGGATATTAGAATTGAAACTTCAGAGGAAATTCCATCCCTGTTTTTCTATATCAGAGATATCGTCCAGGCCACAATGATGTCATCTGTTCTGTTATGCCCAGACAGTTTTAGAAGAAAGACTGTTTCTTTCAAGAGGAAGTTAAACTTTTAATATAGAGTTGTTGTTGAAAAAAGCTTCCTACTCTTTAATCAATGCAGTTAGCCTTCATAGTGATTTCGTTTTCTGTTAATTTATTCAGACTTCATTAGTTACAGCAGATAGGAAAAGCAGCTATAGTATTTAACACTTTCACATTCTCTCACCAGTGTCCTGTTCATGGTAGCAAAGTATTTTAAGGTTCACCTGCCTAGACACACTGTGAAACATAAGGTCCACTTTGAAGTAATGATCCTAACTTGCAAGAGATTTTTAATCTTTTCCAAAATCTTTAAATTTTCAGTCTATCTGCTGCATTCCCCAAAAGTAACAACTTTAGCTCTTTGTTGTCATATGATTTTCTCTCCTGTACTACAATAACTTCACTTTTCTTCCCCTGTGATAAATTGTTCTCAGTATTTGGAACATTAAAATCTTGCAAGGATCATCAGAGTGTAATGGAATTTTGCTTCGTAACCCTTAGGATAAATCAACTTCATAAAAATGTGGGCTCACTCATTGTTTTTGAAGTCATGTATCACTGAGGGTGCTGCCATGCATAGATACTTAACACCAGGTCTAGGGATGGAGTTTACACCTACCACAGGTGGGTGGTCTTCTAACACAGAGCAGCCCTAACAAAATGCAGTACAAACTACTTAGGAGCTATATTGTCTTCAGAGATATCAATCTGGCTCTTTCTCCATTTTAGCATTATCTTATTTAGGTACATCAACACATCTATTGTCATGATGATTATGTTGTTCTGGTCTTTGCCACTGAACAATTATCTCTTAGTGACATCACTTTTTACCAGTAAAATAGGAATACTATTGAATAGAGCTAAGTGAAGCTTGCAAAAGAAATTTTGTATAATTCTACCTTTCAAAAATCTGCTTCTGCATTTGGAAGGAATAGATTGTAGAAAAGATCTGTTATTCACAGGAGTTCATTAATTTATTCAACTTAGAATTCTTTGTCAAAAACTGTTTCTATGCAAATATTTGCAATTTTTATAACGTAGTTGATTGAGTGGGTATGATAGTAGTGCTATTGTCCCTGAATGGTTGATTTGTATCATTAACCTTCACCAGAAAGGTCTGAATTTTTTTACATCCAAGCATCATTTACAGCACTTCACATAATTGTTCATATAGGCTTTTCATAAACCTCTTCCCCTCCAACTTACCAGCAAGGTCAGTGGAAATGTCAGTGGAAGTGTTTACAACTCTTGCAAACATTTCCACTTTCTTTTCCTGTTATTTATGCATGAAATGTCTCCTGCGAGACAATCCTTAAGATTTATTATTTCTTCCTTCAGATTTCTTTCTGAGGTTCACTTTCTATGTGAAAACTGAAAGAAATTGGTAAATTAATCTTAGAAACATTGGTTTAAAAACAGAAAATGTAGTGATGGCTTCCTTTCTTTGCTTAATTTGGAGAATCTGGACTTCAAAGCCTTGTATAGATAATTTGTATAATTACATGAATTTGTGACTGTGATTTTCTTACCTTCTGTGTTTTGGCACACATGCTTCTTTCACTTTGATTCAGACAAAAATATACATATTTGAGGTAAAAACTATACCCACTTGTTAACTTTTAAAACGCCTGATTCAAAGATTTTAACCAATCTTAAAATAATGCTACTGGATAAGCAAATAGAGAGTGTTGCTCTAGTTGCTCTTTTTGCTTTTGTTTCCTATTTCTGTATTATGTTTTTTTTAGTGACCTGGATCTCAGTCTTTTCTTCTGAAAACAAATGCAACTTGACTAGTTTCTGAGTTGATGTTAGCCCACAAAGTTTTTATTGATGACTTAGAAGACGAGAATGATCCTAGGACTGCAGAATAATTGAACCAAAACTCTGCTTCCAATTCAGTGAATTGTCAGACTAGCGGTTGTTGTAGCAACAACCACTTGTTATTCAAGGATTCATAAATCTATTTATTATTGGAATGCAGATAGCTACTTAATGGTTTGCAGTTTATTTAAATGCTGAGATGTTTAAGAGATCAATAAAGGGAGGGAGAACAAAATCTCTGCATAAGCATAAAGGCTTGATCAAAGAGATAGAGAAGGTAGAACACCTAGGTTCATTTGAATAATATCTGAGATGCTCTGATTTAAAGAAAAATCATCCTTTTGAGAGTGTATAGGCAGTCATGTCTTAGTCTGTGGTAGAATTTGGGAACAATACACTAAGCTTAGATAAATTCCAGGCACGAGATCTGGTGAGGCAAGGCCTTTGCTACAAACTGGCTCTTACATTGAAAGAACATATGATGGGAATGTCCAAATTGCTCAGTCGAGTCAGAAAATTCCACAATCAGGATTTCATACATTCTCCTAGTGTCATTGTGACTCACTGTAAGAACATTTCTAAATGTCTAATATTTTCATTTGTAGTTTGGCTGACCCTAGAACCATCTCAGTTTGTCTCTCATCTTCCCTTCATCTCCTGGGCAACACTTCCTACCATTACCACCTTGGGCACAGTCCAGCAGCAAAGGTTACTCACCCTTCCTGACCTTACCTGGTCTGGTCCAGCACCAAAGGACAGTTCAAGAAAGCCAGATCAGCTCCTCTTCTAACAAAACTGCAATAGGTACTTGAGAGATAAAGCTGTGAGAAAACACTTCCCAAACCACACTGAGCTGGGCAAAATTTTGCACCACAGTAATTCAGTAGTTTTAGCTGCACGTATTCAGTGTCTGTCTGCAAATCACATGAGCAAAGGTGTTTTGTTGCAAAGATTTGAACAATGGCTTTGGCTTACTGCTTGCTGAGGTGTGACAGAGGATGACAGCCATGCAAAGACAGAAACATTTATACTCCTCAGTATCTGCTCCCTGCTTTAAAATACAGCAATGCTAAAGTTGAGCATTCAGAGGAGAAACGATCTTATACAGGCAGAACAATTTACTATCATTAAACACAGGCTCATAAAAATATCCATCTTAAGGACTGCACACCATGAAAGGGATCCACATTGGAGCAGTTCATGAAGATCTGAAGCCCACAGGAGGGACCCACGCTGGAGAAATTCATCAAGGACTGTCTCCTGTGGGAGGGACCCCACGCTGGAGCAGGGGAAGAGTATAAAGAGTGACAGAGGCAAGGTGATGAACAGACCGCAGCTCCCATTTCCCAAAACCTTGCACTGTCATACAGGGAAGGGAGAGAACATGTGGAGTGAAGTCAAGCCTGGGAAAAAGGGAGAGGTTAGGGCAAGTCTTTTACAATTTGAATTTGTTTCTCACTGTCTTACTCTGATTTGATTGGTAATAAACTAAACTAATTTCCCTTGGCTAAATCTGTTTTGCCTATGACAGTAACTGATGAGTGATCTCCCGCTGCTTTATCCTGACATGTGAACCTTTTCTTATATTTTTTCTACCCTGTCCAGTTGAGGAGGGCAGTGATAGAACAGTTTTGGTGGGCACCCAGTGTCCAGCTAGGGTCAACCAAGCACACCTGGGTCTCAGGATTAGCTGGTAGCATTTAAGTGAACAATCAGTACAAGTCTGTCTTGTCATGCAATATTTAATCCTAGAATATTTACTGAATACAGTATGTTTTTGTAAAGCAATTTTTAGAACCTATATTATTAAGCAACCTCAGCATCAGGCAAAATTGTTATCTCTGATATGATCCACTGGGGTTTTTTGGTCTGAAAGACTGGGTAAAGGGGAGGGAAAGGTAAGATCAAAACTAAGAAATCAGAGCATCATGTGATGCCAATGCAGCTAATGACATCTTCGGACTCTCACCTTTTCTGGCTAAAGCTACGTCCCATACAATACTGAAGTATCAGATGGGACATGGAAAGGACCACGGTCAAGTGCATGGAAAGGACCATGGTCAAGTGCAAAGGACCATGATCTAGCTTTCAGCTCTAAAGGCTTCAAAGTTAGTCTGAGGGCGAGGGAGAAGTGAAAAAATATATAACATATGCATGATTTGGCACATTCCTATATATGATATTTAGACTTGCACTTCATTCTAAGAGAGTATTGGGTTGCTTTTTTAATTTTTTTTAATTATAGTTTTTCAATTTAAAAGCTACAGGGCACTGTACATTCTTGTAAAGCACTTGTGGGAAGATTCAAAGCTGCAGAACTTTGTACAAACTGATTTGCATTTCAAAGTATAGAGATGGCTGTTTTGGGTGAGATCACACAGAACTATTAACTAATAACTTTAATGAGTCTTCATAATTGCACAGCTGAACTTTGAATAGGGTCCTCTTTTGAAAAAGTATCAGCCAACAGTAACTTGACTCTTGACTTTGGACTTAAAGAACAGAGCCAGAGAAAGACAAAAAGAAGGTAATTAGTTTGGTTTTTTTTTAATAAACAACTCCTTCATATATTTCATTTTCCAGAGTCTATCAAAGCACAACAAATACCCCAGAAAGGCCAGGAAAACAATTTTACAGGTTGTCATACACATTCAAACATAGAAAAACCGTCAGTTCATAATCATTTATGTTTTTTGAATTTTCATCTAACAAGTTATAATTTCAGAGAAGTACTCTGTACTTCTGCAAGGCATGGTACAATCACAGAACAGTAAGACTATACTTTTAGCTTACATTTATATGTGTGTGTGTATACATATTTGCATGCATACACTTTACTTTCTTGTATGTATCACAACAAAGAGAGGGATTCAAAAAAACCACAGTGTTGCAGACGTTTAGAGCTAATTCCTATACTGGCAAAGATAAAGTATGTAGTGCTGGTTGTTTAAGCAGGAATGAAAGACATCATGTTGAACACTGACACTAACAGTTGAGCACTGTGCCAGTGAAGTCGCCAATTAATTAACATCCCACAAGTCTAAAGAAATATGGAAAATAATTTTTCACTCCAAGAAATCATCTTGCAGTGAACAGTATCTTTTAACGGCATCATTTCACTCTGATTTTTTAAACAGTAGCATTGTTGATTAACAGATGTGTAGTAATAAATAACAGTGATCACATTGACATGAAATGTACTTTACAGATGAAAGTGTATACATTACAGTATCCTTTATTATTCTCAGACTGAAGGCACAAGGTAAGCTCAGCTAGTGATGTTACTGGGTGTGTCCTGAAAATACAGCTTTACATTCATTAAATTCAAATGGAACCATATGCAATAGATAGTCAAAGTTCCCTCTAGTCTTCTCCCAAAATTCACCTTGTCCCACACATTTTACTTGCTAGACCCTTTAACCGTAGCCTGAGATAAGGTTTACTTCATTTTTTGCATAATGAAGATGAAATCATTTTTCCATAAATCAGTTCAAAGCTTAGGATATAGTCACAGATTTGGTTATCAAAAGAACGGTAGTATCATCTGGCTCAATGTAAATTGTAATAATAAATTTAATTTGTGTTTTCTTCTAACCTGTACTTATTGATCCAAGAAAACTTTGTTTTTCTGACTTAATATTTAATGTAATTTATTATCTTTCCTTATTGAAATGTATTCACTCCAGCTCATGTCTCAGTCCTGAATCTTGCTTCCTTGCAAGTGCATACACACAGATTCACACACCCTTACAGATAAATATACATCCATCTCATTATCTGTGTGCGTGCCTTAGCAGAAGAATACTGTTAATGTTTGAAGTGCTTTATTAACACTACTTTTCTATATTCCAGCCACAGTCAAAAAATCCTTTTATAGTCTTTTATACTGTCCACCTTCTACTTTGTAGTCCTCAGAAGTTTTAGTTACCAGGTGGATTGGATAGCTGCAAAAAGCATTTCATAGTTTTACTATCTAAACCAAACACTCCAGGAGTGCTCATCTTCCACTGAACCTGTTTACTTTGTGCTTCATACATTATTAGATGGCTAAGGTAGGAAATGAAATCCCTGTGTAGTAGAAGTATCAGTATGAAAGCACTAACCTCACAGACTGAGCTCTGAAAGTAATGATCAGAGCACCCCGAAGCCTCTCTGATCTGAATTCATTGCAAACACCTAACTCACAGTCCCCTATAGGTTTCCAGTTTCAACTTAGTGCCTAATGAAGTGAAGTTTATCTCTGAAAACCTTTGTCACAGCTGGACATAACTAGCAATAGTTACTTGCAAGGCTACAATTTAAGGGGGAAACTAAATCTCAGCAGGTTGTCCTTCTAGAACAAAGTGGAAATGTGCTTTTATAGGTAATATCCTACAGAATAATTTTCATCCAAGTCTCCAGTCTATATGTCAAAACCAGCATGCAATGTGCCTCTTATTAATAGTCTCTGCATAGAAGTGTAAAAATGGAAACACAAACCCACATCAGTCAAGACTGAAATTCTTCCACAGAGTTGTGAGAAGAGTAATATGTTCATCATTCATGTATGGTCAGTCAAAGAACACAATTATATGGAGTTCCAAGATAAATGCTTTTTCACTCAGTTTAGTTTTTAACAGTCAGAGCACAACAGCTGTTTATTTCTCAGTCCAGTTACAATAGTACAAATGCTTACAATCCAAACCACCCAGTCCTTCTTTAGAATTTTTTATTATACAATAAGATCAATAGATCCAAATAACTGCTCTTTTTCTTGCATCTTGAATCTCCACTGCTCTGATCATCCACAGTCTGAGAGTGCAATCCTTCTCTGTCAGGCAGGATGATTTGGTGAGTTATCACATTCCAAGTTGTGTACCAGCGGAGTGTGGTGTTGCTGTAACAGAGTTACTGGTGGGACTTCCTTTTTCATCAGTCTGTGATTTACTCAGTATTACTTTGATGTGCTTCAAACAGCTTATTTGCTCAAATAGCTGTCTGATTGCCTCATCAATTTAGTTACACCATATTTGTTTAACTATATTTATCCTCTGTGTACAGGAGGATTTCTTTTATGCTACAATCCATGTGATAGCACATAGACAAAAAATACTTGACTCAAATGTAAGTTGCAAACTTATGCAGTAGCCAGATGATCCTCAAAGCCCAAAGACACAGATAAGGTGGTGGATGCTTGGCCATTGGGTAATTTTGTCATTGTGGGTAGGACCAGATGGGCAATAGTCATCTGTGCAGACCTGAGAGGTAGTTACGGGGCAGGGTATGTAAATATTTTGACAAGTATAACTGAAATGAAGCCCAAATTAAACAATCCAGAAAATATCTCACAAGGCCTGGGGCCCATTATAAGGCTTATTAATATTACGAAGCCTGAATCCCAGCACTATCACTTAGACTCATCAAGTTGGCTGTACCATAGGAGTTAAGGCACTTCTATAGTCCTTTCTTGCAGTTTGCTTTACTCTGAACATCTCAAACACAGCTTCCTTTAATGAACACCTATATCCTTTTCTTCTTCTTTTGGAATGGGTTATTGTTCATCTTCATTTGGTAGCTACTGTTGAAAAAGTCTCTTGCCTTTGGTGACTAAATATGAAAAGTACATCCTTTAGAGAAGGGTAGCTAATTTAGTAGAGGTTATCTTGTCTTCTTCTATCCTCATTTTTAACCTGAAGGCAGGAATGAATAAATTGCTTACCAACTGCAATTTCCATTAAATCTGTGGTGCTTCTTTGGACACTGTGCTGCTTAAACACAAACAGCTCATCTTATCTTGTTTTTGTCTTCCTAAAACTAGTTTACATGTCTTGGAAGTACACAGATGTATTCTGTACATCCTTCTCAGGTCTTGGGTTCTAAAGAGTCACACAAAATATCTTTGTGAAGTAAAAGCAAAGAATTGATTTGTCCTATTACAAATTCTAATCAGAGATGCACCAGTTCTTCCTTCCTCATCTGAGCCATTGTGTATGTGTATGTGTGAACAAGCTTCATCTATTTATAGCTGTAATATATGCAATAAATGTTAAAAGGAGTCTTTCCATTGTCAAGGAGCTCCTTTTCTTGATTATAATACATCATTAAGGTTTGCTTTTAAAACACTAATGGGAGGCAAAAGCCTGGTTTCATATCACACCACAGAAATCCAATGCTGTAAACTTATCACAAATGCTATTAGCCCTTTCTGCATTGTTTATCTCTGGGTTAATTATAGCACTGTCTTGAGGAAACCTCCAGAGACTGAGAAAAGACTGAAACCTTCTTTACTGTTTGCAGTAGGAAAAGCTGTTTTGCCTCCTCTGACATCTGAAGGAAAATGCTGGCTAAACAAGTCCTGTGACTAGCCCTATGATACTGAAGTGAAATCTGCTTTTTTGTTGGTCTTGCCATTCACAATGGGTTTTATTGTTTTGCTTGGTATGAAAACACATGCTTTTGCTTTGCAATGGTACTGTTCTTTTTCTGCAGACTTAACTTCTCCCCTTTCCCATCCTCACCCCACAGGCCTGTGACGGAGGATTAGCCCAGATCAGTGGAGTCATGCGTCACACAGCTCTATCATGCTGGCAGCCGTTCCTGGGTCTGGCTGTGCTGCTTGTCTTCACGAGCCCCACCGGGGGCTGCCCGGCCCGCTGTGAATGCTCAGCACAGAACAAGTCTGTCAGCTGTCACCGAAGACGTCTGATGTCCATCCCAGAAGGCATTCCCATTGAGACCAAAATCTTGGACCTCAGCAAGAACCGACTGAAAAGTGTTAACCCTGAGGAATTCACATCGTACCCGCTGCTGGAGGAGATTGACCTCAGCGACAATATTGTCTCCAATGTTGAGCCTGGAGCCTTTAACAATCTCTTCAACTTGCGCTCCTTGCGGCTGAAAGGAAACCGTCTGAAGCTGGTCCCCCTTGGGGTGTTCACTGGGCTGTCAAACTTAACAAAGCTTGATATAAGTGAAAACAAGATTGTCATTTTGCTGGACTACATGTTTCAAGATCTGCATAACCTAAAATCCCTGGAAGTTGGGGACAATGATTTGGTGTATATATCACACAGGGCCTTCAGTGGGCTGCTTAGCCTGGAGCAGCTCACCCTGGAGAGATGCAACCTCACAGCCGTACCAACAGAAGCTCTTTCTCACCTCCACAACCTCATCAGTCTGCATTTGAAACAGCTCAACATTAACGCTTTACCGGCGTACGCCTTTAAAAGACTGTTTCGCCTGAAAGACCTACAGATAGAGGCCTGGCCGCTCCTGGACATGCTGCCTGCCAACAGTCTGTACGGCCTCAACCTGACTTCTCTCTCCATCACAAATACCAACCTGTCTGTGGTACCTTACTCTGCTTTTAAACACCTGGTTTACCTGACACATCTCAACCTCTCTTACAACCCCATCAGCACCATCGAAGCAGGCATGCTGTCAGATTTAGTGCGCCTGCAGGAGCTCCACATGGTGGGGGCACAGCTGCGCACCATTGAACCACACGCTTTCCAAGGGCTCCGATTCTTGCGCGTACTTAATGTGTCCCAAAACCTGCTAGAAACCCTAGAAGAGAATGTATTCCATTCCTCCAAAAGCCTTGAGGTCCTCTGCATTAACAACAACCCTCTGGCCTGTGACTGCCGTCTTCTTTGGATTTTGCAGCGGCAGCCCACCTTGCAGTTTGGCGGCGAGCCACCGATGTGTGCTGGCCCAGACAGTGTCAGAGAGAGGTCATTCAGAGATTTTCACAGCACAGCTCTCTCCTTTTACTTCACCTGTAAGAAGCCCAAGATACAAGACAAGAAGTTGCAGTACCTGGTAGTGGAGGAAGGACAGACGGTGCAGTTGATGTGCAATGCTGACGGGGACCCGCAGCCTACCATCTCCTGGGTTACCCCACGCCGGAGGCTGATCACAACTAAATCAAATGGCAGAGCCACCGTGCTGGGAGATGGCACCCTGGAGATCCGATTTGCCCAAGACCAGGACACTGGGATCTATGTCTGTATTGCAAGTAACGCAGCTGGGAATGACACCTACTCGGCCTCCCTGACGGTAAAGGGGTTTACTTCAGACCGTTTCCTTTATGCCAACAGGACCCCTATGTATATGACAGACTCCAACGACACAAGTTCTAACGGAACTAATGCGAACAGCTACTCTCTGGACCTTAAGACAATATTGGTGTCCACAGCTATGGGCTGTTTCACATTCCTTGGAGTGGTTTTATTTTGTTTTCTTCTTCTTTTTGTGTGGAGCCGAGGGAAAGGCAAACACAAAACCAGCATTGACCTTGAATATGTCCCTCGCAAAAACAATGGTGCTGTGGTTGAAGGGGAGGTTTCTGGACCACGAAGGTTCAATATGAAAATGATTTGATGGTATTCTGCTAGCAGTGCTTTTTCTGTGGCATTAAAACCAATTAAAACAGCCTGGCATGTGGAATCGCTAGACAGAAGCAGCTTAATGCAGCTGTCAGTGTATCAAAAGGTTATATGAAAATGGAAAGACTATTTGTGGTTATACAACAGAGCCTCCAGACCTTGAGGCAGATGTGTCAGGGCCTTTCATAGAACTGGGAAATTGTACTAACTGTTTGCATTGCAAATATTGGCATTCTGGGGATATCAGCAGTGAACCACTGGCTCATGCTCATGGACAATTGTTCAACATTTTCTACTGCTACAAAAGGAAAAAGAAAAAAAAAAACCTACAGTGTAGGATTTACATATTTAAAGAAAAAGACACATTTGTCTAAACCACACTCTACAGTGAAATTTGTATCCATATATCTCATTTGGTAAAACTTTGCATCCTCCCTTCTAGTTGGTTCAATACAACAAAAAAATTGGTAGCTTTTTTTTTTTTTAATCTACATCTATACTGTGTACATTTTGAAGCAATACAAATGAGAGGTTGTGCTTTTAGATATCCACCATTACTGACCCAAGTGTGATGTCACCCATCTTTTAACTACCATCAAACCTAAATTAGATTCTTGTAGTTACTAATTAGAAATAACATAAGATATTTTTCTCCTCATGTAGAAGGCCAGAGCTGAATAGTTGAGAGCAACACCGCTCAACTCTGTCGATCTACTCTTCATATAAATATAAGGCATGTGCCTAGTTTTGATACAGAATGGAATATTTTTTATATCTGTGATATCACACTGGACCAGTTTACTGTAATACAGCCCTGGTTCTCACACAGGGAAGGCAACCCACTAGTCAATGTTGGCATGGAGGAGTTGAGTTCTACCTTGAAGAGAGAGAATCGGTTTTGTTAGCCCTGATTTTAATTTCAAAGCTACTGTTAAAATGTTAATGTGTACTGGGCCAAATAAAGAGCATAATACATTCTGCAGACTCCTTGGGAAATACGGTCATCTTACTCTTTATACAAGTGAATTGAAACATACAAACACTCTGCTACTAGGAATGAACTCTTCTCCAATGCCAAGTAAACTACAGTTGTTCATGCATAATATGGGGATTTATAATACTAAAATAATGTTTAAAACATGATAGCCTCAAAAAGGCTAACATACTGCCAGATATAATGAACCTCTAGCCACTGTCATTCTCATCTTGTATATTTGTAGATAACACAGAGACACAAAGCTAATTTCCAAGAACAGATTACTTAGCTATTCTTGATGCCATTTTAATAACAATGTGGTTATGTTTCTTTCAGGGGCAGTATCTTAGAGCAAGAGGGGAAATTTTTCCAGATTTTAGGAATCTTTTTTAATGGAGAGAAGACAGAAGTGGAACATTAGTTCAGTACAAGTAACCTTTTGTTTGTTTGTTTTATGCCTCCAAAGAAATCCTCAAAAGGCTGAGAAGTGAAATTTTATTCTTTATCATTAATACCACGGTTTCTATTTTTAAATTCTCAGCAATTGCAAGATACAAAGTTGTTCAGCCACTTCTCAAGTTTTCCACCAATTATGAGCCATAGGTTTGTTGTATGTGGTTGATAGCAAATACCATTTTTAAATTATTGGCATAACCTGGAGTAAGGATGACAGTGACTATATATGTGTTTAACCAAGATGAATATGAAAATATTGTAAGACAGAACATTCAGATTAATGTGATTTAAGAGCCTATGTTCAATCTTAGTATTAGATTTTGGTATTTTGAAACCAAAGTCAGGCTGACCTATAATGGGATGCAGGTGCTTCTAAAATGAGTATCCACATTCTTTGGCAGAGATTTTCAAAGCAGGATAAAAATCTCCCACTTCTATCAAGGGAAATGTGCCAAAAGTTGTAAAATCCAGCTGCACTCCCCAGATGTACACATAACGTAGCTGCAGGACCCAAGGCTAGGCAGTTTTGAAAATCTCTTTTTTTAGTGGTTGATCATTGTTTGCATCGTTGCTTCATTTTAGGTTGCCAAATTGAGGAGGTTGCAAGGGTTCTTAGAATTTTCTTCACTTAAGTTGGCTTTAAGTTTAGAGTTGGATTTTCTTGCTTCCTTTTCTTTATGCTCTGAACTAGATAGTTGGAGATTTATGGACAGGCTTGATAAGAATACTCTTTGTTCTATGACATTTGTAGAACGTTAATATAATGGAATAACCCCTGACTAAATTCTAACACCAGGGAAATTATTTTTGTTGATGTAATAACCACTGCACTGAAGTCCAAAACTCTACTGTACCTTAATGTGGACAGTTAAAGAAACAAATGGGGATAAAACAAAATGTTTCTAACTGTCCCTTGAAGACATTTGCATGTGCCTTTCCCTTGTAATTGTCATTTTTTTCAACTAGTAATCTATTGCCCCTGCAGTCATTTCATGTTAAATGTAAAAATCAATGTTAGAAGCAAAAATTCACCTGAGTTCTAGACATTTGCAGCTGATTTCTTCATACTAAATGACACAAAAAAAAAAAATCTCAAAAAACACCACCCTAGAAAACATGTACTTTTAGGATTAATTATGAGTTGCTGTATTCCGCTATTCCCTTAGAATGACTCTAAGAAGTGATTGCATTGTTAGTGCACTGCAAGGATTTGTAAGCAGAAATGTGCTTAGTTATCTGTGTGAAATGTGTGCTGGTGATGGAAATCACCGCTTGCTCTTGCTGAGCACCACCTTGCAGAGCTGTCAGCGTTCTGTGTATCGCCTTGAGTTCAGTCAGTATTCGGTTTTTCAGAATCACTGTTTGTTCCCTGCCTCCTAGCAATGTTCTACTTTTTGCAGCCTACTTATTTCAGCATGGACTTAACAAGGCATATGGCACCTCTTAACAGAAGTGAGGACAGCAAGACTCAGAGACACTTTTTGTCTTGCTCCACATAGTCTTCTTCTTATGTATTTGTGGGACACATACTAACTGTGGCTCTTTTGGGTGAATAAGGAATACAGTGTCAAGGTCAGACCTAGACAAGTACCTTTTAGGCAATTCTTTTAAGAACAGTGGCTGAATGCCTTCCCTGTCTCTTGAAGGAGTCACTTCTACTTCTCTGCTAGAGATCACGGAGACACACCACAGTTTATTTTACTGCAGGGGAGAAAAAGGACTGGGCTGTGAGGAGGCATCTGACCCACATGGCTCCCCTAACATATATTCAGAAACAAGTGGATAGTGCATACCTAGCACTAAAAGAGGAATCAAAGGTTTTAACCTACCTCTGACTTGTATACTGGCTGGTCCCCAGGCTGACGGTAGCCTGAATTTACCTGGCAGTCAGTGCAACAAAACTCTGAGGAGCAGCAATAGTTCTGCAGAAAAGGAGAAAACTGAAAACGTCAGAACCAGCAAAGCAACTTGAGAAAACAGGTACCAAAATATCCTTGTCAATAACTCCTGTAAGAGCAATGCCTGAGCCTCCTGCAAATATGTTTTGAAGTCCACTTGCACAGATCAGTATGAAGATCAGAATACATGAATGTACAAGTGTTTACAGAATCACAGTGAATCACAAAATCATTTAGATTGGAAAGAACCTTCAAGATCATCAAGTCCAACCTTTGACTGATCACCTTGACAACTAGACCATAACACTAAGTGCCACACCCAGTCATTTACTGAACACCCCTATGGATAGTGACTCCACTACCTCCCTGGTCAGTCCATTCCAATGCTTAACCACCCTTTCAGTGAAGAAATTCTTCCTGATGTCCAACCTGAACCTCCCCTGGTGCAGCTTGGGGCTAGGTCCTTTCCTCCTGTCACTGGTTGCGTGGGAGAAGAGGCCGACCCTCACCTGGCTACAACCTCCTCCAAGGGAGTTGTAAAGAGGGATAAGGTTCCCCTGAGCCTCCTTTTCTCCAGACTAGACATCCCCACTTTCCTCAGCTGCTCCTCATAGGACTTACACTGTACACCCTCCACCAGCTCTGTTGGCCTTCTCTGGGCAGCTCCAGCACCTCAGTGTATTTCCTGACTTGAGGGACCCAGAACTGGACACAGCAATCGAGGTGTGGCCTCACCAGTGCCAAGTGCAGGGGGACAATCCCTGCCCTGCTCCAGCTGGCCACACTATTGCTGATCCAGGCCAGGATGCCATTGGCCTTCTTGGCCACCTGGGCACTGCTGGCTCATGGTCAGCTGCTGTCAAGCAGCACTCCCTGGTCCTTTTCTGCTGAGCCACTTTCCAGCTACTCTGCCCCAGTCTGTAGATCTGAATGGGGCTGTTGTGACCCAAGGGCAGGCCCCAGCACCTGGCCTTTTTGAACCTCATACAACTGGCCTCAGCCCATCAATCCAGCCTGTCCAGATGCCTCTGCACAGCATTCCTGCCCTCCAGCAGCAGATCAACACTCCCATCCAACTTGGTGTCACCTGCAAACCTACTGAGGGAGCACTCCAGGTCATTGATAAAGATATTAAGGAGAATTGGGCCCAATCCTGAGCCCTGGGAACATGGCTGGTGATCAGACACCAACTGGTTGTGGCACCATTCACCACTCTCTGAGGCTGGCCGTTCAGAGAGTTTTTAATCCAGCCGTTTTCCCAGCCCAGTTAAACTTCCCATAAGTGAATTACAGAGAACACCGAAGCAATGTATACAGAAAAGGGTTTTTGATTTAACAATGGATAAGGACTAAGCTGCACCCCACCTCAGCCTTATTTTTGAGTTTTGAGCTGGTTCTCTTTTTTTTTTTTGTCCCTTCTTCTTTCTTCTTAACTTTACAACTTTCTTTCCAGAAAGGTTTTCTCCACAAAAATGTAACTTCAGTTAGATTCAGACTGAGAGTCTTCTTCTACCCTCTGTACCCACTCATTATCCATTCACACATGTTTCTAGTGCCAGCAGAGGCAACAGCTCCAGATATGACAGAACAGGAGACTCCAAGGCCCCTAGAGAACTGCTGATGTCACCGGACATTTTTCAACTAAACTTTTTTTAAGTTGACTTCATTGTCACACTGCCAGTCAAGGTTTCCTTTATTTACATGAATGGTAGCTATCTTTTTTTTTCCTTATTTCTTTAATCTTGATATTGTATCACTTATGACAACAACAATTATAACACCATGAAGAAAATTAAGAAGTATTACACATTATATCCTCAGCATGACAAACTGTAATTTAGGCAGATGAGACACAGTAAGAAGTCAGTGTTAATATTTAATAGAAAGTCTTATCTAAACCTTGTACCAGAAGAAAAAACTGGCTAGGAGATAACTGAGGTATGTAGGCCATGTTGCAACTGAATCACATCAAAGATGTGAAACAGACTTTGCTACACCATACCTGGATATCTGTTTTTGACATTAGACTTTCCCAGAAAGACTCTCAGGATGTGTGAATGTCAGAAATCTGCATTTAACCCATGAAAAGACAAAACATTGGCTGGAGATCCAGTAGAGCAAGCAGTTTCTGGCTGCCCAAGGACAACAGCAGCTTCCAGCGAGGATAGACAGGAAACTGTAGTCATGCAGTTATTTTGCCTCATCCATTACTGCATCCTGTGAAAATACAGTCCATTAGCCAGTAATAGAATGCCCAATCCTTACCTATTTTTCTTCAAAGGAGGAAACATTTGCGTAATAAGCTACAGTCTGTTCCACCTCCACTCACAGCAGTGAAACATGCAGCAAGAAGTGAGGAAGAGGAAGCCTATTCTGACCAGTTTGCTAATAACCTTTTTCCATTGAATGGTCCTAGTCTACCTGGGGCTAGCATGATGACTGCTTTGTCCATTCCCATCCTATCAGCTCACCATGTGGCTTGACATGGGGTAGCTGGGTAAAAAAACATATGGTCAAGTTGTTCCTCCTCACTGAACTGTAACTCTGATAAACAGCACAGCAGTAGTGTCTTAGAAATCTCAGTCTGCTGCAGTTTATCCATGGTTTTGCCGTAAGACATGTGGGAAAACACTGGACACATGCTTTCTAGCCTTCTTTCAGTGTCCTATGTGATTGATTGCTCTTTGTGCTGAGAAGAACCAGGAAAGAAGAACTAAAAACATCTGATCCAGTAATTTAAAACTTAATTGTGTCTGAAGGAGTTAAAGGAACGTCTTCAGAAAAGTCAAAAGGCCTGGTTGCTGGAGAATATCTCAAGAAATGAATGAAATTTTTCAAGTTAGCCAAGAAATTTGGATGCCCTGTTCTTATTATCTGTAATAAGAATTAAAAACTCAATTTTCCTTGGCAGCTTAGAAGAATCACAGTTAGTTCAGTGACACATGCTCCTTTTGTCTGTCTCCTAGTTCTTCTCAATTCCCTTCTCAGTTTCAAATTACTGTGATGCCAAAGGAAGATCTCTGGATTTGGTTAAGTTTCACTGAATGTTCACATGACTTTTGGAATCTAGATCTCAAAGCAGGATCTTAAACCTTCTTCAAGCCAAAAATAAAAATAAAAAAGAAAGAAGCTTGAGTAAAGCTCCTCCTCCAAATGAAATAAACCAACTTCTGTGAGAATCTTGCTGCTGAGATAGCTACATGTGAAAAGCAATCTGCAGGATTTTTTGGGGGTTTGGGGGGTTTTTGTTTTGTTTTGCTTTGTTTTGGTTTTCCTTTTCACTAGAAGCAGGTGGTTGGGTATAAGGCCAGCTGGAAATAAAAACCTGTATTTGTACCATCAGCAGAATGAGGAAAGAGCTGGCATAGTCAAGAAAATGTTCTATCTTACTTCAACTTAAAGGATCTTTTATCTTTCATATTAAAATAGGATATAGAGACATACAAAAGAACAGACTTTTGCCTCATAATTCGATTATCTGTATTTATTCAACTGTACCAAAATTGTCATGAAGCAGAAGTGTTGAAGCAAGAGACTGAAAACAGATTTTCTACTGTAATCAGGCAATATAAATCAGGAGAAATCCTCTTGACACCATTCTGTTGCTCCTGGTTACACTAGAAATTTGATAAATGAATCTAGGTTTTTTGCTTTCTACTAAGCAGGCTATAGTGGAAAAGAAGCAGAACTTTTGTTTTAACTATTTCCCATCTTGTGGCATCTTGTACCTTTTATTCTGGATGGCTTTAGTATTTACACTGCTAACTGAGCTGCAGAACATGAAAATATACATTCTGGGAAGAAAAGGAAAAAAGGCAAATGGAAATCTGTAACGTTAAAGAAGTCTGCCTATTTCTACTCATGGCATTTGCAAGTCAAAAACATCACCTCCTCACACTTAAGCCAAAAACAATGGCTTTAAAACATTGTGCATAAGCAGCTGCATAGGTATCTATGAAGATGGTTGTCAACTTGTATACACATTAGTAATTTTGATCTTTCAGAAAACAAAATATTATTGCTTCTTAAAGAATTCATTTATGCCATTTTGATACTAAAAGCAAACACTTTGGCTTCATTACACTGGGCACTGTATAAGTAGGAAGTAAATTATAACACTGATCTGTTGAGCTTACAGCCATATAGTAGGAAGTTGGCTTTTGAGCAAGTACACATGATAACAGGTCTCTCATTGTTTGTGGAGGGAATGCCATAGTGCAGATATATTAAAATATCATCACACTTACTGAAATCTGTTTGCAAGCACATGTAGTTCATATGTACATGTTTGTGTGTGAAAAAAATAGTTATATTTGTTTTGTTCCTTTCTTACTTCAAGTATTAAATGTATATTGTTTTTAAAAAGTGACAAGGTTAACATGAAAAAATTGTGCTGTAATTTATTTTGATATATATGATCATGAGTATGGATGGGAAATGAAACAGCCTTGCTGTCATGATCCATGAAGCACGTGACAATTCAGGTTTGTCCATAAGTTCGCTTCATGTTTGAGCAAAGTATGCTAATAT